>JACEII010000126.1:592762-642791 GCA_014332785.1 Antheraea mylitta | reverse complement strand
AAGTGAATTGGTTTTTTTTGGATCCTCCGGCTCTGACCTTCGTAATTCGTTACCATTGCAACGCATATAATATTGACATTAACACGCAGCGGAAGCTTCCAAAATAGCCCGATTTTGAGACATTCTTCATTAATGCTCAGCTCCTATTAGTGTTAATGTGATGATATGTGGCCTATAGTCATCCTCGATAAATGAACTATCTAATAATAAAAGAAACTTTCAAATCGGACCGTTAGTTCTTGAGATTAGCGCGTTCAACCAAACAAACAAACAAACTCTTCAGCTTTATAATATTAGTATAGATATGCTTAAATCTTTAAAATTACGCAACGGATTCTGATGCAGGTTTTTTTTAGTAGATAGAGTGATTGAAGAGGAAGGTTTATACGTATAATAACATCCATTAAATAGTGGAGAAATGCTGTTATTTTTGAAGTTTCTAATGTGATATCGTAAATAATTACATTTTATCCGCTTACATTGCAACAAACGCAGGCTGAATAAACCCTACGAAATTTATCAAAATAATGTACGCAGGAAATCTTCATGGTATAGTTAGGGGAATTGTTTTACTTCAAATTTAACGCGTGCGGGCCACGGGCAGTAATGAATAAATCATAACTACTGGATCGATTTTAATCATTTTTTCAGTGAATGACATAGGATATATATTTTATACCTGTGCGAAGCCGGAGCGGGCCGCTAGTAGCTTATATTCGCGACTTTGTACGAGTATGAAGTTGAGATTTTGTAACAAAAATCTTAGGTCTTGCATAAAATTTTATTTGGGACTTTTGTAAATTGGTGGAACGTTTCTTGCCGTTTGAAAGGAGTTTCAAACATCGTTGTCTGGTTTTTAGTTCTGACACACGCCATATATTTAATTCGTTATACATAAAAATCCAGTGGCATGATGTTTGTCCACGATGAACTCAGCGAACTCACAAGTTTTATCAGCCTGGAACAGTTGACGCTTTAAATCAGTATCTTGAAGAAAAATGTAGGAACTACTGTCATAGATATCTCATGATCATATCAGAGTTGTTGAGGTATGTATGCTTGGTACACATATATGTTCCAACAACTCATATACCTATGTATGAATAGTTAGCTTGGGTCAGCTTAGATAAGTCGCAAATTTCACGTATTACGCAACAGCCGAAGCTGAGGTGTGCCATGCACCCTTGAATTAGTTCTCAAATAAAGTCGGCTGAGTGCCCTAAGCACTCGCCTTAGTAGTCGAGTGAAGCTGTCAAGACCTTGCTAGGTCAATAGCGTAGTCAGTTCGAAAACAAAAATCTCATAGATGGTATTATGTTTTAATATTGAATTATTTTTCAACTCCAGTTTATTTTATGGTGTATGTATTCTTTTATGTAATCATTGAGGTATAGTGAACTGATCAGCGAATTTATTTTGTGTATATATCGTTAAACTAGATCACAACATAACCCTTACCAATTAAAATGTAACTGCCAATTTAATTAATAAATTAATAAATGAATACAATTGTTACAGCCGTCCAACCATAACTCCCATCGTAATCCTACCATTGGACTGCAGCGGTTCCTCCTACATAAAATAGAACTCTTATCGAAGTTAATCTTAACAAGCGAAGTTACATCTTATCTATATATATTGGGCACGTGTTGATATAAAGGAAATTTACTGTATAGCGGATCACACACGACGTTTGGTTTTGATCATAAAGCTTGTATTACAGTGAAGATTTTAGTTCCTTCTGATTATATTTTCTGTACCAATAATACGGTTCATACAACATAATCACAATTTAAATGAATAAAAATCACGAGATTTGTCCACAATGAGCTTCGAAACTACTCAACTGATGTTCATGAAATTTTGGCATTTATGTATAATTTGGTCCAAATTGAGAGACAGGATAGTTTATATTTCGATTAAAGTCCCCAATATTTTTTTAAATTACAAGTTAAATTATCGTCAATGTTGGTTATTGTTATAAATTCTAAGTCTCATTAGACTCGAGCAGATGGCGCTTTAAATTAGTTTATTGACAGAAAACTGTAGGACCAACTGTTATAGATATATTATAGATGGCGCCACATTTTAATTGACTTTATCTTCTAAATACTTTCTTAATCACTATTAGGTTTTAATGAAGTATTCCGTTCTTTACCTCGAGAGTTTTTGGGCAGACTCATTACCCCATCATACGAAATACTTTATCATAATTTTAATTCAATATATAATAACTGAGTCACAGCAGCGCGTGGCCCCGCCAGTTAATATGTTATAAATATAAAGTGAAATTTAAAAAAGATTTCCTTTATAACATAGTAATATATAAGTAATATAAGTAATAGTAATAACTTTGTAACATATTATAGAAGGCTGTACAATATTTAAAATTAAGAATCCAAGATGCAATCATTAGGAGCGAAGCATTTACTAATCAACTTGTAGGTCATAATTTACTCTAAACGATAAACGAATAATACTACGGGCAGTCTGTATGAGCGCGAGATATCGGGTCAACAAAAACGGACATTCCCGATAATTGCCGAACAACGAACGCCTATATCAGCAAAGTAAAATACCGCACGAGATATGAATATCATTCTGTATATCTCATATTAAACATATAATAAAAATGAAGTGTATGTATGTATGATCAAAATTAAAAAAAAAAAACTGATTGGGTACGAAAATATACACGCTACTGATAACAAAAATGTAATTTTTAAAATTTTTGCTGGTCTGTCTGTTTATTCCGGGTAATCTCCGAAACAGCTGGACCGATTTTGACAAGAATTTCACTGGCAGATAGCTGAAATTACAGCAAGATACTTAGGCTATTCTAAATTAGACTAAGTTTTAACCGCGCCTTTATCTGCAATGCTATCTCTAAAACGGTTGGCCCGATTTTAACGGAACTTTCACCATCACATAACGAACATCATAACAAGTAATTTAATCTATTTTATTTTAGACTAATTGTTAACCGTAGCTTCGCCCATAGTACTATCTCCAAAACCGTTAGACTGATCTTCGCGAAACTTTCATGTACAGATAGCTGACTTTATAAAAAGTAATTCAAACAATTTTAGTTTATACTAGCTATTAACCGTGGCTTCGCTCGCAGTGTTTTTGTCCAGAACGGTTTGACCGATTTTCACGGGACATTCACTGGTAGATAGTGAACCTTATAAAAAGTTATTGAGGTTATTATATTTTATACTAGCTGTTACTCGCGACTCTGTCTGTATGACATTTAGCAAGATTTCAACCCATTAATTAGAGACATAATTATCAGCTTATCGTTAACAATTCGACGTTATATTTATTAGTAACTTTGAAGACAAAAGAGGTGTTCCTAATAAGACCTTAGAACACAAACGTATTACGTAAAGAGTTTCATAATACAATTTCTTACGGAACAGACAAGCGTTTAATTTTTGTATAGTCACAAAATCGTAATTAGAATGAATGTATATTAAATGTAATCTTCATAATAATATTTTAGGTTATTGTTTCATTAGTTCCTTACACAGTGTAAGTAAGCACCTAAGTAGTTTATATGGTGGGTTAAAATTCCAAATATTTTGCTGACGGTAAACCTCTTTAGAGACGCTGTTAGTATTTATATATTTAATGTACACGTTACAACATGTTACTGTAAGCGGCACGCGTGTTGTACTTATAATTGTTTTTAAAAGGCATTGTACTTTGTCTCGCAATTTTACAATTCTTTAATACAATTTTAAAAAAAGCGTGCGGAGCTGCGGTTACAGATAGTCATACATAATATTACGCTTTTATATAGAGAGGAAGCAGTAAAACAAAATATTAATTATATTAACAACATAACAAAGAAGAAACTTTTTAATGTAACCCTTTTTTTCTATACTTACGCATCTTTATTTTTCTTGTGTCTTTTTGTCTAACGCTTTTGTATCGCTATGGAACACAAGCATTATCGAGTCTTTGATATCAAGTTCAAATTATAAGATAAGACGAGATACATGTGTCCCATACAGACGCCCAAACGTTCCGGAAGCGGCATCGTCAACTAGTTATTGAAATTTTTAAGGTTGCCAGATAAGATTTTACAAGATAACTTTCAAGATAACGTTTATTTATTAATCTCGCAGTAACGGGTGACTTCGAAAGTGGTTCAATAAATATAGCTTTTCTTGTGGGAGGAAAAAATCTTCTTCAGTACACATTATCTCACCAATAAAAGTGTTCATATTATGTGAAAGTGTATCTGATATATGGATATTTGAAAAAAATCTTCACAGTGAAGCACTAGGTTAATTTTACAAATTTTAAATAAGTTTCACTCAGTAACAACTTAACTAGTGCTGTTCTGTGAACTTACTAACTTACCTTACACGGCGGCACATATGGCAATTATAGATACTCGATTGACTTTACCTACCAAATCTTTAATCAAGAATCTGTTTTTTTTTTTGTTGATAAGTGTATTGGGAATCAGTCCTCGTCTTTGGTTTTTCGGTGTTACGATCTTTTGTTGAATCGTCCCTTAACATTAAACAATAGACTGGTCGAATTAAGATGAAAAAGAAAAAAAAAAGCATTGATTAAAACATGATTAAACTCCCCTTGTTGCAGTGTAAGTAGGGAGATAACTATGTAAATAGAAAGATTAAAGCAAATCTCTACATTCAAGCAAAATGCACGGCCATTCGTAACAATGATCGGTCTTTATCATAGTCCGTTAATCACAGTATTTGAATAACAGATTGTTCACTTTACACCAGATACATTTGGGAATATTCGCAAAGAGGCAATATTATTATTATGTATATTGTAATTGAAAAGCGTAAATCGCTACATACTGGTTTCGGAATGACCAAAATTCAAACACTGGCTAGATATACTTAGAATAATGTTGAAAACAGAACATTCACACTTTCCGAAAATAAAAAGAAATTAATTTTATTTATTTCAATAAAGGAAGAGGGCGGTAAAGTCGCGGTTATCGCCTTGCTCCGCTGTGGTTAGAGATATTCAAGACATTTTCAAACATTATGTTGATCATCCTATCCTATCATCCGTCCTATCATCTCAATTTAAAGGAGTGGCAAATACAGATATAAATGTGCTGCGTGCTGCGATTTATGACCCGTGTCGATTTAGAGCTTGTATTCAAAATGGGAGAGGATATTGTGAATAATATTATTACAATTGTATTTTACATTTGATTACCTTTCATTTAATACATAATTTTTGAACAATTATGAAAAGGTGTTTAATTAAGTACATTAAAAGTTTTTGAATAGAATTTATAATGCGACATATCAGCGCCTCAGTATTATTATCAAAAAGGAATTTATGTGTATATTTCTACTTTAGTACGTAGAGATTTTAGTTCACATTTTTTTGAAGTCCGTATGCAGTCATTTTTGTAGTCGCTTAAATCTAAGGATTTCAGTAAATTAGGTATTTACGTGCTATTATTTGTTTTTTCATAATAAAGCAAACATTTATTAAACATGAGTATATTAAGTCTGGTTCAGTGTGCACGCCAGTAAATCTCACTATTGTATTATCTTTTAGCTTTGTTTTCGTTAAGTGCCGTAGACCTGCCTCAGTATTTATTGGTTTCTAGTTCTTTGTCGATCAAAACGGTCTTTGTGAAATAAAACAGTAACTACTTATACGTGAGGAAGCTAGATTTACTTTACTGTGGTTAAAGTTACGGCAACTCGCCGCAGTGCGTCAAAATTACACCCTCAAAATTATGCCTATGGTTTTATAAAATTATATTGTTTTTGTCAATCTTTAAAGTTTATCAAGTTTTGTATTTAATATTTTACCATATATATAGTTTTGTTTAAGATATTGTAGATGAATTCTTTGCTAAATCTTTTATATTTTGAAATTGTATTCACTAACTGACACGGCCACGCTTTACTGTGGCACAGTTATTATATCATTACATATTGATAAGAATTCATAATTGTAGTTGATAATATGATCAATAAACATCACTTAACGATTTAAATTATTTTTTTTAATATAAAAAAACTACTTTTTGTGATTTAAATATAAAAGTTAGACACACTGTGACTGACTTTTCTGTAGAACTCAATCTATCTCTCATCGTTAAGGTAACGTTCGTAAGAAACTTTTTCGTCTGACCGTTTTTTCTCTGACTACCACAAAATAGTATTGTCATTTTTCGGGTTAGTATATTGTTTATGACACTCAAAAATACGTGGTTTTCTATTGGTAAAAGAATTTTCAAAATCGGTTTATTATTTAATATTTGGAATATTACTCTCTACAACCTCACAAATTCAGAAGCTTAAACTTTATCTCTTTATGATATTATATTAGTATAGAAGTATAGATAAAACATAATTTCAGAGCATATAGAATATCAACACATTATACAGCCATATTGTCATGAAGCGATGATGGGTTAGTTGATCGCGTGTTCGGATACTACGTCGAAGGACGTAGGTCCGCATCCTTGCAACTGAGTCATAGCTTTCGGTGAAGGAGAACATTGCGATGAAACCATAGCATGATTTTTCGGGATTTTTCTAAGTCTGCCTGGCTAACTACCCATTCAAAATCTGTCGTCAAGCAATTCTCGCTGTGTTCTAGCAGCTGCACTCGATATCCAATCTCCACTGGATTCAACGGATTTACCATATCACATTCATTTAACATCTCATGACATTATGATCAGATCCTAAAATCTATATAAAATAAAAGGATTTAGACATATTTATTCATTAGCACATTTATATGTATCAATTATAAATATGATATAAATACGTGTAAAAAAATCCTATCCATTTTTAAGCATATCTCTCTGTTACCGAAATACCAGTTGCAAGCGGTCATGTTTTAAAAGCATAAATAATTGCTGCCAATTGATCTTTAGTGGTACAAATCCTTAAATAAAATTAAAATCGGAATAAAATGGTAATTTTAATATAATTATTTTCAAATATTTCCTCCAACCGAATAACAAAATCTAGCTGAATACAAATAGTATATTGGCGGAGCATTCGTACTATTGACTATAGCGAGAGAGTTACTATTGACATGTTAATTTTTACCGCGTTCTGATACACCATTGGTTGGAGGTATCAGCTGTCCTATGCCCTTGGTTATTATTGGCTGTTAACTTTTACTGAATTCCTTAATAGGCAAACAACGACAAGACAGTGGGCATTAAGTAGTCCGGTAAAAGCCTTGCAAGACCAATAGCGTTTTTTTTTTATAGAAGCACGACAAAGTGACTGCGCTACGCCTGATGTTAAGCATAGTACAATCCAAAAACATCGGCAACAACCGAGAGACAGATATCCATCGCCGGTCGCCGCTGTCATGCCGGCCATAATGACGGAATTCGCCCGGTACTGGATATGCACAGGCTGATCCCGAAACGCGACGCGCAGAAACGAGTCACTATGACGGGCTTTTTCGCCATATGCATGGTGGTTGCGACTCAGTCGGGCTGTAAAACACTACCACCCCGCTTTCGCCATTGCCTCGTTCGTTATTCAGCAGGGTGCACCACGTGCAGGTGAGGTTGACTTGGGTGTCTCAAGTCTTAAGATGTTATTCGACACCCCTTACACCCCAACCGTAATCAGTTCGAAAAAAAAATCAGTGGGCATCCTCGCTCTGACAGTCGAAATAGTCGCATCTACGGTTAGTTCGTAACTACATTCAATGTTGCATTTCTATAACGGCTAACGTTGTTATTCGATTGGTCTTAGTGTATAAATCGCTATGAATGATTTCATATTTCTACATGGACGCCATCTTTATCGTCACCCCGACGAGTATCTACTTTCAACAAATATATTCGTTTACCTATTAATCATCTCACCTTGAGCAAGTATTTAGTATTCGACTAAATATGTTGCATACATTACAATCCTAGTAATATAATACTATGGAAATTTATAATGTATTCATTGTATTAAGTCAGTTTTTGCTGTCGTTACCCTCGTCTGGTCTAGACCCTTCGACGATTCTAGGTCCCAAGTGGAGCGTAAAGGTTCTTTGTTGGTGATTAATATTACAATGGAACATTAAAAACGTGATGATAAATTTGATAATAATGATTCATTGTCACACCTGCAACTTTAATGGTGTGAATTATTAAAATTAATAATATTATAGATAACTTTTTGAGATGAGACAGTAAGGATAAAAAACCTTGTTATAGCTACAAGAAAACGTTCGTAGGAGATTTTTAAAATGATTATATTCTTAATCATCCTTTATATTCGTAAGAGACCGGCATTATCTAAATACTAGAAACTGTGAGAAACTAGTTTAAAGTTAGTTCTATATGTAGCTATATTGCTATAGCTCTATATTTTGTAACAATGATGGTATTTTACATAATATAGTTTAGTTTATTTGCAAAAGTGAAGCGTGTGAGAAATGCATGCATTGTGACTTACCACGAAAATCCCCTGGAGAATTCTAACAAGACTGCCACAATTTTGTTAGAATATTGAAATGATCGTAAGAAACTTGTAATATTGTATACTTATTGTAAACGTATTGTACTTATTGTAACGTAATGTAATATACAAATGATGATACTGGCTATATCACTATTCCTCAGAATGTATAGACAACATATAATTCAATATTACCTAGAAAGACTTATGGTGCTTTGTAAAATTAATTGAAAATTGTGTCATGAGTTGCGACATAGATCTTTATTTTCGTATAGTTATGTTTATTTTTGTTTGAGAGCCTTACCACCTTACATAATCGCCTGTTTTTTTTGTTTAAAATTTAGAATTAGTTTCAATTTTTATTTAGACATATATTATTTTGTTCATATAATTAAAAAAAATGGTAAACAACTGGAGTAGCCATGATGAAACCTTTGATTATAGATGTATACCCTTTGACAAAAGAACCCTAATAAAGTTCAAACTTTAAGAGATAAATGAACTATGGTCGAATGTCGGCCACTGGTCGCCCACTAGTATATTGTAAACTTATAAACCATTATTTACTCGATATTGCTAATAATAATTTACTAAAACAAATAATAATAAGTCTATAGACCTAAATAAAATTAAATTATTTTTTGATAGTTAATCTCTCAAGTGTTTACGTCGATTTTACCATTACTTTACAAGTACCTAAGTAGGATTTGTTAGGCTACATATACTTAAATTTTATGATATTGCTTGATTATATTCTATTCTATTAATTGGAAAGGCGTGATGATATGCTAATCTAACGTAATCTTTTGAAAAGTATTTTATCTGTCAGTGATAGTGTCAAAATATGGTTTACCGTTTCGAAAGTAAGACAAACAGTAAATGAAACAAGTGCAGTTTGGTTTATATGTGTAGATTATTTTAAGTGGTCTATGAAATAGGTCTATGCTAATAGTTAAATATATACTTGAGTGATTTATTGACTCGTGTGGGTATGTTTTTTTAAACCCGCCTTGCTACGCTGTTCTTTCATAATGACGCGTATTCGAATTTCAGCAATTTTACGGGATACGGATTTATACTGCGGATCACTAAACCTGTATTTGAGAACAAACCGTGGGACTAGGGCATATCACTTTCAATCTTTTGGGCTTGATGGGGAAAGAAGCTGCTGTCAAATCGTTTGATAATTTTGTAAAGCATGTGATCATTAATCTCAAGGGATTTAGCGATCTTTGAAATTACTACGACAGTCTGACTTATATCTAAATTATGACTGACGAATCTTTGTGAGCTTATTATATAATGCTCTTGCAACGTGTCAACGGAAAGGTAAGTGACTCGTATCAAATCGCGACCACCACTCTCTCACATTACATTACTAATTCCGAACATATTTGTGCAAGTGATTTATAACTTTAAAATGGTCATAAAGGCTCAAAATGCAACCGCTATAAAGATAGTAATTTCTTTAAAAAATCCATCGTAACGTAGCATATAGTTAAGTAAAAAAAAATGAATAGTCACATCACATATTATAAAATAAAGTTTTCTGAGTCTGTACATTAAAAAATTAAAATAAAAAACATATTTGTGCGAAAGCAACAAACTGAAAGAAAAAAATATTACCAAACCTTTCACGTCTCTGCTGATATTTTGCAATTTTATTCAAGTCTGTGTTTAATATAAATATGAAATCTATTTACATTGGAATATGAAGTAAATTGAAAAAATGATTACATCTAAAAAGACGTAATCCCGTTGAAAGTGATACTAAATTTCATCTTAAATAAGAGACGACATTTTCTAAAACACCGTCATCGCTTCGGACAGCGTGAAAGGAGTAATTTTCCTTGCATTACATAAAAATAACTCTTTTTCAAGGCACGCTTCAGCGTAAAGGGTTTGCGCTTAAGCAATCGAGTGTCATTACTCGACTATGAATAAATTACAAGAGTTCCCGGACCCGCTGCGACCGGTGGTCTAAGCGATAAGCTGTTAAACTTACTAATAACCAAAATAAAATTTAAACTTTTATTTGATTTTGATGCAATCTGTTTGTACAGTCTTACATTGAAAAGCCTGGTGAATCGAATCATTTCAGTATTTCAGCGAAGGTAATTATCTGAGAGTGGAGTGGTAAGCGCACAATACCCACATAGGCCAGAGTACCTAATTCCTATGCAAGTGGATTATATTTAAATTACCTGGAGGTAGATACCTCTTCAAAATAAAGTGCCGAAAGTCTTTCTTTACAAGCGGGTTAAAGGGTCACTTACTTGATAAGTCTTCTCCGCCGCCGTTGCCGAGGATGACAGAACCAGCTTTTTCAAAAATGCACAAACATAATAAATGTGGTAACATGTACTTATGTACACGCGTTAGAAGTTACACTTCTTTGGCGTAACAAGATAAAAATCTTTTTAAAGGACGTTTGTAGAAAGTTAGTAAAACGACACTAACAATAGAAAAAAGATATCTAATACATGAAAAAGGTATTTAATACATTGAAAATTTTAATACAAAAAACAAATGTTTGTCCCTGTAATTTCTAGAGAATATTATTTAAGTTGCAAAATAAAATAAATAATATCAAGTAAGATTGAAAAAATCTTATCATTTCAGAGCCATCTTGATGTCAGTTGCATAAATGGTTCGACTTACTCGAAGATATTGTCCGGTAGTAGTCCGGTGAAACTATTAAGACCTTGCTAGGTCAATAGTCAGATCGAAAAGAAAGAATAGTATGGTGTCAATATTTAAAAAAATACTAATGCAGACAAAGCTGCACCTAGTTGTAATGTATGTATTTATATCAATTGCTTAGTTATCGGAATATAAATTATAATAAGATTCGAATTAAGTGGATACGTGTGAAATAGTAATCTCTAATGTTTGTTTTTCTAATTCAGGTAAATAGACGTGTTTACTACACGCTGATCTTCAGCCGCTAGGGAAAAATTGGGTAAGACAGACATAGGTAGCTATTATATGATAATTTGTATATATTTAATGCAAGCGTATGAGTTCAAATTGTTACTAATAATGCACGTTTTAAATATTTACGATTTTACTTATAATATGTGCTGAATACAAAGTGACAATTATTTAAGTCTTCTCAACCAATTTATTAGAAAATGACTCTAATTGTAACTTGAGTTAATTTTAAAATTTATCAAGGTTGTACATTTGCATATGTAGATTTATGATCTGTAATTATTTAAAAAGAAAGTAATACAGTTGCACGTTTTTTAATACTACGTTTTATACAAGACTGCCATCTGTGAAATTTCTAGTAAAGTATTTTTATGCTCAACATATTACAAGAAAAGAATTGAACAGAAATAATTTTATTGTATTTTTGTAAGTAAATTTTTTGTTTAAAATTTTGAAGCTAAAAGTTTTATTTTCTATTGGAAGAGCTCTTAATTATGTTTATAGCAATCATTGTATTATTAATAGTGATTATTTTAAATTGGTTTTATAATGAATTACATTTTGGGCTATATCTATTAATCTAACAAATGAAACACTTCCGCGAGACCCCACAAGTTGCTTACACGTATATATTATATAACATTTTAAACCGCAGTTTCTTGTGAAATGGATCATAAAAAAGTGAACTCGCACCAAGAGCGAAGTAAAATTCGTTATTATATCGCATTTGAGTGAGACCCGAGCGGCGTTAAAATTGTGCGAGGCCATGTTGAGGTGGCTGGTGGTAAATTTACTTTGTAAGGTGTCAACAGGTACGCATTCGCCAATGGTCAAGTGTGACTAAACCCACTAATAAATTATTTAAACAGTGCTTCTATTATTTTAATTTTTTTTCTACAGATTCTTAGTTTTCTTGGTTTATTTTATTAAAAAAATCAAAACTCGTTTTAAATGTAGTGCACCTAAAAATGGCCATAAAGAATGGAAATGCAAGCGCTATAAAAACAATAACGTCATTAAAACAAAAAAAAAAGTTAATAATAATTAAACAGGGAATATTTAATAAACTACTAATAATAATAATGTATATATATATATGCTCACGGATACGATTTTTACGTAAAAAAAAAACTACATATAAGCAAAAAAAGGTGCGGACCAAGAGTCTGCAGACTAAAACAAAATATATAAAAAAAAAAAAATGTAGTGCAGTTTATATTCAGTGAACACTTATTGTTTTTATTTTGCGTAAGTATTACACTATAGCATTGTTATTTTATATGAGTAAATATCGGATTTTTAATTGCGTTAACAGCGCATGTTTTCAGTCTGTTTTAAAAATTTGTAGCTAACTTACACTTTACACGAATATTTAAATAAATTGAATGATGCATTGAATGATGCATCGTTAATAACGTGTAATATATTGTTTGTATATGCATAAGTTAAAAAGATAAACCCGATTGAGTTTTTGCCGGTTCTTCTCGAAGATTGGGTTGTTTCCCGCCCCGGTGGTAAATTGTATTAAAATCTATCATATTACTATATTAATTCCCCCGTAAAGTACAAACCTGGACATGACTTTTTGGTGTTCATAATAATTATTACAGGTTTAAAGGGTTATTCATACTGTTTCGAGGTAATAATGTTTTTACAAAGATACTTCGTTCCTCGTCGTAGCACCCTTTTTGTAACCGGGATTTCGTGTCCCCATAAAGGGCGGAGCGCGTTGAGAATACAAAGGTACCGTATTAAAGGGTTAATCAAACCTTATGCTTGATTGTTCTAGTACGCGTGGGGCGGTTTCCGTCGGATTTTCTCCGTCATTTACATATCAATGTGGTGACACTTGAAATTTAACAAGTCTCATTTTCTTTCTTCTGATACTAAAAAAAGGAATTTTAAAGATATATATGAAGTGAAATCATCTTAGTTCACGAAGTCATATTCTAACAATACAAAAAGTGTACTAAAATTTTTCAGAACTGGCCACTTATAATGCAATTAAAAACTAATTACATAATTTTAAAAATGGAACTTTTTTCCAATGGTTAGTTGTTTTATGTATTTGTCACTTATTTATACATTTTGGTGCAATTTACAATATTTTGTTTCTTCGTAATCATGGATTTAACTTGTTGAAATTCTCATAGTATAATTGATAACTACAGCTTTAAATTTAGTTTGAGGTCTCATTGTCCTAGTGTCGCTCGCTTTCAAACCGTTTATTAATGAAGCACCACGCAATACTCGTAATTTACATGGTTGACACTGCTTATGATTGCTTGTAGAATTCGTCGTACGTTTACCACTGTGAAAAACGAAAACATCGATACTGTCCACTGTTTGATCGAAAACGATGAGTATGTACGATTTCATGAGATTCGATCATATTTAGGCGTAGGTTTAAATCAGATACAATCAATTTTAAAAAAAAAAAAAAAAAAAACGTTTAGATGTGAATAATATAACCTACAATTAACGTAAAAAAGGCAGTAAGGAGTGCCGACACAAGTGATAAACAGTGAAATTACTTTTATCTCTTTTAAATTTTACAATGAATTATTGTGCGTATGACTATATAAATTTTAGAATTTGTTTGTTGAAATTATTAACATTATTGCGGTTTTCGTATATATTGGCACTCGGAACAATAATTATATATATTTTTATAAAGTCTATTAACCTATTAAACATTTGATGAGCTGCAAATCATCAATGCTACAAATACACAAGCCCCTGTAATTAATACAGCTGGTCTAATATACCAGCATGTCGTGACGCAAAATTATAAATTGATCTCCAGCCAAAAAATACCGCTCAATGCACCTAAAGAGGTTTTCACTTCATAAACAAAACTGTTTTCACGGGAACGAAGTCGCGGGCACAAACTAGTCGTCAAATAAAATGTAAATAAGTACCACATAGAGCCCGCCCGAGCGTGTTCAAAGGCGGCCGAGATAAATTAGGTTTTTTCGTGCAATCACTATTCTTAGTTCCAAACAAATTCGGGTGCCTTTGAGACCTAAACATAATGTATGCCGTGTCCTATCTCGTCCTTTGAAGTCCCTTCTTATGTACTAAATTAATATAGACAAACTCTATTTCGTTAACGAGTTTATTCTTTATGTGTTTACGTTACGGATTTATATTTGTAAATAGTTTTTGGCTAACCCCTTTTGGTTGCTGGTAATTTTTAAATTACTTTGCGGAGTTTATTTCATAATTGCTCTTGGGATGGATTGGAGTTGAATGATGTTTTGACAATCTATACAATTTGATAATTTTGAATTTATATCTTATTATTTCATCATAAGAGTTATATTAAAGTTAGTTTCTCGATAATCCATTACAAATGGTCAAATTTTCAGTATATTGAGCTTTGACCTCGAATAACTTTTAAGCGGTTAAGTTTTTGGAAAAATTGTAAGAGACCTTTTTTGCAGAGCGTTCGATTCTCTACAAAAATATGTACAGGGATTTTTTTTATGACTAATGATGGGCAAGCAATAAAAATCAGAAGGTACAAACGAATATTTTTCTATGTTATTCTTATGGAAAATAAAGAAGTGCGATGCGGATGTCCTTAATATTAATATTAAGCGCTCAAATTTTAACTGGGATCTCCTTACATGTAAATTGAACTTTTAAGCATGCTGGAGAGAAGAAAAAAAATTTTTTTGTTTTTTTGAATCATCCTACTATATATATAATAAAAATATAAAATTAATGTACTTATACTTTTAAATTTTTGCATAAAATATTGTCGCAGGTGTGTAGAAATCTATACTATACCTATACTAATATTATAAAGAGGTAAAGTTTGTGAGTTTGTGATGTTGTGACGTTGTAGGGGGTAATCACAGGAACTACTGGTCCGATTTGAATGATTCTTTCAGTATTATATAGCTCATTCATCGAGAATGGTTATAGGCTATATATCATCACGCTAGGACCCATAGGAGCGGAGCACGAGTGAAAAATGTTTCAAAATCGGTATGTTTTACCTTTTAAGAACTGCTGCGTTTTAGTGTTAGTATATCTAAGCCACGCGAACGAAGTCGCGGGCAGAGGCTAGTAAGTAATATAATACATTTCAATCCATTTTATAGATGTCTGTCTGTCTGTATGTTTGAACACGCGTCACTACTAAAACACTGCGTTCATGATGAAACCTCTTTAAGGAAATCATAAAGCATATATTCAAGTAACATGTAGTTTTTCTTTCATTCAAATCGGTTCTCTAATTTAAAACTATTTACTTCTATTTTTAATAACGACGCGATGTAAGTACAAGAGAAAAATGGATAAGTATATTGATTTAATGCAATCAGATTTTTTTTTTTTTTGATATAGGAGGCTAACGTACATGCGGGTCACCTGTTGTTAAGCGATCACTGCCGTCCATAGACACTAGCAACCTCAGAGGAGTCACAAATGCGTTGCCAGCCTGTGTTTGGGGGAATGGAGAGAAAGGAAAGGGGGAAGGGAGAGGGAAGGGGAGGGGAGACGGGTCTCCGGCGCTCTTACCGACCGAACGAAACGCAACAATGCAAGCACTGTTACTTCACGTCGATTTTCTGTGGGTCGGGTGGTGCTACGCCGGACGAGCCAACCTATTCATACTGAAACCAATAATAGCTTCAGCGTGGCTCTACCACCTACTCAGATAACTTTATTAATCGCTGTTTTTTTTACGTAAGGCATTCACGGACGAAGGCAGGAGCACAGCTAATAGTGTAATAACAATTTTAGCTTATTTCACTTATTACTTAAAAATACATATATTTTTTGTAGTGACTATTAATCCACAGTATATATTAGCCCCATTATTTAGTAGCTATTTAGTAGAATAAGAATTACAAATACGCACTTGGGTATTTTTTTTAAATAATCGAGGCAGTCATATGGACTGCCAGTAGAAGTGAAAACTCAAAACTATGAAAAACATATGTTCTCTTTTGAATTTCCATATTAAATATAGTGTGAATGACAATATTTAAATTTGGGAATTTGTTAATTGAAATTATTAACATTAGTTCGGTTTTTATATATATTGGCATCTGGAGCGATAAATACATAATCTATACTATATCTATACTATATATATAAAGAGGTAAAGTTTGTGATGTTGTGAGTTTGTGATGTTGTAGGAGGTAATCTCAGGAACTACTAGTCCGATTTGATAAATTATTTCAGCCTTATATAGCTCATCTATCAAGGAAGATTATCGGGTACATGTCATCACGCTAAGACTAATATGAGCAGAGCACCAATGAAGAATATTTCAAAATCGGGGTTATTTTCCTCTTGAGAGCTTCCACGCAAACGAAATCGCGGGCAGAGGCTAGTTTTTTAAAAAAGCCATCCAAAAGTATGATGAGCTGGAAAATATCAATTTACATGTACACGGGCTCCTATACTACGCGTCGCTAGTGTGCCGCAAGCCTCGTAAGCGCAATATGGTCGGTCATGCTTGTTAGCTTGTTAGCGGTGTAAGGGGTGTCGAGTAACATCTTAAGACTTGAGACACCCAAGCCAACCTCACCTGCACGTGGTGCACCCTGCTGAATAACGAACGAGGCAATGGCGAAAGCGGGGTGGTAGGGTTTTACAGCCCGACTGGGTCGCAACCACCATGCATATGGCGAAAAAGCCCGTCATAGTGACTCGCTTCTGCGCGTCGGGTTTCGGGATCAGCCTGTGCATATCCAGTGCCGGGTGACTTTCGTCATTATGGCCGGCATGACAGCGGCGTCCGGCGATGGATAATCTGTCTCTCAGTGGTTGCCGATGTTTTTGGATTGTACTATGCTTAACATCAGGCATAGTGCAGTCACTATGTCGTGCTTCGATAAAAAAAATATATATATAAATTTATTCCCTGTCAAAAAAACTGCACAAAACGCGACTAAGGAAGTTTTCAGTTACAAAAAAATGTATTCATACTAGTCCGTTTACTAAGTCGCGAAACGAAAAATTCGAAATATTTTTAAAAGGTAAAAAAAATTGAAAGAATTTTTTCGACATTTAAACGACGCTTAACAAGGTCTTCTTCCCTTAATTAGGTGTTATTTTATGTCCTCATAGGCGAGGCGGTTGTTAAAAGAATAACATTTTTTCCTGTGTTTAATATTTACGGAACAGAAGGGGTCGCTCGAGGAGATCGGCGAAAGAAGCGCGCGGACGGATATTGCTGTGACTATGTATTTTAATTATGCAGGATTTTTCCTTCATTATTTTCAAACTGAATTTTTATTAACTCGTTTATTTTGCCGTTGTTTCATTTAGACTCTTTAAAATAAACTTATAAATCTTTTAGTAAAACCAATTTTAGCGGATTATCTTGATTCTACATAGTTTTTCCTATATGTCGATATGTTGGTTCTGTTTACACTTTTGCGAGAGTGGGCGCCTTTACCACCGTACAGTAGACCAGTCACAGTGTCTCTCGTTTAGTTTCCGGCATTTTAAGGTCAGTTAGTAAACCAAGATGTTTGTAAGACGATATGGCAATGCCGATATGAAATGGGTAGTAAATTTCATAATGATGGCCATGGTTTGAAAATAGTCATGAAGTCGCGAAGTACAAAGACTTAACTAAACATTTACTCATTTTATAAACGACTTAAAAAAAAGTAGTAGGTTCTCAATTCGATGATATTTTTTTAAATTATGTCTGTTACCTCAGAATTTTGAACTGGGTGAACCGATTTTGATGATTCTTTTTTTTATTCCAAAGCTGGTACTTCCTCTACGTTTTTTCTACATAGGTTTTTTTTTTATATCATAGGAGGCAAAGAAACTGGTGGGTCACGTGATGTTTAGTGATCACTACCGTCCATTGACACTAGCGACATCAGGGACGTCGCAAGTGCGTTGCCAGCCTGTATATGGGAAAAGGGGAAGGAGAAGGAAAGGGATAGAAGGAAAGAGGAAGGGACGTGGGCCTCCGGCTCTCTCACTGACCGAACGAAACACAACAATTTAAGCACTGTTATTTCACGTCCGTTTTCTGTGAGAGGGGTGGTACTACCCCGGAGGAGCCGACCCATTCATGCTGAAACCAAAAATAGCTTCAGCGGGGCTCTACCACCTACAAAAGTTTAAGTTTAAGTAGGTACAAAGTTTAAGTCCACTCTCGCATCTCGCGAAGTATATATGTATAATATAATATACTTTTCTACCTGGAAGAAATTTGAAATTTCGTTTGACACCGACTTCCAATACATCACTAGGAAGCGCATATACTCGTATGTTTTATTTAATTTGTGTTTTTTTTTTTAATCGAAGCACGACATAGTGACTGCACTATGCCTGATGTTAAGCATAGTACAATCCAAAAACATCGGCAACTACCGAGAGATAGATTTTATCCATCGCCGGTCGCCGCTGTCATGCCGGCCATAATGACGAAAGTCGCCCGGTACTGGATATGCACAGGCTGATCCCGAAACGCGACGCGCAGAAGCGAGTCACTATGACGGGCTTTTTCGCCATATGCATGGTGGTTGCGACCCAGTCGGGCTGTAAAACCCTACCACTCCGCTCTCGTCATTGCCTCGTTCGTTGATCAGCGGGGTGCACCATGTGCAGGTAAGGTTGGCTTGGGTGTCTCAAGTCTTAAGATGTTATTCGACAACCCTTACACCCCATCTTTTTTTTTGAAAATGTTGAAAATGTACCTTTTTGTCCTACTACACCTAAACAGTCACTTATCCATACTTACACACAAATACATACCCACTTTATGTTTAACGTGTAACGAGAAATTTTCCGTACCGTGCTACAAAATGACCAACGACTAATACTTATGGTATTCTAATATACTAGGAAAACTGCAGTCGATTACTCCCCGCTTAGTTAAAATTCATATGCGTTTGGGGACTTAATTGTCAGAACATCAAATCAAAATTACTTCATGCTGTTTAAGCTCCGAGTTTGGTTGGGTGGTTGGACATGATAATTGCGTTTGACTGAGTCCAGATAAATGAACAACAGGTTTAATATTCTCTGCAGCGATAGGCGTTGGTGTGTCGCGCTCCGTGATCAGACTGGGCATATTGAGATATAAGTTGAAGTGGCTCTTCTTTAGTTTGTTAAGGTTGGGCATTAGTTAGTTCGTATCCAGTACGAGAACGAAATCCTGCGATAAATTGTTGCCTGTTGTCATCGTTATTCTTGGATTGTACAAGCAAGTACATTTGCTACCATTCATAGTGATGCCACTATGTTAGGCTACTGTAAAACACAGGAACATTCCAGAAATTTGTACAGAATAGTTTCTAAGGAATCAAACTTATTTCACCCAGAATTATATTAGAATAGTAGCGTGCCCGCCGGACGTTATCCTGGCTGTAGAATAAAAATAACCTTGACAAAGTATATAGCGAAACTTTTCTTGTGAACTTTATCTACTGGTTAGAACCGCATGAAAATCCGTTCAGCAGTTTTTGAGTTTATCGCGAGCAAACAGACAGACAGACTTAGCAGAGGTCTTTGTTTTATTATATGTAGTGATAAATCAATCTTAAATAAAGGACGAAACGTAATTTAATTTTTTCGCATAATAATAGGCGGTTCGTGGAATCTCTCGAAGTACCGTCGCATTATATTCTTTTTTCTCTTATTAATGACAGAAACCATTGTTTCCCCAGTCGGTAACGTTTCCCGGCAAGATTTAAGGTCGTTGTTCCCCCTCACTCCGCTCCACAAATGTACAGAGCTACATTAATAACAATATTTTCCTTTCGTCTCTCTAAGGTGAGAGCGACCCCTTTTATTTTGAGGAAATTACATTGTCCCAGCTACGAATAAAAATTCGCGGGGCGATGACGTGTAATTTTCATTGGACCCTTTAAAGTACCCTATTAAGTTTTTTTTTTCATGTTACATTCGTTGTTGAGGGTTTATAATTTGTATCCATTTGTAAATGTATGTAAATTAATACATATGAAACTAGCTAAACCCGTGGCTCCACTCGAATGAACTAACGTTAATCTTGTAGTAGTTATATTTTTTTGAACAGTCTATCAATTACAAGCTCTTTGGTAAATAATAGTTATTACATAGAAAATTTAATTTAAATTTAAATTGAAGAAATTTTTTTATTCGATTGAGATTAAAGATTAGTTGGTTTAACGCCTAAAAGTTTTCCTGTGATTTTAATATAAAAGATGAATTCATAATAACTGCGGACTTTATTAATAACTAGCGAGCCCGGAGGACGTTGCCCCGCCTTGATAATTAGAAAAAAAATCACAAATAATATATATAAACCTTTCTCATGAAGCGATTTATTTATTGGTGAAAACCGCATGATAATCCGATTAGTGGTTTTTGAGTTATCGCGAACAGGCAGACAGACTGACAGGCAGACAGACTTTTCATATGTAGTAGTGATAGTGATATGCGAATCTGTCGATCGGTTCTATCTCTTTTTGATTGAATTAATCGCCCAGGCACAGTGTCGTCATTGTGTCGTACTATTTTGAAGGACGCTATCGCTCATTTATGCCCACTCGAAACATAATTACACCTGGTTGAAATGATAAGAACGATTTATGAATTTAGTAGTGGAAAGCACGCGACGTTGATCGATGCGTGCCGTTTCTCCCGACGCTACGCTACGGTCATTATTTTTAGGAAAAACATTATTATATTATAGTTCTTTAGTCGTTAATATTAGAGTGTAATTTATGTTTAATAACATGTGGTCGGTAACTGAAATGAAACCAATATGGCCGTTGAGTCACGTGTATTTTACATAGAACGATTAATTTTATAAATATAAAACCTAAGAGATTGATTCAACGCGTTTAAAATTACTAGTCTGATTTAAACATTTTGTAGGCTCAATATATAATTTGAACTGCCAAAGGTTATCAATTCATAATATTAAATGTTGAACGGATCATTCTCTGTGCGAATGCGGCCTTGACGAAGCTTCTCCAGATCATATATTCTTTAATTGTTCGAGAAACAGACTCTCCCTTTTTGATGTCCTTCCTCCTTATATTCCCCGCTCTCCTAACCTTACATGTATCTTACCTTTAGTGAATAACAACCCTTTAATTTTACATTTTTTGTGATTATTTATTAAAATTAACAAAATTAAACTTTAATCAGATTGTCTATTTCTTAATCGAAACATATCTAAGCTTGCCTTTATGTATATCTGTGAGAAACACAATAACTCGGTCTCAATACAAAATTAATTATCTTCGTTTTTGAATTACATTTTTTAACTCGGTTCCCTTCGTTTATGACACTATCTGGCACAGACAGCGCACACTCTGTATTTACATGACATTGGCAGAATTGTGTATTGCTTATACACGGTGCCATAAATTAAAAAAGAAGAAGAAATGTTGAACGAAAACCATGCGACATACCTAATTACAATAGTGAACTTAATAACTGTAAAATTTGTATGTTACTCAGTCAGAAAGTTGCTTAACAATATACCTTCACAATGAATTCTGTATATCATTACTATAATTTACTAATCTTAACTTTAAACAGTCATTATTAGGTCACACAATAAGGAAGTGCTTCTCGGTTATGACAGAATCGGCGCAGTGCTAAGGTAATATGATTTTATTAAGTTGTATGTGATTATTGAGATAATTTTTAAAATGAGGAATAACTCTGTTAATTTTAAAATAAACAATTAACTTTTTATAACAAAAGTATGCATATAAAGCAACACAAACATGTGTTTTTCACAGTGCGCTAATATAATAAAGTAGTTACCAGCCATTATGGTACCTATTTTGACGTCCTTCGACCCTCTTACCTATTCCAATTATCGATAATCTCGCGCGCACATCTACACAAATGCTATTACTAACAGTAATCTAGAATAAAGTTCAACACTGTGAACCAAAATCAAAATATACTTTATTCAATTTAGGCCCTGAGAAAGCACTTATAAACGTTAAAGCTACCACCGGTTACGATAACAAGCTTTTTTTTTTCGAAATGTAAACGCTGTTGATCTGGAAAGGTCTTTACAGCTTCACCGAACTATTGAGGCGAGCGCTGAAGGCACTCAGCCGATTTGGAATGTTTGGGCGACTAACTCAAGGGTGCACGGCACATCTCGGCTTCGGCTGTCGCCTGTTTTGTGCAAAAATCGCGATCTATCTGAACTGACCTAAACTATGCTATCTAGATATACGTATATGAGTTATTGAAACATGCATGTGTACCAAGCATGCGTGCCTCAACAACTCCTATATGTATTTTGTGTCAGAAAAAATCCTTAAACTATATAGTATAGGAGATAACAACCTAGTCATTGAGAAGAACCGACAAGAAAGTGAATTTGGCTTATCTCTTAATGTTATATATTGTTATATAAGAAGCTACATTATCTTTTACATTACATTACATTACATTATCTTTTACATTAATTAGAAATTTAATTTCATCATCCGTTTTAGTTTTCTCATGGATGACCACTGCTTTGGTTTCTTTAACAAAACTGAAGTGTATTGGACGGACGACAATACGATGCTGAACAGGGTTTTAGATTTGTCCATATAGCAAAATCTCCATCGACCAGTTTTAGAGGTACTAGTGAGGTCATGAATATATTTGATTCATCTAGTTCTGTGTCAATTTTTTGTTTATATTGGCTTTGGTTATGAGCACCATCAAAACCCCATTTGGATATTAGCGTCAATTGTTTATGTTACATATTGTTGGAAAGGCTGTCAAGGATCCTCTTCACTGTAATGTCTAATAATGCTTGGAGTGTAATCTTAGCTCCTGAAGCTACTACTACTACTACTACTACGGTAACCCGTGACTGATGATTTGGGAGGGTAGCACTGTAATTTCGCTTGTTGGAATTTGTAGTAAGATGGATACAAGTTTTTGGCACCTACTCGAGTGGCTGTATCCCTCAATGTATTGTACTTCGATTTAGAAAGTTTCAATCATAAAGGTAACCCAAGTGCTATTTCGAGTGAAATAGTACCCGTAGGAACTGGTTTTTTTGATCATTACATTTATTTTTGTAACTTCTTCGCGATTTTTGAGCATATAATCGATAACGGATGCTATATCATCATTGTAACGTTCTCTATAAAGTTCTGCAGCTGAATAGGCCAATACATTTGGATTGACACTTTTATAATTATCACATCTCCTCTTCTTTTGCTTATTTTTTAGATGTTCGAATGGTATTCGAGATCTTTTTGTCATGGTTCCCACAGATAACAATATGGTTGAAGGAATTGTGAAAGTTAAATCTCTTCTCGGCTTTGTTTCTTGGGCATGTAAATGAGTTGGTACCCAGCTTGGCCAATCAATATTTGAATAGCTTCATTCAAATTTGCGTAATATTTCCTGAAAATTTCACTTTTTCGTTGACATCTTTCCATCTTTGTGCCGCAGCTCGAGTGAATCTTCGACATAATTCCTTTAATGAAACACTCTTTTCTTCAGAAAGGTTATCGCCTAGTCGAGATACCAGTTCTTCAAACAATATCTCGTAATTAAATGAAGTATTCTGACTCTGAAGAATAACATATAGGTTCAAGTTACTACATTAATTATCCATAATTTACGGTAACAATCACAGCAAATGATAGTAGCTGTAAAATTTAGAATAAACAGAAGAATAAAAGCATTTCTTTCTATTTTTTTAAATGATTTCAATTGAAAAATATTTAATTTGAAGGGCGGTTCTATATTCCATGACATTTTCAAAATTGTTTGTTTTATGAATAATGCAAAAAGTTTCTCACTTAATTAAAGAAGAAACATTTTTTTACTAATACGTAATATTAAGGTAGTTTAAATAACGTTGCCACGTTTTTAAATTTTTATATCACGCTTCATTTTGTCAAAATTACTAATAAATTATATAGTTAAATACAAATTAAGTAAATACAACATCAAGCTCTACTTTCTTTATGTATTAGAACTATAGAATAAATAAAAAATATATTTGACCTTTTTTTTTAAAAAAAAATCGCAGTTGTTACTGTGATATGAAATATGCCAAAAGATCATAAATAACGAGTACTATAATAGTATGAAAGGATATTATGGTTCCCTTTGCGGTTCCAGAGATATCGTGATTTTTCATGTCAACTCCATACAAATTTGTCGTAAATAAAATATAACTTACCAGTTCCTAAGTCAACTGAACTCAAGTAAATATATGATCATAATATTAGTATACTGAAGCTATTTGAAGCAAAAAAAGACTCTTAAAAATAAAAGTCCCTAGGTCTATGAAAGTCGATTTTCAGCCCGGTGTGCGTCGTAAGTGTGTTACCGGCCTTTTAAAGAAATGTACGCTCGGGTAATCTGCACAATGTTATCTTGACGTTTAATAACAGCAAGTTAGGTTAGGATAGGTTGGATTTGCGAGAAAACGGCAAGTCGATAAGTTCCACCGTCCTTTAAAAGATCACAGACTTCAGAATTACCTTCATAAATTTCTATAAAATCAAATTGCTACGTAGTTTTTGTATTAACATTTAAATGTCTAGACATGTTACTATATATCTCACTTAATTGTTAGTGCAGTGAATGCCACCAATAACTTTATATTAAGATGTTGAACCTGCGCGCCGGGGACATTTGTTGCGTCAGGCACTTCGTTTTTGTTTACTTATTTCCATTAAAATTTCCTTTAGTTATGGTCTGATTATGTTATTCTGATTGATGATTTCATTATTAACACCAATTTAATTATATTTGCATTCATTTTCAGGATTTGAGTAGCGAAAAATATTATTGTATGAATAATCATTACGTAGTATAAAACAAAGTCCTCTGCCACGTCTGTTTTTTTGTCCGCGGTATACTCAAGAACTATTGAACGGATTTTCATGTGGTTTTTTTATCAGTAGATATAGTGATTCAAGAGGAATGGAGGAAAGTTTTAAGAACTTATGATTTTCATAAGCACTATGAGTTCAGTGATGTATGAAGTGGGGCTAGCGGTATCGTGCGCATTCGCAAAAGAGAGGAAGTAAATGGATAAAATTATTTACAAATAAATTTTGTAAGTAAAGCATATTTTTCATTTCAATTTTTTGTATATTTTTTCTATATACATAAAATATATTAAACTATACAGACAAAGTTGCGGGAATCAACTTGTACTATAATAGTACTGTAGAACCATGGTGTCTGTATATTGAAAATATTTACAAAAAAATATTTCGAAAAATTACAAACGACATTTCGAAATGAAATATATACACTGAAAAAAGAACCGTGTGGATGATTGTTTAATTTACATTAGACAACACTAAGTAAGTATATATACAGTAGTATATACAGTAGTACATTCAGTTGGCAAGTAGGATTTATTTTTCTTCCGAACGCTCATCCGTATTGTTGGCGAAAACTCAAGGGCCAACTTCACAAGCGGGGGTACCGTGTTATGAATAAATTAGAAAAGTTTACGCCCTCCTAGTGGCCATGAAATATGCGAAAAATGGAAACCTTTGTTTTTTTTTTAAATTTTACACTGGAAAAAATCCGAATAAAAATCGACCTTTTTAATTAGCAAATAAATAGATTTTATTTATTATCTTAGACGTATAAACAATAAATGTGATCCAAAAACTTTTCTGTAAAGAGTCAATGTCAGTCAATACATATTTATTTTGCAAATACGTCTTTCTGTGGTTCCCTTCTCAAACTGACTACGCTATCGACCTTTCTTTTTCGAAATGACTACGCTATTGACCCAGCAAGGTCTTAACAGCTTCACCGGACTACTAAGGCGAGCGCTTAAGGCACTCAGCTGATTTTATTTTGGCAACCAGCTCAAAGGTGCACGGCACACCTTGGCTTGGCTGTTGCCCGTTGCATGCAAAATCGCAACCTATCTTAGCTAACCTAGCTAACTATTCATATATGTATGAGTTGTTGAAACGTATATGTGTACCAAGCATACACGCCTCAACAACTCCTCCATATATTTATTATCGGAAAATTGAGAGTTTTGCAGTTCGATAAGGGAAAAAAGTAAACCCTTTCACTTTCATGTGTAAGCGTGTAGGCGTGCACGTATGTGAGGGTGATCGTGTGGTCTTGTAGCAGTGATGTATATTTGAGTGTCACCGTATCGCGCAAGCAACGCACTCAAGGGCTCCCTACCGAGGGATCGAACCTAGGCTTGAGCTGCTGCCGTGGGAGGCCTAATCGGGTGCAGGGAGGCCTAATCGGGTAACTATCGACCTAGCAAGGTCTTACTTAACAGCTTCACCACTTCATACTTTTACCAAATTTAAGTAAAATTTAAACGTATTTTGTTTGTTCTAACTAATCACCATAACAGGGCTACCGATTCTGACAAGAATATTTCTGAAATATAAATCACTTTTCAGATTGTCTAGGCTATATATACACTTTTAATAAATAGGGGTTACGCTGTAAAACTATGTAGTAACTTTTAAATCGATAATAACTTAAAAAAATTACGTTCCTCATTAATACGTTGTCGTAAGTTTTCCCCATCAAATAATAAAAATATTTTCACGAAACCTTTGCTATATTATCCCGCTACATCAAAAAGTAAATGGTATATATTTTTATTTTTTAGACATTTTGTTCATTGTTCCCAGATTATGTCAATATAACGACCTGGTTTAATTCAAAGGTAAAATTTGCAAATTAATAGCTTCATGCTTTCCATTGTCATAATTTTTAACTCATTATATAAAAACCTTTTTTGTATCCAGTTATATTTTTGTATTTTTTGTATTGTATTGTATATTTATACTAGCCTCTGCCCGCGACTTCTTTCGCGTGGAATAAATACTTTGCGCTATCGTTAAGACGCAGCATAAGCCCTCAAGAGTAAGAAAACCCCCGATTAAAAAAAATCTTCATTGGTGCTCTTCTCCTATTGGTCTTAGCGTGATGATATATAGCCTATAACCATCCTCGATAAATGAGCTACATAACAATAAAAGAATTTTTCAAATCGGACCAGTAGTTTCTGAGATTACCCCCTACAACTCACAACGTCACAAACTTTATCTCTTTATAATAATAGGTCTTAACCTATGAAATTGCCGTTCTGCAGTACTGGCCATTTTAAATCAAAATATTTTTTGTTTGGCTAAGAATTCAAATTCCAAATTAATTTTATTTTAAAAACATGGAATTCTTTATCCAAAAGTAGTCATTTGTTTATTGATTAGTGTCACATTTCAATCTTTTTTGTCATCTTGGATACGTTAAAAATTCGAGTAATTATGGAATATGAGTATCGTCGTGGCAGCAATGCGGCACAAGCGGCACACAAAATCAACGACGTTTAGGGAGCTAACACTACAAACCAACGCACCACCTGTTATTGGTTTGCTCGCTTCCGTTCTGGGAATTTCGACCTGAAAAATCAACCTCGCGATCGTCCGAAGACTGGTCGACAGTGACGAATTAAAGGCGATTGTGGAAGCTGATGATACACAATCTACGGCTGAATTGGCAGCAGCTTTCGACGTTAGCGTCAAAACAATATTAGTCCATTTACGTCAAATTGCCAAGGTAAAAATGCTTGACAAATGGGTGCCCCACGAACTCAATGATTGCCAGTGCGAAGTACGCATCGAGACTTGCCTTGCACTGCTCAACAGACACACAAATGAAGGAATTTTGAACCGCATTGTTATCTGTGATGAAGAATGGATTCTGTTTGATAACCGCAAGCGCTCAGCAAGTTGGTTGGATCCTGGTTCAGCACCTAAACAATGCCCCAAACGAAAACTTACCCATAGAAAAGTGATAGTCACTGTTTGGTGGTCTAGTGCCGGTGTGATTCATCACAGCTTCTTACCAATCGGGGTGAGTATTACTGCAGATGTGTACTGTGAAGAACTGAACACAATGATGGAGAAGCTGGCACATCTCCAACCTGCATTGGTAAACTAATATTATTACGTTTTTATTATAAATCCTTTTCTGATAAATAAATAAATAAATATTTTGTTCGACATTAGTGTTGATAAAATATAAAATTTGCAAACTCGCTCTTTTCGTGGTTGCAGCCTTATCCGCGCCTCATGAGGCTACAACATCGCCGCTATCGTAATGGTTATATCGCCTACAGTACCGGCTTACTCGCGTTTGTTCTCGCTGTACTTTTATGACGCAGACGTTTTTGGCGAAATCCAAAATTTCTGAAACTTTTGACATTCACTCGAAAAGGACTTTGATATTACTTCGGTGATTGTTATATTTGTTTATTAGTTTTCGACGCAGTGATGCTTAGCTCACGGAGTCGTCTATTTATTTTTATAGTCGGAATGTTTTAAATTCGTTTTTAAAAGGAATAACAACCATTGTAATTACTAAGCCGTGGTATTCCACAACTGAACAATGGTTATTTCAAAATATATTATTGTCATATAAAATCTGTCGCAACGGTCTCATTTACTTGTCTGTCCAGGTACAACATTAGCACATTAAACGAGTGACACAAACGATGTTACTACAAAAAAGTTAAATACGTATTAAATACTTGCTTTAAAAAGGTTTCATACTGAATGCACTGCGCTCGCCCGAGGTAAGTTCGCGTTATCCTCTTTCCGCAAGTCTAACCTAACCTAACCTAAACGAAGAGACATAAACAAGCAAGATGGCGACTATTCAGCCAGCGCGGTGCATTTAAAACGTATTAGTAAATGTAGTAAAAAAATGTAGTAAAAAAAAAGTAAAAAAAAAAAATGTAGTAGTACATTTAATATGTAACGACTCAAATATAGACGAATTCACTAGTACGGTATAGCCACTTGTATGAGGTATTTGAAAAAAAAAAAAAACATTTCAAAATAAAAGTTTTCATCGTGCAAGATACTTGTGGTACCTCTACAGTGATAAAATACTAGGTTTAAATAAACAACAATGTTTTCAATTCGCATAATATAAGAAGACCTGATGAATAAACAGTAGGTATATTAATTTACAAGGTACTTTAGTAATAAAATACACATACGCGCTGATGTTTGCCTTCAATCCGAATTTATTACTGTTCGAAATAGATCAATTACGAACAAACGAATTGAAACGTAGAATAAATGAAAATTAATTTAACGAAGCACTGAATTTAACTAGATGTATCATACACGTGAGTTTTATGTTTTACATTTATAACACATTCGTATATATTCATATTTTCGCAAGTACTACTTGATGGATTTTAACGAAAGTTCATAAAATTCACCAGCTTACAGATATTGCCATTACTAGGTCGGTCTACTTCGCTTACTTCCATAAATCAATATCATATGGTATGTTGTTGTGGAGGACAGCAGCTGAGTTGCATACCGTATACCTACTACAAGAACAGCATTACGCGCAATTTATAACATGAGGCTTCGCGAATCATTCACTAAATTGCAGAAATTGAGTATCTTAACTTGTCTGCGAAAACCTTAGAAATGCTGAATTTAATAAAAAAAACCGACATAAATGCTAGCGAGAAATTGTTGTGACAAATTGGTCATCTCATGTTTTAGACTCAGTAAGACCAGTAACAGTTTTTTAGATAAATAGGATTAGGTTGTACAAAAAGTTTTTAGGTTTTAGTAAAGCCATAAAGAATATTACTTGTCGGATAGTAAGTTCAAACAGCAAGTTCAGCCGGTTTTGATGTCTAAAGGCTTATTATAGGGAGGGTCAACAATACGTTAACGATTTTGATGTCTTGGACATTTCTTTGTGCATCCGTCAAAAATGAACGTAGCTATAATGTTTCTGAAATATATATGACGTACAACTAAATGCTTTAGTGTCATGCTGCATCTCGGAGAACAACATCGTTCACAAAGGGTGTCAAGTAATATCTTAAGACTTTTGACACCCAAGCCAACCTCACCTGCACGTGGTGCACCTTGCTGATCAACGAACGAGGCAATGGCGATAGCGGGGTGGTAGGGTTTTACAGCCCGACTGGGTCGCAACCACCATGTACATGGTGAAAAAGCTCGTCGTAGTGACTCGCTTTTGCGCGTCGCGTTTCGGGATCAGCCTGTGCATATCCAGTACCGGGCGACTTTCGTCATTATGGTCGGCATGACAGCGGCGACCGGCGATGGATAAAATCTGTCTCTCGGTAGTTGCCGATGTTTTTGGATTGTACTATGCTTAACATCAGGCATAGTGCAGTCACTTTGTCGTGCTTCAATAAAAAAAAAATTCTATAATGTTATTAATCACTGTGTTCAAAATTGAAATATGACGCGTACGTAGTCACCGGTACAGCTAGTATACCTATATTGCCGCTTTATTTTAAAAATATTTGAATATGTATGTTATTTTATGAAGCAAGTTATTGCGTATGTAGCACAGTAAGTCTTCTCGTTGATTGGGTTTTCCAAACCAGAGGTAGTTTTTACGTTTATAAGCGTTTTGTTAGTACATCAATTTGAATAAAGTATCTTTGTTTTTTATTTTGATTGGTCGTAATCCTAAAACCAGTCGTAATATGTTTTTAATCTTGGGGAGTGCATTGGAACGCCTCATGTATATATTATCAAAGAGTTTCTTAGGACCTTCCGCTTTGCGACAAGAATACATGTATTCGTGATGCTTCTGTAATGATAATTTGCACAAGCTTCCCTTGATTTAATAAATAATTAATTTGCACGATGGTAGGGTTTTTCTAAGTACGCTTGCCTTGCTACCCTCAAATTCAATATCAGTCAGCCAGTACCTGTTGGTGTGTTACAAGTGCTACAGATGAGAGCCAGCCCCCTCTATATATACCATATATACCATCTTACTATAAATATGCTAATAAAATTGCAATATAATATTTTTTAATATCGACTATATAATATAAAGTGAATCATAATCGCGTTTTTTTTAGCCCTACTCGTATAGTTATTACTGAAGCGCGAATGGTATGAAATGATAATTGTGTTCTGACGACGCGTCGCCCTGGATACTTTAGAAAACGAACTAGATTGTATTTTATGATCCCTTTTTAGTTACAATGTCTTTTGTTGTTACGATTTCGTGTCATTGAATGTATCTGTTATTGAATATGTACAGTAATTGAACATCTGTTTATGTTTTGTAACAGAATCCAATAAAGGTTTCGTTTCTTTGGAAGTATATTTTGGTCTGTATTAATATATTTTATTCCGTACTTTTCATAGAAGACTAATCGGTAGATTTAGTTTTTATCTGTGTTAATTGTCGTTACTTTTGTCGGGATCTCTTTTAAAAACCTAATCTCGGATTTTAAGTTATCACTGTTGCATTTTATGAATACCGCTCACTCGCTGTCGAAAAATGATATATAATCTTGGTGATACTGTCAAAAGTATTATCTATAACAGTACAATTTTTACCGAAATCAGTGCAACAGCTTCGACTATTTTGTTTTATTTTTTAGGTGTATTTTTTAGTTTCTGTCTGTTATATTGTGAAGAGTATGGTCATAGGGGTATATTTTTCTATCTTTATAATTGGTTCTTTAGCTCAAAGAATTATTAAAGTGATTTCATCTGAAACTGCTAATCCTCATTATTATTTCATTGGGATAAAACCTATGTTTACAACGTGACTGATTTTTTTTAATATCGTGGTCGTAATGAGTAACTCTTTCAGCCTGCTTTAGCGACTGATTCTCTCCTCTTTTGGACTATTTATTTCATTAAAAATGGGACCAGTAATCAATTGCTAGGGTATCAAACTTATCAGTAGTTCTGATGGAAATGAAAAAAAAATGTAATCTTAACTGATTTTGATAAAATATTGTATACGAAAAGCATTAACTATGATATGGCTAGGTTGTAATAATCTACATTTCATTTTATTGTAGTAAAAATGCAATTTAATATAATTGTCAAGCGATTTTAATAAAATTCAGTACTTGCCAGAATATATATAATTTTAAAATTGATAAGACTATGAAGCATATTGACAATATTTTAATAAATCATAGAATGTACTAGTATTTTAATAAAACGTCATAAGAGATCGAAAATAATTAACGCATAAAAGTTATTTGCACCATAAGTGCAAATGTGATGTGAGATGTTATGAATCTTAATTGCTTTCAATAAAAATATTTCTATTCCTTTAAGCCAATCCTTTTAATGGCAAAATTTCTGAGCCCACTATAATAATTATGTCAAACAGCGCACAGTCGCATCTTCAAGTAAAGCAGCTTAAAGCTATCCCGGGAAATGTCAACGTTCAAAGGGAAGTCATTTAAGTTATTTCAAAGAGGTTTACTCGCAGTCTATTTTAGTTTTCATTGGAAGATAATGTTTTTTCTTAACAATCCTTCCGGATACACGCTTTATGGAGGAATTATTTTCAAAGCGCTTACCTTATTCTTTATCTTTGTTTATGTTTGATCAGGTATTTTCCTTGAATTTATATGCTTGTTAGTAAGTACATTAAAAATATATACTCATATATTTATTTATTTTTTCTCGAACTGGCTACGCTATTGATCTAGTAAGGTCTTAACAATGTCACCGGACTACATCTCATTTATTTACACTTGTTTCAAGTTCCAGGCTACTTGTGTATCAAATTATATTAGAGTCGGTTTAGAAGTTTGGTCTCGTAAAGATCATTTTAAATTAAAATGTTTTTCCTTGATTTAGCCATTCACAATTCATTCCTTTTCATAATGTTCAGTTATATTCTGGCAACCAATTCGCCCTCTGCCTCCAACTACTGACCTACTGACCTATACTTTGTATGGAGATACTTGCTCTTCCACAAAATTCTTAGTGAAATATTAGATAGCTTATAACTTACTCAACAACAACTGCAGCGAATGTTGAAGCAATGATGGCTTAGTTCATATCGTTTTCGGATACCGCGTCGATGGCCATAGGCTTGAATCTTAGGAAATGAGTCGGAGATTTCGATGTAAGAAAAAAATGTGATTGAAACCATAACATGTTGTTACGCTTTTTTTAAGATTAGCGTGTTTACCATCTTATAATACTCCCATATCTGCGAAACGAAGCTTCGACTACTTGTCGCGCTAAAATGAACGCCAAAAATCATTCCGATAAAGGCACAGATTATACGTTGCCACACCTTGTTTTTTCTAATGACTCGACATTAGCATCCGCTAAACTCCTTTGATGTATGTAAAAACCACCAGCCAAGTTTTTATGCTGCGTCTATCGTCAAGCAGTCCGATAGTTCGTAACGCATGACGATAATGTCTTCCCACATCTACATTTATTATGACCATACACACAGGTATGGGAGTAGCTTTAGACTACAAAGACATTTAACACCGGATGAGATTATCGTCAAACCCTAAGAATTCTTCAGATGTAACTAAGGTTGCCATAAATCACCGAATTCAAACGAGCAAAAAATAAACAGTTTTATGAGTGTTATAATATTTGTATAAATAAGGGAACATTGTCATGCAAGAATCACGTCCTTATTTTATCAATAACAGAATGATAATCATTGATTCCTAGCTGAAATATACAATATCGTATCGGTGTCTGACAGATGCATTGAACCACAGACAACAAGAAGCGATAAGACTCGTTTGTACCAGAAACAATAACCATTCCGTACATTGAAGTCTATACCATCCATTGAAATACAGAAATACTCTTGTCCTATATTTATAAACATATCATTTCATAATATTTCTACCAACCATTGGGTTTTCATATTTTTTGAGCGCTTACCTACAAACTTCAAAAATATATAGTGGATATTGGCAGCATATATGTCTTATTCAGTCTAGCTATATAAGCAGATGTACAGGACTGCTTTGTACTGTATACTAAATGATAAATTTCACTAAATAAATAAAAATAATAACTTCGTGTGTATCAGTGTGTACACGCGGAGGAACTAAGACTTTTTTGGCTTGTATGTAAAATTTAGAATTAATCACTCTAATTATTCAAATCAGATTTTATTAAATTATAATAATCAATAATATGTGCAATCATATAGGCTGATACTGAGATTCAGTCTATTTCATACCAATTAAAATACTTATTTGATTTATTCCCGGACGAATTAAAGAAAATTTACTTTAAAAACTCACTTGTAAGCTGAAGAGGCCTTTAATTTTCGTGGACTTCATGCTTACATTCAGAGTTGTGAGACAGCAATTTAGAAGCATCGATTTTATTTGAAATAATTTAAAGATATTTATATAAAGCAAAATAAATACGTATAAATGGAAGACTGATTGCTCGCGGATAAGTGTTTGAACTGTAGAAAAGTTCACAAATCAGATTTTCGCACGCCAACGGAGTTTTTTGAGTGAGTTGTGACGTTTTAATTACTTATAAAAGCTATTAAGAGAAGCACGAACGCTCGCTTACTATCACGCCTAATTTTGAAACAAAACTGCCAAAATTTTAATGGGTCTTTGGAACTATTATAAAATTACTTTTACCGTATGAAGAGGTGATGGCTCAGTTCATATCGTTATCGTATATTTCAACGATCTATCCTTGCAACTGAGTCGTAGTTTTTGGAGATGGAAAAACTTCATTATGAACCCATGGTATAGTGATAGGACTTTGCTGATATGTTGCTGATCACTTGTTGGTATGTTCCCGCGGTTCTTGAGAATCAGTCCTCTCAAAGTTTAGCGCTATTACCGTCTTAGACTACGTCTCCGTTTGACATTTGGTGAGGCAGTTGTGTAACTCAAAAATTTATTGATTATTAAAAAAAGGCGGTCTAAAGAAAATATTAACTATGAAATTACCAATTCAGTCACTAAATTCATGGTACCTGATCTCGCCACTTAAATAATTTTGCTTTATAGAATAAAGTATGAAGATATTAACCAAATATATAATAATAGATATTCCAATTTCTGAAACCATTCTAAGAGAACTCTATACAAAGGCAAACGAGATAGTTCGTGATATACTATGAACGATGAAAATCCAGTTTCGCTTTGTGCAAGAACAATTCGACACTGTCATACTGTATTTAGAAGCTTTGATCTTTTGATATGCATTTATGTGCAGAGATTAAATGGGATTTGAAGCAGCTTACTTATTGAACGTATACATTTTGAGGACTTTGTAGGATTTAAGATCATTTATTAAATCGTTAGCATCATCATCAGACTATAAATAACTTTTTGTTATGATTTGCAAAAATTGTAATTTCAGATTCTTCTAACGATTTCTGAAACTTTGGTTCTAGCCGCCTCGTGTTTTATTTCGAAATTCTGTTAGATTCTAGTTGTGCAATATGTTCTAATTGTTGACTGATTAGGCACCGCACAATACTAGAGTCCTCCCTATATTTAGGTTTGTTTTTTTTTTTTATTTGACCACATCTTTATTTAGTTTATTACACTTACTATCAACAAAGGTTATTATCAAAAGTTTTTTAAAAGAAAATACCTATATTGAACTTGTATTTATATATCAAGAGTGTTTCTTACAACATTCTTGCTGTAAAGTCCTATAGTGAACAACCATCATCATTTTTTTTTTCTCGAACAGACTACGCTATTGACCTGGCAAGATCTTTACAGCTTCACCGGACTACAACCATCATCATCATATTTGGACAGCTCTTCTCGACACATTGTACGGCATACGTCTCCTCCTTTTTACTCTATTTTGCGCCAGTCTTGTCCAGTTTTTTTCACAAGATATCATCGACCCATCTTGCCCTTGCGCCTCGTCCATACTTCCTATCCTCTCTAGGTCACCATTAAGGACCATACTCCACCATCACCACATCTTGCTAAGTGCTATACCCAAGCCGTTTGTGTTGAGCAATGCATATACCGATTGTCCTGTATTTTAGTGGTTTTTGAAATATCAGTATTTTTAATTATATCACTCAAAGTGATGCCTAATATGGGACGCCGCATGGCACATTGTGCAGCCCTCATTTTGTGAATACTTTCCTTTGTGAGCGTTCATGTTTCGGCATCATATGCCTTTGTGGGCAGGTCGCGATGGTTAAAAATACGGGTTTTTAGACATTGCAGCTTTTTTATTTTCATGCACAAGAACCATTTATGGTTCATATAACAGATCGGTATCCAAATTATTTAGAACAATAATAAAAGTATTACCGATGTGAGTTAAAGGAATTTGCGAGTAAAAAACCCGTCACCAATCTACACCGATTGAATCCACATAAACATTGAATCCTTTGCGCTCTTTAATCGACTCCTCTGCCGTTCGTTTTGAAAGTGCGACTTTGTGCCGGAATGTACTTGATAATATGACTTAGCGCGCGGCGAGCATAAAGGAGCGAGTTCAGTTATCGTACCATCTCAATTTAATCCGTGTTGATTGCATCTGCTCCGCTCGATTGACTTCCTACAAATCTATACAGTAACAGTATGATACGGGATTATGTTTCGCCATGCTTACAAATTGGGATATTTATTTAAACTTCTTGTTTCTTTTGTTCGCCAGATAAAAAGGGCGCGTGTGACTCACTACGCGTGACGGAAGTGAGATCTCTTTGAAGACTTAAGTAAATCAATTACACACCTTGTTCTCGAAATTTTTCTTTACCTTAATTTGTTGCGGTTATCCTAGTTCTCTTTTTTTCACTCGATTGACAAATGTCTGTTTTCTAAGCCTTTTTGCGTACACAACATTTGTGCATATAAAATTTTGCTGTATATATCGATCTTGAAATTTCGCTCTCGTTACCATTTTTTTCGAACTGACTACGCTATTGACCCACCAATGTCTTAACAGCGTCACCGGACTACTAAGGCGAGTGCTTGCGGCACTCAGCCGATTCTATTTGGGCAACTAGCTCAAGGGTGCACGGCACACCTCGTGCCATTCGCGATCTATCTGAGCTGACCTAAGCTAACTGTTCAAACATATATGAGTTGTTGGAGCATATATGTGTACATAGCATACATACCTAACAACTCTTATATTTATTTCGTATCGGATAATTTTCCAAATTATTTCAGTTCGATAAGGGAAAGAAACAAAATCCTTCCACTTTCATGTGTAAGCGTGTATACGTGCACGTGCGTGGGTGTGATATGTATACTGTTGTTGCAGTGATGTAAGATTTTGTGTCAAGGTCTCCACACCGAGGGAACGGACCTAGGCTTGAGCCGCTACCGAGGGGGGCCTAATCTGGTGTGCCGAGGGGGGCCTAATCTGGTGTGCCGAGGGGGGCCTAATCTCATTACCATAAAAAAGTATTAAACTAATAATATATAAAAATTTACAGTTAAATTATATTGAAAGAAAAAATGAAATACAGCATTTCTATACACAATAAATACTGTTTATGTATTACTAAGATTTTTATCGACTTACTACGCTCTTGGTCTGACGCTTCACATAACTTCACAATTTCACAAGATTATTGAGTATAGATCATCTATGTTCACAGTATACTATAAACCTACACGATGCAGTAAGTATAACTGAAATATCAGTACCTAAATAAGAAAAATGTTTACCGGGTAACAGTTGCTAATTGGTCTAATCGTGTAATCAGAACGAAGAGATAGATATATTTGGGTTTTAATTACAAAAAAAAAATATTAAATTATCTCTACAGAACAAGACTGAAATAAGTAGAGACATTATATTTATTAAACTTTTAGCAGAATTGTACTATGTTGAAATACATGGTGTTGTTTATTATCAGAAAGATTTATAAATGATCATAATCGAGAGGTCCTATTGCTGAAGGATTATAACAGCGAGAGACTATTTAAAATACATATATTGATGTTATAATTAGCTTATGGGCTATAAAATTCTGAAGTTCGTTGCAAGTCAATCAAAACAATCCACGTTCGTTTCAAAATAAAAATGTCGTGTGTATGAATGGAGTGCTGCCTTCACCTTTGCGTTTCGTTCATTATTATATTAAATATATTATAACTGTTACGTGTATATAACATGTATATATTATATATGTGTATATTAAAACTGTTAAGTTTATTTCTATTGTATAACCATAATTAAGCAATATGCTTCATAACATAATGTGACTTCAAATTATCAGAATTTGAATATTTTCTTTCGTTGATACAGACCTCGGTTATCTTTTTGGCCGCTCTGAATTTTATAGGCGTGAGTTTATGCTTGCGCGTAATATAGTTAAGAATTTATACAAAACAAAAAAAAATGATTCAAGATAACGTTACTTTGCGGAATTCCATCATTAAATATTATAATGGAACGTCCACTTTGCACTTCCGTCTGGAATTGTTTTGCCGTTACCACGTCTCACTGCAACAGAAAACGTGTGATTTTATTTGTCCGAGGTGTGTCTGAAAATGTTTAAATATGTAGCTAGTAATAGAGAGAGAGCGAAATATTAGTAACGAAAACAAGAAAAGAAAATTAAAATGCGTTCCTTGGTTAATGACTGAACATGACGTAAAGGTATTAATGCCGAGATAGATCTTAAATCTGTGGGTTTAGTTCCTAATTCCTGATGTGGAAAAGAAAACAAGGAATTAATTTAAACATTTTTTTAAACACTCACCACAGCTACGTAAGCTACGACTCAGCTACGTAATATTTTTGAACAGCTAAAGTCATTACAATAGGTTATTTACTGAAGTCTTATCACGTAGTGGATAGTTTATCTGCTCATTCCTCTTATTGCAAAGAGGAGAAATTTTCCTAGCTTTACTCATATGTATGAATATTAGGCGAAGATAAAGTCACAGTCAAATTTATCTCTTGCTTGAACGAGCAGGTTGCATCTTGTTCATGATTCGTAGTATCTAAAACCCATACACCCCGTTCTGACCAGATCGATACAGTTTAACTAACAACAAACCAGCTGAATCTTATAAAGGGTTACGAACAAAAGGTTCAGGCTAGAGCTATTCAATAAATTTCCCACCATTGTTAGACTATAAACATTCTAAACACGATCTCGAACGGATTTATAGCTTTTGATTCAGCCTTTAGGTAACAATAACTCGTTGTGAATTGATTTTGACTAATTAAACAGTTTTATTGCTAGGCCAGGTCGGCGGAACTGGAACGGGTGGGACCAATGATTTAAGAATAATTTATCACCTGTCGCCCCGGATTCAAGGGAAATATAAATGTCTTGCAAAATCTGAGATAACATTGTTTCCAAAAGTGTTTGTATTTGGAAAATAAATGTAATTATGCTGAGACATCACGCAAAGGAATTTTGTTTTAGTTTGAAGGCTGGTCCAATTAACAAAACCATTATTGATTGAATCTACCTGATTGGTTGATCATCAGTATCGACGATGGATAAGTTCGAATCCTAACGACTGTGTTGAAAGTTTTGGTGAAGGAAAACATTATAATGGAACCATCGCGTGTTGCTAGGGATATTTATAAACCCGCCTGACTAGCTGCCACCTTCAAGTTGAAAGTCTGTTATCAACTGTATATAGATGTGTTTCAGCAAATGCAGTTGAAAGCCAAATCCCCCTCTAGGTGTAACGTGTCTTTTGAAACACATGGCCATTTGACATCAAATTACTCTGTGGTCAAACACTAAAAGCATTTAATATTCATTTAAATAAGCGACTATTTGTTAACAGTTGCCACAAAAAATAAAGTCTAAATTTGCACTTTAATGCATTATGATTACTGTACAGAAAATGTCATCAAATAAATTAGCTATATACTTTAGTATCGTGGAATCTACAGCATTTACGGTTGGCTTATTTCTCTTGGATATAGTAAGTCGATCTTCTACATCAAGTTGCTTCACACTAAAGTGATCACATATGATTGGGAGGATTAAATTATTATTTATTTAAATCAGGTGGAATTGTATTCGAAATATGGAGAAGTAAAACAAGTATAGAATACAAGGTTATCTGAGAACATACCATAAATAGCTTTGTAGAAATAATAGTCGGTGTATTTTAACAGCTTTGAAGATATAATTTCTTGAGAATACGACGATATCCTTCAAAGGACTTAATAGAAAATTATTTATGGTAACAACGTGAATCTGATGAATTAATTTACTCGGCAGCTTTCGTGTGTTCCCCATTATCTACAGTCGACTGGTCAGGACGAGATTGTTCTTGGAAATCAGCTTAGGACGTACCCACAATATTGTTCTTAATATTCCTATATATATCCTTACATATTATAAGAGACGACGTATCTCTGTTTATCTGTCCATTGGTGTACTTATAACTCTAGAACCATTCGACCGATTTACATCACTGTTTATTCAATTTAGAGATAATTTAGGGTTAATTTTTATATACATTGTTAAAATGGAGATAGTGTTGACTATTACTATTGATTTGTTTGTTGATATTGTTGATGAATTTGTTGATTTCTTATTGATTTGTCTAGTTTTGTTTTAAATTTTATCTTTAATAACTAACCTTCTATATTTACTGTCATTATCAAGTAGGTAATAATATTATAACTGTCTTGTGATAATTTCAATATTCTAATAAGATGGTGGCCCCCTTGTTAGAACTTTCTGTGCTATTATTGCCTATCTATTTCACGTATGTACAATAACCAAACTATTTTAAGTAAAACATTACTAATATTATGAAATATAGTGTGAAATAACACATAAGACTATGAATAAAATATAAAATCCACTACATGACAAACTACGATTCCGCCTAAAACTCTAACAGTCTAATTGTCAGGATTTGGAACCATTATCTAACGTCTATCGGAAAGATATTTGTTCCCAGATACAGGACATTTGACAGCTTATATTACGATATACATTTTACCATTATCTCCTTTACCATATTCCTATCTCAACGTTGGTAGGATATCCGAAAACAATAAAACGCATGGACGATTTTAATCCTTTAAGGCTTTGTCTTACGAAGCGTTAAGTCCCGTTTTTGCTTCATTAATCTAATACCACATTTGTAATTGTTTCGAGGTAGTCGAGGTTTTCACGGCTCTCTGATTAGTTCCTTAATTCAAAATTGTCATATTAATATATTGTTGCGTCATGACACACCAATTTAAAATGAGCTCGTGTAATATATTTGCAGTAATTTTTGTATAGGATATTCAAACCGAGAATTAATAGAAGAATATTCCCAAAATTCAAAGCAACACTCATTTCGCATCGTTGTACTTTAAATCCAACAAGTTAATGACTATGGTTTTTGATTTACTCGGATTCTGGTAACTACCTTAAAATATACTTACGCAAACCTATGTATATATCTAGACAAACTAATTAATTTTAAAAAAACTTTATTAGTTTAGGTGGTAGTTGGTAGTCAATCTTGTGTTATATTACATATGCTCTATGAGATAAAGTAACTGATATGACTAAAACAATTGTAGTAAGATTGTGTAAATAAAAAAAAAATTAAATACTTAAATTGTAAAATAATCATCTCAAAACAATTGAAGTTTTGATGGCCTATTTGAGAGCGTGTTCGGATATAGCGTCTATGGACGTAGATTTCAATCCTTGGAACTTAGTCGGAGCTTCCGGTGAAGGAAAACTTCGAGAGGAAACCATAGGATTCTTTCTAAGCCCACCTAGCTAATTAATACTCTTGAGTTGTAGATACGAGTATGTCAGGCAAGTACTTGTTGCTGTGTTCAAAAATATTCACGAAAGGAATAAAAAAAAACTTAAGAAAATATCGCGTAGAACAACAATGCAAAAATTAAACTGCTAGGAGCTGTTAATTTCATAGTACTCGGCTAGTTTAATTGGACACGTTTCTTAAAAATGTCGAATAGGGAAAAACATTTCAAAAATATAAAGAGAAGTAGCAGGAATTCACATATGTTATTATGTTTTATCGGCTAATTGTACGAAGCTATATAATTACAACTAATTTCAGGAAGTGTTCCATTTGATGTGATATATATTTTGCTCCCTAATTCGTTATTCAATCGATAGGTCGTGGTATTGTTTTTTTACTTATAACTTTAGTCATACCTACTCAATTGCATATCTAGTGTTTTTACGTTATTTAATTTTGTTTAGTCACTATCATACTATAAAAAATGCCATAAATAAACTTCAGTTTCTCGAGTTTGTTTCATCTTAGCTCCTTAAATCAGCTAAACCGATTGTCTCTCTTTCTCTCTCTCTCTATCTCTCTCTCTCTCTCTCTCTCTCTCTCTTGGAATCCTATGTCCCCAAATTGTCGGGGCAGAGGGCAGACACAATGCTTCTCCATCTCTATCTGTCGATGACTTGACGCTTCACCTCACTCCAAGTAAGCCCAATCTTCGTGGACTCCGCGAGCACAGATCTTCGCCAAGTTTGTTTAGATCGACCACGTTTCCGCCTACCCTTGGGATTCCAGTTCAGTGCCTGATTAGGGATATGGCTGTTGTCCCTTCGTGTAGCCGATCCAGTTTCATTTTCGACGTCGCACTTGATGGTCTATGGGATCTTCATAACACATTTTCCACAACTCTGCATTACTGATTGTCATTGGCCAGAAGATTCCCAAGATATGACGTAAACTGCGATTAACGAAGACTTGGAGCTGGTGTGTGAGATATACGGTAGTCTTCCATGTCTCACACCCATACAGCAAGACTGACTTGACGTTCGTCTTAAATATTTTCAGTTTCACTCTTCTAGAGAGGTATTAGGCTTGCCATATGGGCCTAAGACACGCCGATAAACCGATTGTAACAATACTTAAACTACTTATTAAGTAGAGAAAGAACTTATCAAGCTCACTTATACTGGATCTTTTGTAAAACCATACACTCGTTCCGAGTCAAAACGTGTTCTAATAATTCCAGCTTTAGAATCTTATGACAGATAATAAGACGTCATTTCATGACAACTTAGAATGATGTAAATATTCTTTTAACCAATTATATCTTTCCTGGACTGTAGCGATGCGTTTAAATTTTCAATTATTTTGGGATGACAATCCGTTGGAGAAATTACAAATATCTTCGTCCCCGGATTAAAATTGATACCGAGTGTCCGGGTGTCGGTACCATCGATCTGCAAAATTACAATTAAACCCGCAACCATCGAAATATGTTTGAAGGATCCGTTTACAGTCAACGACACGATCATGACTTAGACGACGTCGCGTCTTGTCGGTGTTTGAAGAGTTCAGTTATTTAATGGATAAAAAATAACATTTTAGTATTTGTCAGTAATTTTAGTATGTTTTGTATTTTCTTTTGTTTTCCTCAAAATATATAAATTAAATAGGAAGTGAAAGGGTGTAAAAGTATTGATAAAAATTGAAGCCTTATGTTTTCCCACGTACAACATATTCGCATACGTGTATTGTTATTGAGTAAACGACTCAACAACATATTTATGTGTTATAAGTAATATATTTTTATCTAATACTATTTATGCAATACTAGGAGCCGCCTGTGATGTTGTTTGCATTTGTGTCTTCATAAACCACAAATTATTTTCGTATAACGTTCAGGCGTACCTCGCTATTTTCATAAACTTTCTGGTTTTTTTAAATTGATAGTATTTTCTCGTATTACTACCTCGACAACAACAAAGTGATAATCACAAGATCATAATAAATTGAATCGATAAATCAATACGCGTAATTTAAACAATTTCTAAGAATGTTTTTGAAGTAAAAATTTATTTAGGCGCGACTAGGTGGTAAATGGATGACAATGCAACGGAACTCCGTTACGGGGATATGGCGTCTTGTGTTTGTATCATCCGCTTTTTAAATATTTTTGTTTTTGTCAATAAATAGCTTAAAAGGAAATTCCATAAAAAATATTGTAAAAAATTAATTGAATAGTAATAAAAATAGTACAATAGAATTAATTATGTATATAGGGGGGTGCGCGACCGTGCTGCCATCTAGTTTCAACGTAAGTAACAAATTAAATCAAAACTTCATTGTCTGCAGTGCCATCTATCAACTAATTCGGAACTTAAATAACATAGAAAATCTTATTAGCAACTCTTTGTTATAAAGTAAATAAAATATAGAAAAGTACGCACAAGAAAATATTCAAAATCATTTAATTGAATAATAATATTACTTTTTTATGTCACATAGGAGCCAAACGAACAAGCGGTTCACCTGATGTTAAGCAATCACCGCCGTCTATAGACACTAGCAACACCAGGGGAGTCGCAAGTGCGTTGCCAGCCTGTGTTTTGCAGGATGGGGGAAATCGGCGATGGGAATAAGAGAGGGAAGGGGGAGAGAAGTGGTGAGGGGAGAGGATGGGAAAAAAAATGCAAGCACTTCACGTCGGTTTTCTGTGAGACGGTGCTACTACCCCGATCGAGCCGACCAATTCATGCTAAAACTAATAATTTAAAAAACCTTAAAAATTACTAGTATTGAAAATAATTGCTAGTGCATCATCAATTAAAAATCTCTCTCTCGTTTGATGTATTTATTTATTTTTAATTTATTCGCTATCTCTTATATTAACCAAAGAAGTTTTACTTCAGTCGCGTGTGACGGTTACAAGCACTCATTTTTTTAGAAGCATTTTTTTTCGCGTGTCCCTCATTTTCAAAATATCGTATAGTATAAACCATCGCAGCCCGATATAATTTATGTATGTAGGTACAAATTTACAAGTATAATTTGTGCCCAAAATGGAATTTACAATTCCGTTCCGATGTTATACAATAATTGAATAACATAGAACGGTTTAGTTAACCAAATAAAGATGTTGTTTAGTCGGATTAATTACAGTACGTTTGTGTTATCTTTCAAATTTGTTATCATAATTGTTTAATTTTGATAATATAAACGTTTGTACAAGCCCTCGTAAGTTATTTCGGCTTTCAAACATGCTTGTTTTTTTATTAATTTAAGCGTATAATGTTTGTAGTCGTTTTTTATTATTTTAAAGAGGTTTGTAACAAATCGAATAAATAACAAACCAGTCCCATGCACTTTACAACAACAGAAATTGTGTTATTATTGTATTAATAAATGTTGTAAAACAACATTGCTATCCACGTCTGTCTGTCTGTTCATTTAGTTTCTCTCTATCGTTTCGAAAGTCACCCGGTACTGGATATGCACAGGCTGATCCAGAAACGCGACGCGCAGTAGCGAGTCACTATGACGGGCTTTTTCGCCATATGCATGGTGGTTGCGACTCAGTCGGGCTGTATAACCCTACCACCCCGCTTTCGCCATTGCCTCGTTCGTTATTCAGCAGGATGCACCGCGTGCAGATGAGGTTGGCTTGGGTGTCTCAAGTCTTAAGATGTTACTCGACACCCCTTACACCCCTAATTTTTGAATATTTTTAATTACAAATTAAACGGTTGTCAGTGTTGATTATTGTTATTAAACTGTTAGTTTCAACAGTCTCCAATAGACGGCGCTTTAAATCAGTTCGTTGACAGAGAAGTGTAGGAGCGATTATTAGAGATATATAGATGGCACCACGTTTTAATTTTTAATTTCTTTTTCAATAACTAAGCCACAGCGACGCGGCTCAGCTAGTATAATATAAATAAGTCAGTACATTCACTTCGTGTATCTTATATATATATACTTATAATGGATTACATTACATTTTGTCTTTCCATAAGAATTTGCTTTTTAAGTTTATCTACATCGGAGTATCCTTTAAAAGAGACCAGTAATAGTATTCAGGTAATTTGTTTTATAAGAAAGTCTCAAAGCACATTACCCATTTGCTGTGTAGTAAAAACTAAAAAAAAATATTAAGCTGGCTTTAATGTCTAAAGGCTTTTATAGGTTGGGTAAATATGTGAACGATTGTGTCGTCCGGAAATGACGCCCTTCAGTGTGCACCCATTAAAAACGAATGTAGCTGTCTATGTCTTGCTGTGTATGTTCTTAAAAATATCTCACTTATGATGAAAAGATAAACCAAATCAAAAATTCTTGTCTATTCTTCTCAATGACTTGAGTGTTTTCCGAATCAATAGTAGTCAAATAAAGTATATAGATCTTTTTTTTTATTGAAGCACGTCAAAGTGACTGCATTATGCCTGATGGTAAGCATAGTACAATCCAAAAACAGTGGCGACCACCGCGAGACAGATCATCCATCGTCGGTCGCCGCTGTCATGCCGGCCATAATGACGAAAGTCACCCGGTACTGGATATGCACAGGCTGATCCCGAAACGCGACGCGCAAAAGTGAGTCACTATGACGGGTTTTTTCGCCATGTGCATGGTGGTTGCGACCCAGTCGGGCTGTAAAATCCTACCACCCTGCTATCGCCATTGCCTCGTTCGTTGATCAGCAGGGTGCACCACGTGCAGGTGAGGTTGGCTTGGGTGTCTCAAGTCCTTAGATGTTACTCGACACCCCTTACACCCCAATTGAATATTAAAGTATTATTGATTTTGATTTTAAAAAAGGGAACTGAAGATTTAAAAATAGATAGGCCATTGCGGCGTGTGTCTAAATTGCTTGCTCACTTATGACACCATTTTATATTATAGCTAGTATCTGTCCGCGTTTACGTCCGCATGGAATAGTTATATTGGGCTAACGCTCACAAAATAATTTTGAAACATTCTTTATTGAAGCTCCGCTCCTTTTGGTGTTAACGTGATGATATATAGCTTATAACTTTCCTCAAGAGACGAGCTACCTAACATTGAAAGAATTCAAATTGGACCAGTAGTTCCTGAGATTAGCGCGTTCAAGCAAATAAACTCTTCAGCTTTATATTATAAGTATAGATTGTACGCATCCTTAGTTAATGCAAAAAGTAACTTCGGATGTATGTATACTTGAGCAACCACAAAATAAACCAGGTTCTAGATTTCTTTGAAATCTGTTAAAATAAATAAATGTAATAAATAAAGTACAGAATGCGGAGTGGTGCGTCGCGCCCCCGTAGCCGCGGCTCTAGATAAATTAAAATAGCGAAAAACAAGAAAACAAAAGCGAAATTCGGAGCCACTTTGTACTGGTAGCGAGTTTATCCATGTCTGGTCCGGCCCACGAGCTCGTAAATTACATCAGTGAGGCCGTTTTTTGTACACCCACATACGTATACATAGAGAAAATATCTGTTGAAATTCGCTAACTAAATAGCTTTCATTATGCGCGCAATAAAAATTCAAAGTCAAACACTGCTTATATTTTATTCTAATCTCACTGTAAAAACGTTCTGGGGAAATAATAGCTTTTATCCTAACATAATTATAAACGAGTATGTGTGTTACAATGGATGAATGTGTGTTACCCTTTCATGCAAAAACTATTGACCTGATTTTGATGAAACTTTAAATGAATACAGCTTATACTTTGGAATAGCGCATGAATGTTTTATTTATCATTTTACGTGTTTTTTTAAAATTAATAGATAATATAAAGAAGAGGGGCCAGTAACGATTGGGTCAATTTGTATAAAATTTTGTCAAAATTGATCTAAGGATGAAATGCCAGGTGTATAGGAAGATCTCATTTTTCAGTTACAATAAATAATATATTTGATATAACTTTATAATAATACAACGTTTAAACATTTTTTTATGGAATTAAATATTATTTGAGACCTGATAAAAAAGTAATAACAAGGCAGTGAAAGGATCGCGCGTCCTGACAATCCATGAATCCCATTACCTTCGAATTGGTGGTGTTTCAGCAAACAAAGGGCAGAAGGATGCAAATCCACGACAGCGTTTCACATGCTATTGTAGCAATATACACACTAATACTTGTGTCTACTATACCGACGTGACTAACGACGCAATTAGTAAGTACATCCGTCGAGCTCTGGAGGCTCCGGCTCGGTACATTGTGACTTATAATTTCCAATAACTATAAAAGATAAGAATGAAGCCTTTATAGAGCTAATAATCTCAAAGAAAAAGCAAATGTATAATAATTAAGTAAAATAATAGCAATTGTTACTCACATTTAAAACAATTTTTGACAATATTAATGATATAAACGAAAGCAGAAAAAAACCTGCCGATAAAGAATTTACAGATATAAAGAAAGAAAAGTATTATTTGAAGGCAGTTTCGTCGTAAATATTCCTTATGTTGTTCCAAAAGAACAGCACCAATCTGATTGTATGATTACAAATCACGTATACAAACAACCAGAAGCATTATCTGCATTGAAGACGATTCAGAGTACTTTAAAATCTTCCCACGGGTGGTATTATACATGCATACTTATAGCGCCATTACTGTTACCCATAGGTATGTGCCACGTGACAATATTAACGAATTCTCCTCTCCCGGTCCTCATATTAACATATGAGTTCATAAGTATGGCTCAGGTGCGTTCGAAGCCTATTCCCCATTTATACCAACGCAAGATGGCTGTAAAATTTCGTAGCGCTCACGACACCTACACTTAACGCGAGCTAACTCCAAATTCAATATTCAACGCGATATTTCGGTGTAAACATCGCGTGTTGAGCTTTAACGTTTGCTGTAATTTAGAAACTTTATACGAATATGGTATTTAATGAAGTTTTTCTTTAACTTTATTTATTACTGCCATTGTCACGTAGTCAATAATATTACAAGCGTCGTACAATCATTGCAATATTAAGCGTAGTTGTGAATCAATATTCTAACAAAATGGTGGATTCCTTGTTAGAACTTTCCAGGGAGTTTTTGTGGCATCTCAGAATTTCATGCTCCGTCCTATTATTTTTCATTCACTTCAGTTATGTACAATAAACTAACTATATTACGTAAAACACCACCAAATTTACAAAATATAAAGTCACATAACACAAGATTATTAATAAAATATAAAATCCACTACATGACAAACTAAAATTCCGCCATAAATTCTCTACTTAATTAAGTTTATATGGCGAAAAAGCCCGTCATAGTGACTTGTTTCTGCGCGTTGCGTTTCGGGATCAGCCTGTGCATATCCAGTACCGGGCGACTTTCGTCATTATGGCCGGCATGACAGCGGCGACCGGCGATGGATAATCTGTCTCTCGGTGGTTGCCGATGTTTTTGGATTGTACTATGCTTGACATCAGGCATAGTGCAGTCACTTTGTCGTGCTTCACTTATTTCAATAAAAAAAAAAAAGTTTTAGTTTACTTTTTTCCTTGCTTAACTTCTACAATGCTATTGGGAATGTGATTAGTAAATATTGTTCAGTAATTTACTTAGACATACTAGTAAGAAATTCGTATATCTGTCAAATAATTACTGCAAGAGTCTATCATAATCAAAAAATAATTTATTAAATCTAGGCCCTGATTCTTATGAACGTGAAAAGATTACTAATTTGATGCTAGTTTGAAAACCAGTCATCGCAAAAATCCAGGATGGAAATCAATCGAGTTTTCCATTTTATTTATTATATAAGTATTATACGTTTATCAATTTCGTTCCAAAAGGATATTCGTTCCAATTGAGTGTTCCATGACTTTGATAATTTTTTTTTTCACCGCTACAGCTCATGACTTGCGCGGCAATGTCGCGTTTTTGTTGCGTCATCGATCATCTTCAACGCTTTCCGTTCGCAACGGCGGCGGTGCGGTGTCGAAAATTACTTACGGTATAGGAAAGCGGCTGCGTTGACGAAAGTATTCGCTCATATTGGAAACACGCTTTACGATTTCGAATAAAAAGGCCCGGCCTTGTTACGATCGATTGGAGTGACATTTAAAGGTTGTATGTTCAAGGTAATTACACGGGCAATTCAGCGTGACGCGTCGCTTCCGATCCGGTAATTTTGAACCGCTTCCTATTGTCAGGAATGTAAATATTATCTACTCGAACTTGCTTTTCGGATTCCTTTTTGTAT
>JACEII010000126.1:546955-592752 GCA_014332785.1 Antheraea mylitta | reverse complement strand
TGGAAAGGAAGCTGCTGATGCAACAGTCCTACATTCTGTGCCTAGCTACGTAGTCTTCCCGCTGAATATCACAAGGCTTGGGAGGCTAGATATGAAAACTCCCCTCAGGATATATATACTATTACACGTCTACCCAAATTGGAAGATATTATAAAATTACGTACATCTATTAGTTTCCTTCCACGTTGCATATCACAGACCATACATAGCATATCTCCAAGTACGTGTCAATCATGATGACGACAACTTATTATTAATCAGTAACCAATAACACAGTCTGATACATATAGCCTACAATTCAGCTGTCAACATTTCCTACCTTGTCAAATATACCGGTATGTACGCCTGTATGTACACTACTACGCCTGGCTCGGATTTCTTATGACCGGATAACTATTCTTCACATCTTTGTCTATAAGTTGGTACACTTAATGTGATATCATGACTAGAAGTTCACGAAAAACATTTTGATGATAACGCGAAACAGTTTCCTTGTCCTATTACGCTCATTCCATGTAAGGGCAGTGTGTTCTCGCTTCTTACGATTATTTACTCCCCTTTATTATCCGTATCGTACTCTCTCGCTGGAGGTCAACACGTAACGCGTAAACTCTTTTATTCGCTACAACACGATGTCGGGTGTGGGAGGATTAGTGGCCTATAAGTGCCTTGTTCAAGGGACGTAGTGGTCGTAAGTCTCAGGGTATTCTCTGTTTTTCTTCTTTACGACTGCGTTTCTATTTGGGGTGCATTAGTGTCCTTTAATATTTTTCTCTTTTTTGACATTAAATTTTAATGCTGATGATGTTGAACGATAATAACAACCGCGTTGTTTTGGGAACCAATCTTCTACAATATTACTGTCAATGTCCAATAGGTAAGAATATGATAATTACTTTGTGATAATTTTAATTTTTAACAACATTGTGGTCTTTGTTAGAACTTTCCATGGAGTGTTTGTACCATCTGAGAATTAATGCTCATTCATACGTGGTATTCCCATTCACTACACTTGTGTACAATAACCGAACTATATTATGTAATAAACCACCAATATTATGATACATAAATCTTCAGAAACATTTAACTGGCAACTTTAACAACAGCAATATGAATCTCTGAATTTGATTGAGACAAATACATCATCATTTTCAGATATACTTCTTACTTACTTACTTATCAGATACTACTTTGTTTGTGAGTTAGCACTGTTGGATCATACATACGACATCGTGGCATTATCTGAACACGATTTTGCGAGAATGAGAACACAATATTTTGATGTAAAAGGGCTGACATATTTTTGTGAATGAATTTCCCTAAAAAATAAAAAAATGATCTCTCTTAATAATGTAATCACTGAATTAAATGTTAACTCATTGAGTAATCTTGTTTGTTATACGTCTTACAAACATGTATTAATGAGATTTATTTAATAGTCTTGCTGGTAGATAACTTCAAAAGCTTTATGATACGTTCTTGAACAAGTTCTTATTCTGTTTGAAATAATGGATACAACAGTTGTTTATATTAAACGTTAACTTCTGGCTATGATCCCCAAAAGGTCTCGTTTCTATCCAATTTACTTATTCTTTAGAATCTTTAAGAATGGTTTCAGATAAACATTTAAAACCTTTGTCTGCTAAAGTAATTCTCATTTTGTAAATATTGTCATTTAAAACGTAAATGGCTGAAACGTTGCGATCGGCGCTGTTAGGAATAAATCCACTTTGAATACGATATGATAGAAATTTAACCTCTACCTTTATATACCTTCTTTGAAGGGGACAGACATTTTGTACCTAAAAGAGGTATAATGTAAAGGTTCTTTCACACGAAAAGCGATAGGGATCAGTACTCATTATCTAAATTTATTTTAGCTACACAAATTATAAAATTGATTAACTACATAATACATTGATACAAAGCCATCGAATTTTTAGTAGAACACCTTTATCGGTAGATCTCATCAGCGTTTGTATTTTTCGTATTGAAAATATCAAAATTCCAATAAGTAAGGAATCTTATATTGATAAAAAGAAATACTCGTAGCATGAAACGAAATACTTTGTAAAATATGCCTTTGATCCACGATAGATTAATCCTTTGATACGAGTCCGTGATTTTTCGGATTAAGTCAATTTCCTGAAACCGGAAAAGAATCTTTCTTTTTTTATTTATTAAAATGGGGATTTTCGAATTCTGAAATGATTGGGAATCTTGGTAAATATGATTTTTACGTAAAAAATTTACCAACAGATAAAACTGATATACATACAAATGATATTATTTCTGTTAAACATATACCAGGATAAGAGTTACTCAATACAAAGATTTTAAATACGGAATTTTATGAAGCAATACGTGAAGATATAAATTAAAAAGCAACAACAAATTCGCTTCTCTTCAATAAACGTTATATATGTGGTAACGAGTCTGCGGAAAATAAAGAATCTACATTCAAGAATAAAGCTGAATTTGATACTTTAATAGATTACTTGATAATAAATGAATTATTTCTCAATAAAAAAGGTCAGATTATTCAGTGATCATGGTGATTGTCTCTACTTAAACGATATAAGAAGCTAATGAACGTCTTGAAACAACGTTACAAATGATTACAAACATCGGTGTAATCAGATGTCTTGTTAAATAGATTTGTTACTCTATGATATTAATATATATATATTTTAAACTGTACATTATATTCTTACATAATATTTATAGATATTAATGTTTAAATTATTCGGTTATAATTAAACCCGCTAACAGTCTCGTAGCAATTAGTTGACGAGATATTTGCGTTTCAAAGCATAGAATATTACGGACAAATAGATTGGTCCGTACTCCACTATATTAGAATCTGGTGCAAGAAGTAGAAGAAAGCGTTAATAAGGAATCTGAGATTAAAATAAAAGTGTACAATAAAACCCTTACACTAAGAAAGAAAAACTATGACTAGAGACCTGGCGTCAGCGTACTGTCGCCTGTAAAAACGACTCAAGTTTTCAGCCACACCTCAAATATTCCGGTCAAAATGCAAGTATACATCACTCATTTCGCACTCAGAAGTCGTAACAACAAAATTGTCTTAAACTACCTATAACGATGTATATAAATAAGTAAATTCATTCCTAAATACATGGAGAAATTTGACCGAAATTAACAATAAGAGAGAGAAAAAAAGAATCTATCGTTTTAATAATTTCTTAAATATATATAAGAAGATATCTTAAATAGAAAGTTAAAGAAAAATCGCTATAAGATTTTAAAACGACATAATAATACATCACTTACGTTATCATGCAGGGACATATGTAATTATGTTTTCAATGAACTATTTATTCACATAAAGAACAAGCTGTGTCCCGCGATTTCATTATCATATTCATTTTTTTAGCATTTGGCCCTCAATAATTTGCGCAAAGACAAAGTTCGCACTATTATATTTCGTTCTGGCTTAGAGTGTTTTCTAACCTACACAATGTATGGCTAAATGATACACTCCTAAAGGTCATAGCAAAAAATTAAAATGCATATTCTTTCTCAAAATATAAACTATAAAATGTCTATAAATGTTTAAAAACTACTGATAGTTCAAGAAATTAATATGTTCGAATTAACAATTGCTTGACTTTTATAAATTGATATGAGCGTATTCATTTTCTTAAGTGTTGCAGCAATTTTGATACTCTAATTTAAATATATATTTATATAAAATACGTTTGCTCCCAATAGTTTTGGTTGTTTTAGTTCAGTTGTTGGTCGAGGGCTAAGAATGTTAATATTTATGAATGTTACAAATCTCTCAATACAAAACAATATTAGTTTATGTAAAGCTTATGAACTTGTACCATAAATTTATGATCCGCTAATCAACGCAGATATTAAATGCACGAATAATCCCTCTTTGCATATATGATGCAATTTTCGGTGAAATTACTAATGTCATCGCGCACCACTTCGTTGGGATCAGGTTTAATTGCAAAATCTAACATTTTAACATTATCCCTACATAATTGTTATATAATTACTTAATCAACCTTACCATTTACATGTTTTCAGTCTCTGTTCCTAATTGCTGAAGATTACAGTAATCGACATTTGATTTGGTCCGATTGCTTCGGATTTGTAAAGTATTTTCTCTGTCGCACAGTGCAGTGAGTAAGTACAATAAACAGAGATAGCAATATAAGATTCCGAATTTAAACGTTGTCGATCTTCTCCAAGACGTGTCAAATCAAAAGCAAGGTACTCCGAACATTTAGATACTTATATAGCCCCTAATTTATTATTTTTTTAAGAATAATTGTAGGTTTTAACACAAGCATTATTCTCAACCAGTAGCCATATTTTGATTTATATACAATTGTTTGTATATTATTAAATGTTTTTATTATTTTATTTATTATTATGTTTTTATTTATTGTTTTTACTATTAAATTTATTAAATGTTTTTAAATTTATCATAAGCACAACCCCTAATTGCTATCGTACTTGCTACTATTATCACCATCTTTTGTAAAGTAATAACCGAGTGCAGAATATAATAAAGATTTTTAAACTACACAGGAATATTTTATACACAATATATATTCTCTAGTGATGTCAAAGAAAAACGGGTATTAATTAAATTTGTGACTATTTTCAATTTTATATCACTCTGCTTTTGTATTATTTTTGTTTCTTTTGTTATCCACCTGTATTCCATCGTTGTATTTTTAATTTAATTGTTTTAATATTTATTGTGTATATATTGAGTTCTCTGATATTTTTGCTAAGCTACCTTTTTTTTTCTTGAACTGACTATCTACTGACCTAACAAGGACTTAACAGCTTCGCCGGCTATGGTCCCCTATTGAAAATCAGCGCTATGGTACCACTCATTGGTACTACAGCATATAGCTGAATGATGGTGTCATTATTCAACATATCTAATTAACGATATGTAAGTGTCCTTTATTTATCTTGCGCTCGTGATGTTTTCCAACAATAAACACCTTATCTTTCTTTTTTCTTCTAACTATTGTGATTGATACAACTGCATTACTATTAATTGCAGCATTAAGAGGTACTCGGTCGATAGAAATACGAATGAATTGACTAGTTTCCGCGACTTTTCATGAAAATGGTATTCTTATTTGGAAGGTAGTGTGTGATGTAATTGAATTAATTATCAGCTGTCTAATTATATCTATATCTCTTTTCTTTTTTTTAATTTTGATATTTTTATTCCTTTTTTAATTCTTATAGCACTTTTCCAGATTTAATATTATCTTTATAAAATTTTATTCAGCTTGTAACACTCGTATAAGCATAAATTATAATCTAATAAATCCTCTATCGTTCAGTTAAAGTTTTCTCAAAATCGGCCCAGCTGTCTAGAAGATATGCCCGACCAAATAACAAAGATGCATATAATTGAGACGAGGTATAGTCAGTTCACTAATATATAAAAATAGCATACCTGCTGGACGTTATCCTGCCCAGATAATAAAAAAAATCTTAGAATAAAATCGCTGCGCTACTATCGGACTTAATTTAAACAATTCTAGAATCCACTAGAACATATATATAAAATCATCAAAATTGGGTCAACCGTTTAGAAGGAGCTTAGTCGCATACATATGCACAGAAAAATTATATATATAAAGATATGACCTTTTTTTTCGAACTGATTACGCTATCAGCCTTGCAAGGCCTTTACAGCTTCACCGGACTACTAAGGCGAGCGTTTAAGGCACTCAGTCGGAATATATGACCTAGTTTTTCAACTCTGATCGTACTGTTTATGCATATAAACAGATAATTATAGATGTATTCGAATCGATCGTAATATCGTACTGGTAAATTATATTCTCATACTTTATTCATGTAAGAATTGAAACTTTACCACAAAGTTACACGACAAGGAAACTTCTGAAGTACACGCCGCAACAAATGTGAGTATATTTCATTACTTACTGTGTATATAATGGGTCGGTTTTAGGGATAAGTGGGTAAGATCCCCCGGGGGTCCAGTTTGACCGAATCAAATGTAATCAAGAGTGAAAGGGGGTTAAACACTTCCCTAACTAGTAACTACGTTAAAGATTAGTAAAATCAATCTTTATATATACCTACTAGCTGTGAACGCGTATTCGTCTACGTGGAACTTTATTTCAAAAAAAGTGATTCATAAAGTCATCTGAATGTATTGAATTTTCATTAACTCTTCTCTCGTACTTAAGTCGCGTCGTCATTAAAATTACAATAACCTTTGATAGAGCAAACCGATTTTAATGAAACAAATATTAAATGTTAATCGAAGATAGACTTTTAAATTTTCTTTAAGATATTTTATCAGTGTTTTCGCGGTTATGCTCCAAACAAACAGACAGACATTTCTAAAAATGATTGAAATGTATTTTATTATATTTTCATAGACACATGCAATATTTTCATATTTAATATAATATAATATTTGCAATATTTACAAAAATCTAAAAATTACAAACGTTAAATTTACGTACCCACTTATTATATGTTGAGATTGCAATCAGTAACTACTTTGAAGCGCCATCTATGTAATATTGTTGAAACTTACAATGAATAACAATAATCAACACTGACAATCATTTAACGTGTATTTTAAAAATATTGGGGTCATTAATTGAAATATTATTTATCGTATGTCTCAAGTCTGACCAAATTATACATAAATACCAATTTTCATAAAGACGAATTTCATCGTGGACAAACGTAATGACATTGGATTTTTATTTATCGGGATATTATGTTAAAAATCCTATCTACGAACGCAATTAAATACAGTGATCGCTGTACCTGAACTTTGAGAATTGAAGAAATTTTTCCGAATTTTGGTTAACAAAAAAACACATTTCAAACCCAAACTAAATACTTCTCTGTACACCAAACCCGTAGCGCGTACTTTATACGTTATATACTTGGTTGGTGAGGAGGTTCACTGTGGTTTTCTTACGAAGTTCGTTCGTGACGCGACGTACATGCTTGTTTTGTATGTTAACAACAATTCCCTGTCGACAACTTTTAATGTTTACCTTTGTATAGAGTTTTAGAATAAGCAATCCTAATATACGATACATTATAATGTAAAGAGTTTATAAGTTCTGCGATTAATCGGCATTAAGAATATCGAAATAAAAATTTATTAGTAGCCAGATTCGTTGGACGCTTTGAAGTGATATAGCTCAGTAGAAGCTTGCCTGACTCGTCGACCTAAGGAGATTGAAATGTTGTAATGAGTCGGAACTTTCTTTAGAGGAAAACATCATGATGAAGTAAAAGGTCCTAATACCTTTTCTAAAACCCGTCTGAATATCGAATACACCCGCGATACGGTCTGCTTGTAAGTCTTTATAGGAGTTTTTGGCGGGATTTTAGTCTGTTATGTAGTGGATTTTATATTTTATTCATAATCTTGTGTTATTTGACTCTATATATTGTAAATATGATCGTGTTTGACGTAATATCGTTAGTTTATCGTGCATAAGTGAAGTGAATGAAAAATAATATCAAGAGGCATGAAATTTTGACATACCTCAAAAACTCCCTGGAAGGTTCTAACAAGGGATCCACCGTCTTGTTAGAATATTGACTAACACGACGCAATATTGAAGTGATCGCACGACAATCGTAATATTATTGACTATGCGACTCTCGTACTTAAATCGTGTCGTTATTAAAGTTACAATAACTCTTGATAGAGTGAACCGATTTGAATGAAACCAAGACTAAATGCTACTCAAAGATATGCTCTACGATTTTTTGGTTTTATCGTAAACGCAGTACTCGTAGTGATGTGTGTTCAAACAAACAGACAAACTTTCTAAAAATGATTTAAATATATTCTATTACTTATTTGAAAATATCTGCAACATTTTTTTACCAAAAATCTAAAACTACATCCAATATATATAGTATACATATCTATAGATAACACCATATACTATTTTTGTATAGTTAACTTTAATAACATCCTTATAAATAGAACTATGTGTGTTATTGTGGTATAAAAGCTAACATAAGCAAAAACTCTCAGTAAAATGCGTAATAGTTTGTACATGAAAGGGAAATAAACATCAATCAGTCTTAACGAACTGTCTCATTTATAATTTTAATATGATTTCAGATTAGCAAATGCCTTCGATAATCATAATTTTAAAAATACTAAAAGAAAACATCCCATAACTATCAACGCCACAATAGTGTGCTTTTATTAAAACTATGTCGAGAATATGACGACTTGGAGCGAATGAATTCGCTCATGTAATTGAAATTTCATTATTATTTCCTAATTCATTATTACAAATAGTAATTACAACACAGCATTTAAGTTATGTAATAATTTATCTAACAAATTGCGAAATATACAGAGTCTCTCTCCAATCTAATTTAATTTTCACTAACACATACAGACATTAAGTGAATTTAACACGCGTCAAATTTAACGTAATGGTCGCTGTTATCCCGACATAATCCAACGCGGGTAAGCGCGCCACTTATTTCTCTTACGGCATATTATGTGAGATGCCTCGCATTATTGTCCAAGAGCTGTCCGCATATTAGGTTGTGTTATCTGTATTCATTTTAATTCCTTAGATTCCTCAATAGCTAAAATCTACAGTCGTGTGGGTAAAATGAGTATGGGTACCACAATTTTTCTTCCCTTGGCACACACTAAAATCTCGTTCAAGCTGGACGTTGTAACCAATAATTTGTATGGTAATTGCTCTATTCCTAAGTGTCATAGCGTCATGTTAGATAATGCATAACCTTCCACCATGAATCTTAATATATAAAAATCCTGTGTCATGATGTTTGTTCACTATGATCTCCGAAAGTATTCAACCGATCTTCATGAAAGTAGGCGTATAATTTGGTATAGAGATATGATAATTTGTATTTCGATTAATAGCTTCAATATTTTTAATTACAAATCAGGTGATTGTCAACGTTGCTTATTGTTATTAATTGTAAGTTTCATCAGTCTCAAACAGTTTTCGCTTTAAATTAGTTTCTTGATAAAAATCTATATGACCGCCTGTTATAGATATCTCATAGATGATGCCACGTTTTAATTTTGAAAATAGTTTATCATAATTTTAAGTCGACATGTAATAACAGAGCCACAGCAACGCGTGGCCGCGTTAGCTAGTATAGACTATAGATTGTTAAAAAGACTTCACATCCGACTCGCAGTTCTAGAGATTTGCGTGACCAAAACAAACAAAAAAAAAATTGAGCTGTCACGGGACGCCTGGCAGATGTGAAATATAGAAATTGTTCGAATCAAACGAATCCAAATTCTCGAATTTTCAAATTACACTATAGCTATGCGAGTCCAGTGTGGCAACAGAGGTTACTCACAGTCGTTTATGCATGCGACATCGTCGCGTCGTCGTCACGCCAACAATCATGTTTATTCGCGCCTATAGATGTTTCACATAAAAAATTCATCTTATTTACAATACTGGGTATATATAAAATAGGAAGTGTTATTTTATAAATATCTAAATCTATTTTATCTAAGTCGCTGATATGCCGTCAGTGTACAAATCGTGTCACGCTTGCTATGTTGGAGTTAAGGTAGAGTTGGCAAACAACTCAGACGAAGGTTCTTTTCTATAAATATACTAAACATTAAGTAGCGTGTTCGACAGTGCAGTTGGCATTCTCGTCGTACTCATGTAGTTTGTAGAGTATGGTTACTAACTCGATTTTTTTAAGGTACTAACATAGTTTTCTTATGTAGCAAGCAGTTAGTGCCTGAGGTAAAAAATAACGAACATTAAATACCACGCGTGTTAGAGGTAGACATATTAGATTACGCAATTTATTTATATCGATTAGAATAGTCTAAAGTGATTTTGAAAATGTTTGATTTTTAGTACTGGTATTTGAAAGCTATAAATCTGGCTAATGTCGATGTGTTTAGTATTTGCTTGAAACAACTGAAATGGATTTAATTGGATTTTAAGGTGATTTTTATTGGTGCATTTCTCATTATTAAAAAAAAAGATGCTTGATAATTGACCTAATTATCTAGAAACATATAAAAATATACTCAATCCTTTAAGCGTCCATGTTAATCCACAGTGTCAATGACTGTCGGGTGTAGTAAAAGTGAAGCCAACCAACTAATAAAGGATAAATTTTGGAAATTTTTAAAAACAAAAGGGTTTATTGTCCGTTTTATTATTAAACATTGACGTTAAAAATATACAATAAAATGAAGAAATAGGCCAAAAGTTCATTAGGCCCTTTAATTGTAGAGAAATATAGATGTCGTAATTTCCGGTACTGTGAGCTCTTAAACAAGGGTCCCATAGTGCTGTATTTTGGTAGAAGCGGACACTAGTGTCGGGTTTACGTACGTATCAGCTTAAACTAAGTTCGGACTTAAACGATTACCCGCTGAGGCAGAATTTATTTCTCGGATTCTCTTTAATGTCTGTCTGCTATAACACTGTATTATTGTAAGCGATCAAATGGTTTGTGATTATTCATATTTCCTGTAATAGTATACTGTTTATTCCGTTTTTCTTGTATTAACGAAAAACCTCGACTTTTTATATATTTTAGTATTTGACAAAAATCTCTATTAATGGTAAGCGACATTGTTAGACCACATGGTAAAGACGGATACCTAGAGGGACTGACTCTCGAGAGCAGTTGCAAAATACACTAACTGGTGCTTGGCTACAGATTTTCAAATCTATGGTAGTAGTGAGCCGCCAGACGGACTTAGAAAAATCGTACCACTATGTTATGACTCGCGATGTCACGATGTTTTCTTTCACCGAAAGCTCAGACTTACTTGTTAGCATTCGAACCTCTATTTGTGTTCGTCTTTATACGCGATGTATGATATATTATTTCAGTATAGTTTCAAAGCGATTTACGTAACCTTTACCCGATATGATTTATTCTATTGTCAATTGTATTATGTTCAATGTTAACAATATTTTCAATAAATAATGTACTGCGTTATTCTAATGTGTAAGCTATATTACTGTAGAGTTTTACCGGAATCCATTCATTAGCTTTTGCATGATAGAGTAACAAATATCCCCACTATTATTAGTTTCTGAAGAAATAATCCTTCGAATTGATAGAAGCGAAGTTATGGAATTTTTAACCATTAACATTCGATGATCTTGACCTAAAGGAATAAGTTTCTCGAAAGCTTATCATTGGAATTATCCTGATGAATACAAGTACTCTACAATGCTATGGTCACTATTTTTTCTTTTAATGCTTACAGGGTCTATAAGAGTAGATATAGCTGACTTGTTCTAACTACTAAAAAAGTAATTCAACGAACATTGTACCAAATTATTTGTCATAATAGCACAATATATTTTCACAAGATGTTCAGTGTAAAGTCTACAGCTGTGCGCTCACACAGAATATGGTGTTAGGGAATCTCTCAAAGATGTTAGTGCCATTCTATTCTTGTTAGTTTGTGTTTGTACAAGTTAGAAACTTAGCGCGAAGTTTGTTTTGCTGGCAACGACACACATTACCGCGCATTTTCGTTGACAGATCAGCAACTCGACATGTGAGTTTTTAGCAAATTTTCTAACTTCGTAATATGCATAAATTGTGAGCTTTAATTGAAATAATCCGTGACTTACAATTATATTTGACTAAATACATAAATTGAATTTTATCTTCACTTAAATATTTGAATTAAATAATAAAACAGTGCAATACAACACTATTCTAAAGTTATTAGATTTAGTTCATATTTAGTAAAACTTGTAAATATAATTTACGTCCGTAAATTATTTACGAAATATTTTTTTTCATAATCTTTTGAAACACTTATAGAACTATTTTATGAATTGCAATTTCATTATAAGAACTTTGAATTAAACTTTATAAACACTAAGATTAAATGAGTTTTATGTGATGGTAAAATGCATTTTTTTATAACATTCATTTTTCTTTCCATATATAAGAAATGTTGGTATATCTGGAATTGATAAAAACAAAACACACAAAAAATATATAAAAAAAAAAACAATAAATGGTACATCCGAAATATAAAAAAAAAAAACAAAAGATGGCACATCCGAGTGTTTTGTCACGAGCATGGTTGTGATTATACCTCGTCACTAGGTGGCGTTTAAGCACATCATTTCTTCTACTGATCTTAATGAAATAACAATGAGTATAGGGTGAATCAATATGTGAACGATGATAACATTTGGAAATAACGCCCCTGTCTGTGCATACATCAAGAATAAATGTGACTATCTATGTTTGAAAAATGTGTATCATGAAAAGATAAACCAGATCCAAGTAGCTTACCAATTCTACTCGATAACAGAATTATTTTTCCGACTAGTGGTAGTTTTCATGTTGTAAAGCACCTTCTCTGAGTCTAAATTGAATAAACTATTTTTGATTTTGAAACTCAGTATGTACATTTATGCAAAGGATAGTTACTTAGTATCATATTTTGCTGTCGCCCAACTTTTTGTTATAACAATTAATGAGAAAAACGTATGAAACTGTGGACAAAGCTACTTCTTTTCTTGGTTACTAATTAGGGATAGTATGTTTTGTATATTTTTCTAATAAATATCTATTCTATTTTTTTATTTAATTCCTTATCACTTACACCAATAGCTAAAGACATAATATACTCTACATTGTCCATTATTACACGAGCACGTCTGCACAAGGAAGGTTTTAGTGCTTTTGTACATACAATACGTACAATACGTAGTCTGAAGGAATACCAACGTAGACAGATGAAGTGAGAGTTAAATTTAAAGAATCAAGTAAAGTTTATACAGCTTTTTTATATTTTGCAGATTTGACCACAACTGATGATGAATGACGATCTAATCTAAGATAGTTAACACGGTAAACCTCAAGAGAAAATGGATATCAACTGCAGCTGCTGGAACACGCCAGCAGGTTTTTTCTCGGACTGACTTCGCTATTTACCTAGCATGGTCTTAACAGCGTCATCGGACTACTCACCAGCAGGTGATTGTCGGCAACTTGAGGATTATAGCTAGTGAGATGGGCGTAGAGCCCTGTCTTATGGTAGCATTATTGCTATGGTTTTATCACGATATTTTCCTTCATATAAAGATCCGATTCAGTTCCAAAGATTCAAGCCTACATCGCTTGATACCATTTCCGAATACATTATCAATTATGCCGTCGTCACTGCTTCATTAGCTTTTCATATGCACCTTTTTATGTGATCAGATATGTGTGTTTACCAGCTGGCCCGGCGAAAATTATCCCGCCCTGTTAATAAAAAAATCTTGACAAATTTTAATCGAAACCTGAATCAGTTTATCTACTGGTAAAAACCACATGGAAATCCGACCAGTAAAGTAACCTACAAACAGACAGACAAACGTGGCAGAAAACTTTGTTTTGTAATATATAATGAAATGCAATTATTTATATCATTTCGTTATTTCCAGATATTTACTTACTTCATATATAATAAATAAGATATGAAATATCTGATATTTCATTAAATATCTCGGAAATTGCTTAACCGAGTTTCATAAGATTTTTATTAATAGATAGACATTTTTTTTCTTAGTAACATCTATGTTACATATTATTCAACTATTCGATAAAGCTAAGGTGATGATAATGAAGATGAAGCTAAGGATTAATATCAAAATTCAACGGAGGTAGTAATAGGTTAAATGGTAACGATAGAACATCAATGAAAATAATGAAGTAAACGAGTAAATTACTTCTGTAATACAAGAAAGTAACGGGCCCGGCGTACCTTGTCCTGCCTTGATAATAAAAAAAAACTTGATGGTCAACCGCAGTACCCCCTACCGGTTCCATTTATAAATCAAAAGCATTATTGAAATCACTTGAACACACATAAAAAAATGTTATTAGAATCTGTCTGGTCGTTTAGGAGGAGTTCATTCACATACACACGGACAGAAGAATTGTATGTAACGAGATACCTTCGGGATAAATTCTATAGGCTATTTATATAACTATAGTATGGTATCGTAATAGAACTAGCGAAATTTTAGCTTGTTATGGGTCTCAAAATTATTTTCCTAGTAATCGACAAAAACTTACTTTATGTATTGTTAGAGATTAATTGAAAATTCCTGTATACCGCTGTCAAGTGACTTTCTACAGTGAAATGTGCGAGTCATTGATAATTATATAAACAATGTGAGATAATGTCTATTTACAATATAACTTTTGTTCCGCTAGCTTTATTACCTTAATATAAGACTACCAAGGATATATTAAGGATATATTATCTTAATATAAGACTACTACAATATACTGCTTATCAGTAGGGATATATCTACAGTCGTGTTGTTCATGACCACCACATACATGTAGAGAACCGTATATGAAAACTAGCTACCAACCTCAAGTTATTAGTCTGTCGTCAAGCGCCTCTTGGTGTGTTCTGGGATACGCACTTGAGAGCCAGACTCACTAGAATAAGTGTGCTTAACAACTTAGACCACATTTAATATCTGATAAGTTCGTGGTCAAACCTATCTATTTATCGTGGGGATCTATCAAGGGTTACCGTTACTTTTGGATCGCTTTGTAGTTGCCATCAAATACAGTGCTGTGAATTTTGTGCTACATTAAAAAAGATGATACATAATTACTTACTAGCTGTGTCTAACTGTTTCGATCGTGTCCAATTTAGTCACGCAAATTAGTTGATATAAGTTAAGTATAAAGTACGAATAATGTGTAAATAACAGGTCACACAGTACATAGGTATTCACAGTTCGGGTGCTTCTCAATAATGATCGGTTCTTATCTAATGGTCAACGTACCTTTCGCTCCCGATACTCTACGCACATCACGCGACTCGTTCGCACAATTAAGACGTTTTAGCCGATTTAGATTAGCGTATTTTCTGTTTCAAATTTCTATTGCACCTGTCCCAAGGTTTATAGCACGATGTTACATTACACATTCGTTAATAAATAGATTATAATATATGAAAGATGTTTTACAAATCAATTTTATTCAAGAGATTCGAGCGTTCTAAGAATAACCTCTTGAGCTTTGTGATATTAACACAAATTACTTTCAATGTATCCATTTTAAAAAGATTGTAAGTCCATATTTTATATAGGTAATTGAAAATACACATCGCATCATGTATATTTTTTCGAAAAGACGTATTTTTAAGTGTTGTTAACATGCAAACACAAATGTTTATTTGTCAGAGATAATTTGGAATAATCTAAATGGAATGGAATAATTAGACAATTTATGTGAAATGGTTTATTTGTTACAAAGTTTTATGACTAACCTGTAAATGAGACAAAATTATATTAACAGTAAATGTGTATCTAATTAACGTCTATTTGTGGTAATTATATGATGTTTAAAGCAAAATATCTTTATATAAATTTACCAAGAGAATACAGTTCAGTACTTAACTTTTTTGGGATGTCTGTCAAATGATTTTGTTTTTTTTTTTAAGTGAAAAATTCTTTAGATCTCATTGATCGATAAAAAAAAATTGGTACGAGAAAAGCCTATATGTTCGCGTCACCAATGAACTCGACATACTCATTACATATTGTGCTTGTGTCAGACTGGAGACACATAATATCGAGCTTGTGCAGCCCATCATATTTTCGATGAAGTAGTCCGGTGAAGCTGTAAAGGCCTTGCAAGGTCAATAGCGTAGTCAGATTGACAAAAAGCTGCTAGTATAAAATAAAAAAAACACTTGTATCGATATATTAATAGAAGACTGATTCAATACAGGTAAAATTGATTTGGAAGTCTCGAGAAGTTATGACCTTTAATAAGTGAAAACGATACCTCTTTAGATACATTTCATTCTCAGTTACTTTTTTATGTTTTATGTTAGGCAACCAGTCTTCTTGTAGATTATTCCCGTAGTTGTCGAGTTAGTAATGATATAACATCGCGTCTCTCTGCGTTCTTTATCGCATTTACCACGGTGAGTGTTCAAAGGAGAGTTGTTGGATTTATACCTGCCGCTACATTCAACCATCACACTACCCGCCTGAAACTGAAATTTCACCCACACCACCTGGATGAGTAGAGGTCTTCCACGGTGAGGTTTTCAAGGTCGTTTCTGCCTCGTACTTCGACCTTTAGGAATCGACTCCCAGCGGCGGTGTTTCCAAACAACTATGAATTGCAAACTTTCAAGAAACGAGCGTACATTTTTTTAAAAGGCCGCAACGCTTTCCCCTGTTGCTAGTGTATATGGGCGGCGGTGATCACTTACCATCGGGTGACCCGTCTGTTCGTTTACCTCCTACAATATAAAAAAAAAAATAACAAGTTTCTTGCGATAATTTCAACTAACTAACAAGATGGTGGCCCTCTGGTTAGAACTTTCCAGTAAGTTTTTGTGGCAAGTAAGAATCCTAACTTCGTGGTATTATTTTCCATTAATTTCAATTGTACATAATAACCAAATTATATCACGTAAAACTCCATCAATATTAAAAAATGAAGAGTCTAATAAGATTTCGATTAAAATATAAAATCCACTGCGTGACATTCCAAAATCCCTACAAAAACTCGTATCAGTGACTCAAATAAAAATAACAAATGTCTAGTACGAAAGAATCCCAATCAACAATTTTCAAATAAACTAAAAAAAAATAGTAATGATGAAATAGTAATCGAAATCGTTCGCGTGGTTGAACTAATTGAAGTCTATCGAGTAATCACATTCCATAAGGATTATCCGGATCGCACTAATTGTTAGACGAATTAGGATCGGATTAGATATCTTGTAGATCATACGGTGGAGTTTTAACATTTATTGGATTACATTCCATTCTTATTGACTGAGGATTAAATTTATCAAATTTGCGCGTTTGATTTACGCGTCTACGTACAAAACTGGCTGAACTAAAAGCAAAAGGAAGTTACCGTTCTTACAACCTAAAATACTGTGTCAAGTATGCAAATTGATATTAAGTTATTATCAGTGCTCTTATGTATCTTTTCTAATACGCTTGTTATCCAAGCATTGATGGCTTAGTTGATAGCGTTTTTGAATACTGCATCCATGGACGTAGGTTTGAATCTTAGCAACTGAGGCAGTCTAATGAAACATAGCATGGTGGTAGGGCTTTATCTCAGACCGCCTAGCTCTTAAGTTGAAAATCTATCGCCAAACATCTGTTGGTGTATTCAGACATCGGCATTTGAGATCCAGCTTCTTCTAAATATACATAGTGTTTATTGTTTTAGGTACTATCATCAATTAACATGAAATGAAATCGTGGTTCTAATGCTGAAACCTACGAAGTATAAATAAGTTATCAGATCTGACTTGTAACGCTAGAGACGCTGATCAAACTAACAGAATGATACCACAATTATATCTATATTTATATAACCTACTCTATGCCCAGGATGGTAATACAGCGATACATATGTTCACAGTCTGTTGTTTTTTTTTTTACTTTATTTTTGGCAATCAATCTTACAGATTATTATTGCCATTGTCGCGTAGTCAATATTGTTACAAGCGTCGTACGATCATTTCAATATTAAGAGTCGTCTGAATCAATATTCTAACAAGATGATGAATCCCTTGTTAGAACCTTCCAGAGAGTTTTTGTAGCATCCAGAATTTCATGCTCCGTAATATTATTTTTCATTCACTTTATTTATGCACAATAAACTAACTATATTACGTAAAACACCACCAAATTGATAAAATATAGAGTCAAATAACACAAGATTACGAATAAAATATAAAATCCACTACATGATAGACTAAAATTCCGTCAAAAACTCCCAGTCTGATGTTTTTCGGCATATACCCAACTCCGTGTTATGCTTGCTTGCACTATTACTTCGCTTTGTGTAGTTTTTGAACTAAATTTTTATTCCTTCGTTCCTAATAGTAATAGTAATTTTTTATACCATCGGCGGCAAACGAACAAGCGGGTCACCTGAAGGTAAGTGATCACCGCCGTCCAAGGACACCTGCGACATGAGAAAAATCATAAATGCATTGTCAGCCTTTGACAAGGGAGTAGGCTCGTTAGTAGGCCCGTAGTATGATTTAAATAGCGTATAACCTTTACAAAGAATAGCGTATTCTTTCGACTGTCATATTTCGGTACATTTTGCCAGTGTCTGTAGGGCTATATGTAAATTGTGTGGTTTTATGAGACCACGATGCAAGTTAAATGTTTTGCGGATCGTAAACTATTGGAAACTGAGCATAATATTTATTTAAATAATTGAATAATTTTGAATTGAACCGTGGACCCCCGCCATAATGGCGTTGGCTGCTTAGCCACTATCACCCATTCTACCACTATACCGTGGCCACGCACTGAGGTAGTTCGGTGAAGTTGTTAAGACCTTGCTAGCATTTGACCTATTGACCTAGGTCAATAGCGTAGTCAGTTTAAAAAAAAGCCGCACACTGACCGTAATAAAACATGCTATCGAAGGACGAAATAAATGGAGAGGAAAAATTGTTTCACTTTAAAAAACTCATATTGAAACTTTTTTTTTTGAAATGAAAACGTTGTTGGCCTGGAAAGGTATTTAGAGCTTCACCGAGCTATTGAGGCGAGCGCTGAAGGCACTCAGCCGCTTTGGAATGTTTGGGCGACTAACTCAAGCACACCTCGGCTTGGGCTGTTACCTGTTTTGTGCAAAAATCGCGACCAATCTGAGCTAACCTAAGCTAAGCTATCTAGATATACGTATATGAGTTATTGAAATATGCATGTGTACCAAGCATGCGTGCCTCAACAACTCCTGTATGTATTTTTTTATTGAAACCATTTTTCGCACTCTTCTTCTAACCATAAAGAAAGCGATCGTGAGACGTACAAAATTACAAGATGTTCAGGTAAAAGTGGCCGACACGATGCGGTATCAAAATAAACATATCACAGATTTATCAAAGATCGCTCTCGCGAGCTAAAAATTCCGATCGGTCGCATACATCAGTTCCGCCGCTGCGATTTATTGCCTCCGTATACAAAAATACGGAGTTCGAGACAGGTGACGTATATATCTTTATGTACGCGGGTCACAGTTCCGATCGAGTTTACTCGATAGCTATCCGTTATTCAATCGATAGTTCGGAAACTAAATTAGGTAATCTGTGTTTCTCTTTTTTCATTTACGATTATTTCACGAGTTGTTTAACAAAGCTTTACTTCCTTTCGTATTTTGAATCATCATTGGAGATATTATTCCTATTTTCGATTGGGTTATTGTTTTTTATTATAATATTAGTTTTATTACGACTCTCAACTAAATATATAACAATCCAGTGTTATGATATTTGTCCACGATGAAGAAACTACTCAACCAATCTTTATGAAACGTTCGCATTTGTGTATAATTTATTACAAAATGAGAGATAGGATGACTGCTATTTCGATTAATGTCCGCAATATTTTTTAATTATACATTAAACTATTATCAATGTTCATTATTGTTATTAATTGTAAGTTTCATCGGTCTCGAAAACTGTAGAGCCGACCTATACATCTAGATATCTTATATATGACACCATGTTTTAATTTTGAATTCCTTTTTCAATATATGAGCCACAGCAATGGGTGGCCGAGTCTGTTAGTGTTGTAACACAATAATTAAAGTCCTTGTTAAATTTTACAGGGTAGCTTTTGTGATGTTTCTGAATTTATGGCTCATATTCTATGGTATTATTTCTAATCTACTTCACTTGTATTCAGTAACCAAATTATATTACGTAAAATGCCACCAACGTCACACCTTTGGTCAAATAACGCAAGTTTCGACAAATATAAATCGAACAAAATTTTGCTGCTGACGACAACAAATTTTAGGCCTTATTGAAGCACAATTCGAAACAATCATCTCTGGTTGTAACCGCTTCAACTTATTCTCCAATCTATTTGATTTATGAACGTTAATCTAAAAATTGAATAAATTTATTTCCATAAATCGGTCGGTGGTCCATTACGAAATGGTTAGTTGCCACAGTGTAAACTTCATGAAATGAGTTTAGATTATGTTATAAAACTATGCAAAGGCTATTTTTGAAATGTTAAGTTCCTTACGAGCACTGAGCGATATTTTTGGATGGAGATAAAATTTATAATTCCGCGTCATGACATGCTAGTAAGCATTACCGGGCATATTGCACTTGCATGACTTGCGTACATTTAATATTGAGATTTTACAGTATATCTTATGTTTCATTAATTAATAAAATGTATATAATTATTATTCAGAGTGCCAATATATGTGAAAACCAGACTAATAATAATAGTTTATATTTACAAATTATAAAAAATAGATAAATTAATTTAAAAATGCAAAACAAAACACAGTTATTCTATTGTATTGAGTTTTCACTTCTGCCGCCAGTCCTTATGATAACCTCGAAGTTTTTTAAAGTTTTATTTGAGATTTTATAATTAAAAATGTATAATCTATAACATACTTCTAGAAAATCAATAATTACTATAATAAACTTTAAGATGTTTTCAATTCTATAATTTACGTTTTGCCGGATATGTAACATAAATATTATAGAAAAATAATACTATTTGATTAGGCTACAGTCTAGTCGATCTCAACCTATAGACAATCTTACTGGTTTAACACAATAACGAAGGGCATGTATTTAATTTGCTTTTTTATGTGCTAGCTGTGCCCGCAACTTCGTCCGCGTGACTAATAAAGTCATTTGATTGTATTACGTCTAATCACTATCTACTTTTCGCGTCGCCATTTCAATTCCAATAATTTTTCATTGACCAAACCAATTCCAATGAAATAGTACCTAAATGTTACTCGAAGATACGATTTACGATTTTCTTGAAAAAGTTTTATCCTAAACACTGTACCTTAGCAGTGATGCGTGTTCCAACTGACAGACGTTTCTAGAAATTATTGAATTGTATTTTATTACTTATTGCTAACCAACACTAAAATACTTCAAGAATTACCGTTGCATTTTACAAAGCAGCTGTTACATCAATGGATAATACTAATTATGTTAACTAACGATGTTTAAAATATGCTGTAGATAAGTAGTTTCACCGTATACATGTTTTGTACTATGGCAGTTTAGACAAAAATATTACTCAGCGGTTACAATATTTTTATTAATATTTTTTCCTATTGTTGCAGGTGAGTGATCGAGTCTGGGTACAAATGTAACTTGTTCCAGAAAAATATTACGTTACTATTATAGTAAGTTTTATTAATATCCCCGTACAATAAATACATATATTTGCTTATATCACCCATCTCGTTTTATCCTTTTTTTTCGAATTGACTACGCTATTTGCCTAGGAAGACTTTAACAGCTTCACCCGACTACCTCATTTTATCCTGTTGTCCAGCAACACACTTTTATAGCGTAAAGTAAAACGTATAAGCCTCACAGGCTTACACGCGAAATCAATGGGCGGTATACGAATTAGCGATACGGGGGTAGCGTCTGACTCGGTTCGATGGACACTCGCGCGACCGCGGACCGTAAGCTGCTTCCCTGACCCGCGCGCTTCTTCTCCCTCCGATGTATACAGAGGCGCGCGCGCGCAACGTACGATGCACGCCACACCACTCCCCTGGGGATGTTATAGCCCGGCCTGAAAATAAGTCGGGAAATTAACTCGACGCCCTGATCTCGTATGTCTGGTTTCTGCTTCTGGGTCGTCGATGAAAGCTGGACTGGATATAGTGTCTTGCTGTACGTCCGTCAGCATGTGAGCTGGTTTTACTCTGTCAATAGACACCGTAACAGGCCCTCTAGCTGATTCAATGGATATGGTTTTGTCATTCCGGGATATAACTTTATAGGGGCCCATGTATGGTGGTTCTAAGGCTCCTCTTAAAGCGTCTTTTCATAGAAATACCTGTGCTGCCTTTTTCAAATCACTGTGTATGAATATCGGTTTGCTTCCATGCCTTGACGCAGGAGGTGCTTGGAGAGACGAAATTTTCTGACGTAGATTGCATACGGGAGTAGCGTCTGAGTCGGTTCGATGGACACTCGGGCGACCGCGGACCGCAAGCTGCTACCCTGACCCGCGCGCGCTCCTTCTCCCTCCGGTGTATAGAGAGGCGCGCGCGCGCAGCGTATGCTGCACGCCACAAACACTTTTCGCACTAACGTCCATTGACGGCCTGTGCTGCGAACTTGCGCAAATTTCTTCAAGTTTGAATACTGATCCTTTATTATATCTTATATTATTATCTTTATTATATTATATATAGTAGAATCGAATGTATAAAAAGTGTCTAATAAAATCATTTGAACATATTAATTCCACTTTCTTACCACTTTTTTTTCGTACTTAAGTCGTATCGTCATTCAAATTACAATAGCTTTTGATAGATTAAACGATTATAATGAAACCATGAAATGTCCCTCGAAGATATGCTTTATGTTTTTAGTTAGGTTTAGTGAGGTGAGAGTAACACAGCAGTGATCCGTGTTCAAACGAACAAACATACAGACATTTCTAAAAATGATAGAAATGTATTTTTTATTACTTATTGCAACATTTTTTTTGCAAAAATGTTAAAAAAAATGCAAATATGTTAAATTTATAGACTATTATTTTAAGTACTCAGGAGGTGATGATATGTGTAGATCAACTTTTATCAAAGTATGTCTTAATAATATCCCATTAACACCAAATGATATTAATGTTAAACCTAATTGACAAAGCAAGGCGCTAATGAAGTTTTTGCATGCATCGACAGATGCAATTTATGCGAATATGCGCAAATTCGCACTCGCAATGTTTTTGCCTTCATGCGCAAATTATAAACACGGAAAAGAGTATTTTTGAATAACGAAGTAATATATAAAAACGCCTTTTATCATTCTACCAAATTTTCACCAAGGGAGAAGGGAGAATGATAAAGCCGCGAACAATAATTCTTGTTTATATTTTATTATCACTCAAATATCCTTTTCACTACACGAGTGTGTTGTAATGTAACGGCATCGCAACTTCCACATTATCTTTACTGTATTAACCTTTGGCGCAAGTATTAAAAATTTAGCAATTTCATTTTTCGTTGAATCGAATAACGATTGATGAATTTAGCGACATAGTAGTTTTTTTCGGGATTCTCATGTATTCAATAATTTCATTTTTACGGTATAGATAATAAGCAGCTGGTGGTGCGTGGAGGTATTAAGAAGATGGAGTGTTGGTTTTCTTAAAAGATTTCGTTCTGAATGACTCATCCGTCACTGATATTCAGAACGGTGTGAATACTTCAACCGTGCTGTGAGCATAATATTTGCTTCTTCAAATATATATGTACCAATTTTGATTATAGTTATAACAACATCTATGTTGTAAAGATCTATCTTTTTACGGATAGAAAAATTTAAGTTGGTATTATTTCCATTTTCCTACACATACCTTATAATTCCGTTTGATTATTCGATACTGAATATACTTCAACTCATCTCATTTTTTTTTTCTGAACTTGTTGTTTTCGCAAAATGATAGTTTGGAATTGGTAAAAGAAACGGAGAGAGGGCTGATCGCAATTTGATACGATTCAGTACTCACTCCTTTGACGTGTTGCATAAGCGTAATGTTAAGTCACCAAGATTCGTTAGTCCTGATATTGCTATATACAAGTCAGAGTGAAAGTCGTGGTTATTTCAAAAAGATTTTAGATGCAGGTAAGTCGTTGTAATCAAAGTCTGTTGAATGTCTTGAGATTAGCAATCACATTCTTGACAAAATTATCGAACGATTTGATTGTAGACTCCTTTTGTATCAAGCGCAAAAAGATCGAATGGACATATACGGAGACTATCGCAGAGCATTGTGTGCCCTAGTTTCTTCGTGCTAAACCTATGGCAATCTTGAAGCAAGTGTTCAACTCATCTGAGCATCTGAAGTGCTGTTATATAAACAATAAAAACTACACAATTTTATACTAACTTTATATATAAAAAAATAGATTTATATTCAAACTGCATAGACTGACTCTAGACTTTTGCTTTGAGTGGACAGTGTCGTATTCCGCAAGGTCTAAATCCTGTGGCTGAACTAAGTACCTAATGAAAGCTTGTAACGGAATTTAAAAAAAATGACAAATTGTGATAAAACAGCGATATATGCTAAAATGCTGAGTGCACTTTATGCTCATAATGTTAAGGGTTATAACACTGTCTTGGCGTGGTACTATTACAAATGTTTGGAACGCGTAGTCTTCCACCTCGGAAAATGTCTACCTGATATCAACCATGCATATGTCTTGATTGATAAAAATTAGCAAGGAACAACGTTAAGCTTATGGAATATACCACAAACATTTCGAGAAGCATAAAACGAGGGTGAAAGACTCGGCTGTGGGGTCTCGTGTTAGGTGTAAAGTTTTAGAAGCGATATCCTTTATGACTCTGATTAGACACCTATGGGTAGGTTATGACGTATTAAACAACTTTAATGGGGTTCGAGCCGTTAACCGTACATTGATGCGTGATAATTATTCTATTAACGACTACCCAAAATACCTACCAGGAATTGTTTATAATAAATTCAGTATTTTTGGTCGTCGTTGAATGGTTATTGTTCTCTTGATTTCGTAAGCGCCAATGTATCTATAGTTCCTTTTGCTGCACTATTATGTTATGGAAACATTACTCGGTATTTTTTCGGTTTCACTGTGAGTTATGCAGTATCGCCTTCTATATGCGTATATGGGGCACAAGGACAATGGATTTGTAATTGTTTAAAATATTCAAAACCTGTGAAGAATTATATGTTATATACATAAAAGCTTGTCTATTTTAAAGACATCTGACTTAGTAGTATTAATACTAAGTAGACTTAGTAGAATCTGAAATACTGGAAGAGGAAAACATGTGTTGATCCTACTTGGTTGGAATAAGGATGTGTAAGAAGATGGTAGTCTAAAACCGTTAGTAATTGTGTTGTTGCTTTAATTAAGTTATGAACGTCTTAGGAAATAGCGATATTGTTATATTTGATAATATATAAAGATTTGCAAATTTATTAAAATACTTGAACTAAAACTAAAAAAACGAATACATGTGAATATAAAAGAATAAACCTATCAAAATTGATTCACATAAATTAAATAGAAAAATTAGTAACAATATTATTAACAATATTGTTGGCTCTGCAAGATATAACAGAGGCTTGGAAGATTCAAATATAGTGCTCCATTATTTGTACCTACCTCTACTGCACACGATACATGACGTCATATAGTAAAATCATGTCATCATTGTCCCATGTTTCAAACTCAGTAAAACCAGTAACAATCTTTTAGGTAATAGAATTAGGTCTTACAACAAAGTCCCAAAGTATTTTTACCGATTTTCCGGACTGTATATCAAGCGGGTTTTAATAGTGTCTAAATTGAGAAAAGTATTTTTGATTTTGAAAAGATAGATAGTAAAATGTAGCGTTAAAAAGACATTGTAATAGTACCGTTTTATTATATAAGCAGTGATATTTAAATAGACTAAGACCATAGTAAAAATAAATAGTGAGACCAACTTTTATGTTGAGCCATATATTGCGTTGGGTATTACAAACTGAACCTAGTTAAACCCGCCCTCGAAGCCGTCAACCGAACTGTTCTTGACATTCACGCAGTGAGATTTACAGCACGTCGTAAATTCGCCCGATATCCGTTATACAGCTGGATCTGCTGACGTCTGTGGGAACTCAGTACGGGTAGCTCTTACTAGGAATAATATGTCCACCACATATTAATCCTTCCCGTCTTTTTTTATATTGCTTTAGCAGGAAAATGAAATTGAGATGGGCAATATAATTCAGATCTAATAACCGTAACCTTCGAAAGACGAGAGCTTATTATCAAGTTTTTTACTACTACGGAGGTATTAAGTCTGTTATAGTAAATTAGATTTCAGTGTTTAAAATTACCGAAGTCTTTGCCAACTCTATGTTTAACCATGAAGGATGTGTGATAAACACACAGACGAAGGATTTAATCAGATTAAGACTAATATCTGATTGGAGAGGAGATCTAGTTAAATGTACCCAAATTATTTGTCCATTAAAATTATAAATTCAGTATACAGTGAAATTTCTCGGACTATTAATTTGAAAATGATAAGTAGGTTGTAATTTATGACATTTAAAATCGCCAGTAAAACAACAATAATATGAAATATATGTATATAGAAAGCGTGAGGATTTCAAGGGGGAAAGAGGTCAAGCGGAAACTCACTAAATATCACGTGTTGACGTAGTTTTGGCATATATAGCATATTTTTTTTGGGCCATGAACATTGTAAGATTGTGATAAAATAAGATTAATTTAGGCAATGTGAAACATGTTTCTAGACTAAAATTCTAATAAATATGCAAAATTCCTAAATAGATGTAAAGGTTTTTTTTTAGTTTTGATGTATAGAAATGTTATGTAAATATGATAATTAAAGTAAAAATGAGAATAATAAAGAAAATTATCTTTTTTGAATAAATCCAACGTATTTATACACGAACTACATATTTTGAAAGAGTGCACGTGAGATTAGAGCTCGATTTGAGATAAATCTCACAACATTTCACCAACGGGGGAAGGAGTTTCAAAATCTTCAAAAAGGACTCAAAACCCCCCCCAAACATACAGGTCTTATGCACACACTACGGAGAAGTAAACAAATTATATTGGTATACTTAAAGAAAAAACCAGATGTTTATGTATATATTATCATGTCATATATAGATGATATTCTATTTTATGAATTAAACTACGAGATTTTTACGCAAACTACATCAGATTCAACATCACAGAATGTTCTTGACATCCAGACCACTAGATTTACAGCGAATCGTAAATCTAACAGACGTCGACGTCGGCTATCTAGTTGAATTTGCGGACAGTCGTGAGAACCGCCAGTGGGGAGTAATTAAACTGCTCATTGTTGAGTCAAATGCAATTGTAGTATTCAGAAAGCTTTAGAGGCTTCCCCATTTGCTTTGCAAGTTATCTAAAGATCTTTAATACCCAGTTTGGTTGTAATGTAATCATTCGAAGCACTGTAAATTGACAATATTTCCGATAATTCAATAACAATGGTGAAAGCCAAGTTTGAAAGGACACTGAAAATATTTTGAAAATGTCTGTTGCTCTGAATATAGAAAGTAATATTTATGTTTTTGCAGAGTTTTCATTTAATTAGTAGATATGTGATACTTAATCCTTTAAAAATGAATGTAATGCATTAACAATAAATACACACCAGAGATTTTATGCAAAGGAAATTGATAGAATTTGAATTGTAGAAGAATTGTAGTTAAAGAAAAAAACTAATCATAAGTCTTGATCACTGTATTTAAGCCACACTAAATTTAAAATGTTCTTTCAGTATTAAACAAACTAAATTAGGAAAAAAATACGTCTGAGTTGTTGCAATATCATACAATTTAAATAAACGGTAAAATCAACAAAGTTCCATATAAATTTTATTATGCTATAAATTCGACCAAACATTTTCTTTTTTCAAACATCAATCCATTTCCTATAACTTGTATCTCTAAAAACTTGCTAATACTTGCGAAGTTCCTAAAAGAAGATGTTTATTTCATAAAATTAAATTCATAGTGCTCTGTTAATGTTTTTTTAATTATCATAAGGTAATTTTGTTAAGCACTTCACAGGATAGTAAACATTTGTGTCTATATATTTATTAGTAGCAATGAAAAGACGCTTAACAACGGTAGCTTATAGGTTTCGTTAGTTTATAGAGATTTTACCTTTTAACAAGTACATCAAAGTTTTCGCAGATGTACTCTAACTTGACTGCCATTTATTGTAAGTAAAATCTTCCCGTGACCAAACTAACTTCCTGTGATATTTCTGATAAAGTCTGGTTTACGCAAACATGGTACCAACATTCGGAATTGGGACTCATGTATTGACCAGTTTGTGATTACCAAATTCACCCACAAGTTCATATTGACTTACTTCAATAAATGACAGATAACATGTAGATATATGTTGTATAAATATCTATGTTTGTAATAATATGCATCATGAAAAGACGGTTCCTCTCGTCAGGGTTGCTTTCTGAACCAATAACATTGACGTTCATAAGCGCTCTCTCAGGGCATAAATTGATTTTTTACATTTTTTTTAACCTTTTAGTGTTTGGGCGTGTGTGAGTGTAGGGTTTAGAAAATAATACTCCAATTTATAAACTACTAATCAAGATTTATTATTTGGAAAAGTAAACGTGGGTTAGCGACGGAGGCTTTATAACGACTCACTCGAGTGGGGGCTGTGGCTAACTACGTAGTACTTTAATACAAAAAGCGTTGTCAGCATTGCCACTACAACCTGATATCGATTTGCTTTAGTTTAATAACGGTCGGTAGATTCTTGTTTGTCAGTAATTATCTCTGTCATCGAAACACCACTACGTATATATGTAACGTATATCTGTATAATACGCCTGTATATCTGTTTGCGATTAACTCAAAAAGTACTGAGCGGATTTTCATGTGGTTTTCAACACTAGATAAAGTGATTTATGAGGAAGGTTTAAGTATATGCTTTGTCAAGGTTTTTTCTTATCAAAATCAGTTTAAAAGTCATTATTATTCAATAGGCGTATGCGAAATGTTAGAACGTACATGCTTTTTTTTCTCGAACTGACTACGCTATTGACCTATCAAGTTCTTGACAGGTTCACCGGACTACACTATACATGCGAAAAATCACAGAGTATTAACAAGCGTTTCACAGCAAGCCTTGCCTTGCAGTGTCTCTACTTAGCAATGACCATGGTTAAGTGATTTCTAACAGTCGTTCAGATTTTATTAAATTGTGTATTATTAGAGGTAGCGTGGAATAGATTCCAATACAGAATAATTGAATTTGCAATTTTTGTAACGCAACGCTAATATTCCTGGTATCTGATATCATTTTTATGGTTATAACCCGTATTGGTGTATCGCATTGGTGTATTGATTTTCAAGGTGGTAGAAACACGCTGAAGCTATAACCGTTTCAACATGAATGGGTCGGTTCTCCCGGGGTAGTATCACCCTCTCACAGAACACCGCCGTAAATTAACAGTGCTCGCATTGTTGCGTTTCGTTCGGTCAGTGAGAGCGCCGGAGACCTACCTCCTCTCCCTCCCTCCAACTCACACTCCCTCGTCCCTGTCCCCCCTCCCCCAAACACAGGATGGTAACGCACTCGCGACTCCCCTGGTGTTGCTAGTCTCTATGGACGGTCACACTTAAAATCAGGTGACTCACCTGTCCATCCTATGAAATAAAAAAAAACGTAAGTAAAATTTTTTTAATTTCAAGCCGCCCCGGTTATTAGCAAAATTAGGCAATACTCATGCTTATGTAAACAATTACATAAGTATTTCTAAATCTATTGTAATTAATTAAAAAATATATCTAAATAATACCTGAATTATCCTTTATCAATATGGTAATAGTGATCTAGTATAGTTTAGATAGTCCATTATATCTTATTGCAAAAAAAAAGGAATATGTAAGTGAAGTAATTTTATCTAAAAAAAAAACAGCTTATTTTCTATTAGATATTAGCAGTATATCTAATCTTTATGACTCGTTTTCCATTTTTAGATATCAATAACTAAGTGATCTAAAATTTTTAATATTATATTCTTTATCTAACTAGACAGTTCCAATTAATAGAATAAATAGAAAAAGGAAACGGCATTCTTTTAACGGGATTTTCAGTGAGATTCTTGGAAGACATTTTTAGTCGTTTGTTGCTTTCAACGTTAGCATTATCTCGACTTAGTCGAATATACCTTATTATCTGAAGATATAATAATAATAATAATTATTAAATTCAGATATTACATCCATTTTTTTGTTAGTAAAGCTTAGTCTATGTTAGAGGTATACAGCATATTTTAGTGCAATTAAAAATAACGTTTTTCACCCACGCAAACAAAAGTCATCAAATTGTATAGGTGCACACACTTTTTAACAACTTTGTCCATTTGTGAACAAACCAAACTATCCGGTCTACTTGATAACATCCTCAAGACATTATTTGAACTGCCACAAATTCGACCCATCAGGGAGTTTGCTTTCTTTCGAATGATTGCGTAAAAATCATCCACACGAGCTTCAGCAAACATGCCCGATGCACTACAATATCGAGGCAGCCCCAACAATGCCCTGAAGACACTGTTGTACTGTATACGCAACGCATTATACGCAAGCAGTGTATATGAGGTCCAGAGATTGCTGGTATAGAAGTTCTGGCAGTAGGCCTTAAATTATGTTATTTTTACACTTGCTTCCTTTTTTATGTCATAAGAGGTAAACAGTCAGGCGGGTCACCTGATATGAAGTGATCACCGCCGTCCATAGACACTAGCAACACTAGGGGAGTGACAAATTCGTTGCCAGCCTGTATTTGGAGGATCGGGTATCGGGTGGAGGGAGAAGTGGGAGCGAAGAGGAGAGAGGTGGGGAGGTGAGCATCTGCCGTTGTAACTCACCTAACGAAACGCATTAATGCAGGTTGTTACTTCAAAATAAAAATCAAAATCATTTTATTCAATTTAGGCCCTCAGAAGGCACTTATGAAAGTCAAAACTACCACTGGTTCTGAAACCAGTGATGGTGACGTATATGAGAATTACCGGGGTTTCATCTCGCCCGCTTATAGGCAGGGCGATCGCTCGGTTTCATAAGTAGGTCTGGTGACCTTCATAAGAAGGAGCTCGCTCGTTGTATATAGCAAGTGTGAGGCCAAGTGTTCTTCTTAGGGTGACGTGGAAAATGCACCCTGTTCTTCCTCCTCTTCCTTTAATTAGGCAGGTCTAGTTGGGTTGGAAGAAAAAAAAAACAAATCCTGAAGTATTTGATAAAACCCTTAAAGGTTAGTGAGATGTGAATTGGCCTTTAAGCTTAACAATCAATAGCTGTTTCTTGTTTTCCATTTTATAAAATTAGTCTTGAAACTGGTTTTCACACAAACAAAACAGCATATACTATTCAGTAACTTAATAAAAGCGTAAAAACAATGACAGGAGAAATAAAAACGGCGGAATTTCCACCAGAAAGTACCATTCGTTCGCATTACCAGCCTCTTTCCGAGGCAGTCCATTAAAAAAACAAACAAAAGTCTTTGTTTCGACGCTTAAAATATGCAATAAACGTTTTTACACAATAACGCTCTGTTGTGAATTAGAAAAAATATGGATATCCGCATAATCCACCCCGCAGAGATCCTATTCAGATTTCAACCTGACATAATAAATGATCAGTATGGTAACATCACACATATATTAAAAGATATGTTTTCAAACGACCAATGAGTCAAGGAATTTTTTTAAAGTGATAACTACTTTAGGAACCTCGAGCGGTATTTTTGGCATAAGATAACCTTATAATTTTATGTGATCACATGCTAGTAAGCGTGGCCGAGCGTATTGCGCTTGCGCGTCTTACGTAAGTCTATAGCGATGATAGCTGTGTACATCTAATTTAGATATTTCGCAGCCCAACATAGGTTTTATTGATAAATACACTTTATAAGAATGAATATAATTATTGTTCCGTGTGCCAATAAATGTCAAAACCAGACTAATGTTAATAATTTCAATATATACATTATGATATTTAAATATTTTATACTATAATTAATTTAAAAATTCAAAATATAACACAGTTATTCCATTGCTTTAGGTTTTTACTTCTTCAGGCAATCCTTATGGCTGCCTCAACTTTTTTTAGTTTTGTTTAGCTTAGTTTTAATACCTCGATTGTTTTTTAATTACTCATAATTTAGTGCTTGTTGACTATTATACCTGATGTTGTAGCAATGTGGCCGACCATGAATTTACTTTAACGGTACAATGGTTAGTAGTTCTCACGTGTACCAATTGTAATACACCAATTTCATAATTTAACAAATATGTATGCGAGATATTGATATATAAAACAATTACGAATACAAATAGATTAGACTAATTTTTTTAACTAACCTCGTTGTTTTAAGGGTTTATGTGAAAGTAAATAATAAGAAATATACATTTGTCTAATAGATATATAATATATAGCTATATCAAGACTAACGAATCTTGGTGACTTAATATTACGCTCATGCAACACGTCAAAGGAGTGAGTACTGAAACGTATCAAATTGCAATCAGCCCTCTCTCCGTTTCTTTTACCAATTTCAAATGACCCATTTGCGAAAACAAGTTTAGAAAAAAAAAATAGATGTGAACGGATACTTTCATCACAGATACAAAGTATGTCATTTAATACAATAATCAGTTCAGTATCAATGTTCTTGTTGCTGTAACGTCTTGATAATAACGATTCTGTAGATTTTTGGTTAATGAGTTGCTGTACTGTATTTTTCTTATATAATGCATATTTTTATAATGGATCCAGACAAACGCAGATAGGGGATCCGACGATAAATTACAATTCTGCGGCTCGGTTATGATTAGATACTAATACTGGCCTGTGGAAGTTACTTTGTTTTTATGTTTTGACTTATATAACTACATCGTTGGGTAGATTAAAATGTATTGTATGGGTAGATTAATATATAATGTTGTTGAGGAATGAAATTCGAATGTAATAATATTTATTTGTATTTTTTAACATTAGCTACAAAATTACGGTCAGATGGACACTTTTGTATTGTATTATATGAGATTGTTTAGCCATAATAATGGAGACTGGATTTCATATATAGACACTTTTTAACAAAACCACAATTTTATAAGTTCACCTAGAGATTTATTAAAAGAAAATTTCACTACAATAATTTTATTTAATAAAATTTGTAAATCGATATTTGTAATCACAATAATATGCGATGGGGTATTTATTTTCAAATTTATTTATTACTATTTGTGCCCGCGACGTCGTCCGCGTGGAACTTGATGTACATAACATTGACTAATGAAGTCAATTTTCTCTTCGCGTCGTTGTCACTCGATTAGGCCTTGCACGGTAGCGGCTTAAGCCTAGGTTCGATCCCTCGGTAGGGAGCCCTTGAGTGCGTTGCTTACGCGATACGGTGACACACAAATATACATCACTGCTACAACACTACACGATCACTCCCACACACGTGCACGCCTACACGCTTACACATGAAAGTGGAAGGGTTTACTTTTTTCCCTTATCGAACTGAAAAACTCTCAATTTTCCGATGATAAATATATGGAGGAGTTGTTGAGGCGTGTATGCTTGGTACACATATACGTTTCAACAACTCATACATATATGAATAGTTAGCTAGGTTAGCTAAGATAGGTCGCGATTTTGTATGCAACAGGCAACAGCCAAGCCGAGCTACGCTGTGCACCCTTGAGCTGGTTGCCAAAATAAAATCGGCTGAGTGTCTTAAGCGTTCGCCTTAGTAGCCCGGTGAAACTGTTAAGACCTTGCTGGGTCAATAGCGTAGTCTCTCTCTCTCTTCCTGACTATTTGTCCCACATGGTGGTGGGGTCAGCCTTCCGTACATTTTTCCTCCACTTCACTCTGTCAATAGCGTAGTCACTTTGAAAAAAAAAAATCGCGTCGTCACTAGATTTACAATAATTTTGACAGACCAAACTGTTTGTTTGTTACTTGAAGATATGCTTTATGTTTTTTTTTTTTTAATTATGAACGCAGAACTATAGCAGTTATGCGTGTTCAAACAAGGAGCCAGACTGACATCTCTATACATGATTAAAAATGTATTACTTGTTCTTAGACATCAGCAACATTTTTTTACAAAAATCTATAAACTATTTCTTATCTTATACCTTTAAACGAGCAATTCTTGTATATTTTTATATTTGTATATATTAAGGATTTCAAAAAGGGCGTCATCTATTTCCGTGAAGAAAATTAGTATGTAGGTAGTTTCGGCGACGATAAATCGATCTAGCTAGATTTTATTCATAGAATTTTTTTTAACTGAGTTTTCAGGCAATGAAAAAATACACCTACAATATAAAGGTAAATTTCGCCGCCGCTGTCAAAACAAAAATAGCTCAGATGGAAATCGGTTGCTGCGAAAATCCGTGTAACCCCAGTTTAGATCGAAGTGACAGTAGAAGAGATATATCTATATATATTTAATTCTTTTTTCTGTAAATAATTGTTAATTTTATAAGGCAAACCTGACAGTTTATTTTAAAAATGTTTATTAATGAAACGAGCTAGGTTCGGTCGACCAGGTACTTATATGTTAAATCATATTATATGAATATATCATTCATTTATCATCATCAATTTGTAATAGAATTGCAACGCAAGTTGGAGAAAATAACCATTCTAGCGTTGGTTGTTTCAATAATGCCCGAAATATATACCTTTTGTTTGTATAACAATGAGTCGATTGAATCATTAATTATGGATGTAGCCAAAATCCTGGCAAGTGGGCGTTATTTAATTCAATGCTCGAAGCACTTAGCAGTCTGGATCTGTTTGCGACTATTTATAAATAGGAGCATCCTTTAATCTGCTTTGATTTGTTTCAGGCAATACGGTTTTATAAGAATACTAGCGGTCCCTGCGGACGTTGTCCTGCTTTAATAATTAAAAAATCCCTAAAATTCAACCGCAGCGCCACCTACCGGGTCCAAATGTGAATCTAAACCCTTCTCGGATCCACTGTCACACGCACACGAAATTTCTTCAAAATCGGTCCAGCCGTTTAGGAGGAGTTCAGTCACATACACACGCACACAAGAAATATATATATTAAGATTTGTCGTAGGGCTGTGGGTGGTTTTGGGTAATATATGCTATATGAAAAAATTATACGTGATTATTTTTTAATTTCGTTGGTTTTTGGATTTGATCACAATCTTAACTGATTAAATAACAATGTGTTGTAAGATACTAAATACACTAAACCTAGAGAAGGACTAACTTTCAAGTGTAACTGAAAAAAAAAACGTATATTTAGTTGTTTGGTGACAGATTTTTAATTCAAGGATAGGTAGTAATGTTGAATGATGATTTAGCAGGAGTCTGCTATGAAATCGTTTGATATTTGTGTAACGAGTGTGATCTAATCTCGAGGCATTTAATGGACTTTTAAATAACCGTAACTATCAGATTTGCACCTAAATTGTGACTGATCAATCTTTGTGATCTTATGATGTAATGCTCATGCAACACGTCACGGGGTAGCGAAGAGGCTCGATGCAAATTGCGCGATCACCTCTCTCTCCAAATGTATTGCTTATTCCGTATATATTTATCCGAAAACAACAAAATAGAAAAAAAACCTTTGTACCTAGATGTAGATGATATGATTTTCGGTTGGCACCGACTTCCAATACATCTCTTGGTAGCACACATATTCATATGTTTCATTAAATTTGGTTAATTTGATAAACTATTTATTTTCCGGTTTTTAGTGCCTTATTTTTATGCCTCTGATTAATATTGAAGTCGGTTAATACTTTTTTTTGAAAATTTACTTTATTTTTCCATTTTTAGGTACATAATTTTTTTCTTCTAAAACATGCGGTTCACCTGATGGTAAGTGATCACCGTCGCTCATGGATACCTGCAACATGAGAAGAATCACAGACGCGTTGCCGGCCCTTAAGAAAGGAGTAGGCTTGTGTCTTAAAAGTTGTGTTACTTTGTCACGGATCCCATAATCAGAACCTAACCAAACTCTCATCAAACTACCCTTGAAGAACATCCTTTACAATAAAAAAGCAATCATCGAAATCGGTTGGCATGATATTGAGTTATTCGTCATTTGTCGTATACACACTTAATGCAAATTTAACACTTATACGGTTTTGCACTGGATGTCGTTGACAGAACTGGACCAAAAAACACGGGAAGCACTAGCTTTCAAATAAAAAAAGAATCATCAAAATCGGTTCGGCCAGTCCAAAGTTATGAGGTAACAAACATAAAAAAAAACATACAGTCGAATTGATAACCTCTTCCTTTTTTTGAAGTCGGTTAAAAAAGAAAATTAAAATAGATTTAAAACGAGAATCGAGTGCACACTGTCCTCCAGAAATATCGCTAGTGTATAAACGGTCACCTGATATAATTCTAAATTGAACTATAAAAATGGAACCTTATTTAATTCTATTTTCGTCACTATACTTGTTATTTTTCAAAAGTATAGCCAAGGTATTAATGTGTATTTTTATTTAAGAACTAAACCGGTCAATGATAAGTCACTACTTCTGAGTTATGTCTAGAAAACCTCATATACCAATGCGAAAACTCTTCTGCAATTATATAAAAGTGTTCATACCTGAGCAGTCATATCTTAATTACTTTATGAAACAGCAGGCACGTAAACCCACCTTTAAGAGCAAACAGAATATCTTGCACCCCTTAAATAATCTTATTTTAAATTAGAGCATTTACTGACAGCACACCTCATCTACACCCCTTATGTTATTTTTGTTACCACAAAAAATCTCCCAAAAAAGATGTGTATCTTTTCGAAACAAACCAATTAGGTAAACGATTAAACCGCTGCCCCTTCGAGCAACGCAAAAAAAAAACGCCGGATGGTTTAACAGCCGGAATGTAAAAAAAGTGTTCTACAGATGCGTGCGCGCATTTGCTCGAGGGTTGCCTTTATCCATAGTAATTAATTTATGATTTATTTTAAGTTAATATATATGTCGACACATGGCAGGATGTTGACGTTTAAAGGTACTTTATAAGGTATGACGTCAATCATAGACCCCGTCATCTTTGTTATTTAATTGATCAGTCACTCAAGTCCAATCAAATGTGTATACATATAAAAAAATGTAAATCTAACGCGTCTTTACTTTGAGAAATTTCACATTTTGAGAAATTTTTGTAGTTCTGTATGTTAGTGTGAACATACATCGCTGCTAAACTTCTGCGTTAACGATAAATCGTTGTAAAAATCATTAAGCATATTCTTGAGTAACGTTTGGTCTTTGTTTCTTTAAAATCTGTTCACTCTATCAAACGTTATTCTAATTTTAATGACTTAAGTACTTTTATAAGATTCCACGCGGGCGAAGTCGCGGTCACAGCTAATCTGATAATATGACGTTAGTTCTGCAGCAATATCCTTCCATCCTGTCATAAATAATGTTTTTGATTTATTTTGATTATTAACAAAACCGACAACCTTAACAAGTGAAACAAAGATCTGTTTATTTTAACACAGCATGTGCGCGGGAGTTCAACTTGATACGTACCATTTATCACAAAGAGTTTCGGTCTTTTTGTTCTGTTTAGTGATCATTATATTAAATCTGAGACTCCATCTGTACATTAATTATTATCAAAATTTAATGATATTTTTAACCAATATTATTCTCAGATTATTGATGATCAAGTTTCAGACGATGTGATTGGATTTATAATATATCCACCTACATTAGGCTGGTACTTAATCCTAATTAAGCACATACAACATACCCTAGTATGTTCCAATTTTTCCTCGAGACAGTTGAAAATGGTAAAAAAAAAACAGAATTGATAAGAACTTCGATTTTATCAAAATCGAAACATCCATTATTTAATTTAGGCCCTCAGAAGGCGCTTATGAGAGTCAATGCTACCACCGGTTTGGAAAACAACCCAGTCACCGAAGAACCGGCAAGAAACTCGATCTGGTTAATCTGTTCATGTTAAATATTTTTACAAAACATAAATAGTCACAACATTTTGAATAGATGCACAGAGAGGAGCGTCATTTCCAGACGTCACAATCTTTTGTTTTTCGAAATGAAAACGCTGTTAACCTGGAATGGTCTTCACAGCTTCACCGAACTATTGAGGCGAGCGCTAAAGGCACTCAGCTAATTTGGGATGTTTGGGCGACTAACTCAAGGGTGCACGGTACACCTCGGCTTGGGCTGTCGCCTGTTTTGTGCAAAAATCGCGACCTATCTGAGATAACCTTAGCTAAGCTATCTAGATATACGTATATGAGTTATTGAAACACGTGTCGGAAAAAATCCTCAAAACTATATAGGATAGGGTAGAATAAGGAAAAATAAGGGTAGAAACTCTTTGTCGTTTATTTCTGTGAAAGAGAAAAACAGCGTGTAAGCGTGTAGGCGTGCACGTGTGTATAGGTGACGTGTGTGATGTTGTAGCAGTGATGTAAGGTTTTGTGTCACTGTATCGCGTGAGCAGCGTACTCAAGGGCTCCACGCCGAGGGAACGGACCTAGGCTTGAGCCGCTGCCGAGGGGGGCCTAATCTGGTCTGTGGGAGCGAAATTTACCCGCAGACTACGGCGGCGTGATCTATGGTTACGCGGGCGTGGGCGTGAATAGGCTCTGTTTGGAGAGACAGGCTGATACTGATCGTTCACTGACGTGATTGAATCAGGAGGGTCGGTAAAAATGTGTCGCGGTAGTCTTCTATATTGCGCAGCGTTGGGTACGGGTTCATAGTTCGATACCACTAACGGGCTGGGATGATTCGAGGTTTTTTTGAAATAACACGTCACAATCATTCACATAATGGCCCACTCTATAATAGCCTTTAGATATTAAAACTCGCTTGGCATAGTTCTTGAACTCACTATCCGTCAGATAACTATTTATCTCGAATAACTTTTGAACTAGTTTAGTTAGCAAAAGATTAGAAGAGACCTTTTTGTAGAGCATTAAATCTGCTGCAAAATATTCATGTGTTGATACAATCCATTTTCAACTTCGTATGATACTAACTTCCTGAAATTTATTATTTAATGATTTCCGAGGTCCCATGTTATATATTGCTCGAACTGCCCGTTTTTGGTAATAAATATGGTGTCTACCTCAGCTGTCGTCCCCCACAGCAGAATACCAAAAAAAAATAAGCTATGTAACTGCGATCTACTGTGGCGTGAAGTGCCAATGTGATAATGACTAGGTAATAACTCTGTACACTCATAAATATTTTTCACCGAATCTAAAACTGGTAGTTCAGATTAGCTGTAGGCTTCAGGTAAATGTGTCTTTTAGTGATCTGAGTAGTTGCCAGAGATCTGCGTACAAATCATCTCATCACTGATCGCAACAGATGGTGTCTGTCTGTCGTATGCTTCCTTGAAAATAAACAAAATGAGATTTTCTCAGGACGATCTCACAGTTAATTTAAACAGTCCAGTGTAGTATACCGACTGCAGAGTGATGTGCGAGTGATAAATCCTTGTTTAGATTACTTCATTCATCTTGTTATTCTATTTTAAATTCTAGCTTAACATTAACTCATGGTGTTTCAATGTTTATGATTTCAATCCGACGTTTTCTTCTGCATCTATCGAAAGATTTGTCGGAATCCGTGTATATCTGATTTAAAAATGCGAATGAACCAAAATATTTGATTATTTTACAATTTATTAATATGCTTAATTATGCTGGTATAGACAAAAATATTATAGATTCACTATCACACAGTTAAATTTTGGTCACGTTTACACCTTATAATGTCGCTTTCTATTTGTTGATTTCTTCATTTTGTTTCTTTTCATATTTGTTCTGAAATCCAGAATGGTACTGATCGCGAACTTTTCCAAGGAATTATTCGTAGTTGGCCTGACGTGCATTCACAACTTCATCGGCATTTTAAGACGAGTGTTTAGGACACTCAGTCAAATACTAAAAAACTTAAGGTTGTCAAAGCAGCCAAACCTCGGCTGGAGTTGATGCTTTGGATATAATAACGCATACGCGAGCTAAGTTAAACATGTGCATACAATCATATGTGTTGCACGATAACGTATATGTATTTCGAATGTTAAAATGTAGGTCAAGGATAACTAACCAAAAAAAAAGAAAAAGGTATTTTACAGAACCTATGTACATATCGTTTAAGTGTGCACATATGTGTGTGGTGTGTTTAGTGAACTAGTAAATGCGGTGTCACTAAATCGCCCTAGCAGCATTCTCGAGGGCTTCACACCGGGTGTTTGAACCTAAACTTGAGACGCTGTTAAGGGGAGCCGCTGCGGATGTTAGTGAATGAAGTTAACCGCCCGACCACGATACTGTTTAAAGAATAGGAGGGGTACAGATTGTTGGCTGCCATTATATAGATAGGTATTTCAATGGAAATGTTACGTGGTCGTATTTTCGGATGCCATAATATAGATGATCAAAGCAGCGTTTCATTGAAAAAGGGTTTTCGTTTTGTATTGTGGTATGAATAGGTTATATACAAAGGTTAAGAATTATCATGTTACGACTAACAAATTATAGAGTTAAACCAGTATTACTAGACTCGCGTCGGCATATCGCTTTTCAAAATAAAACGGCAATTTCCGATAGTTATTGATTTCGCATCGCTTCTATGTGCATTTGAAAAAGTCCATTCCTTTATCATTTTTTACGAATGTAGTTAGTTTTATGCGGCTATGTGGAGCCCAAGCACTTTTTGTTGCGGGTTAGTGATGCAAAATGTTTGAAACTAGTTTTTCTTTGCGCTTATATTATATTAGCTGTGCCAACGAAGCCATTCGCGTGGAAGCTAATGTGAAAAAAAAATTGAGGCGTCCCGGGACGCCTGGCAGATGTAAAACATCGAAATTGTTTTGTATAACTTATATGCATAAAAAAACAAATTACGAAAGGAATCAGCTATGGCACAATGAAAAGATAAAGCATTACAAATTTGTTCCATAAAATAATGACTGTTTATTTATTTTAGGTTTATGAATATTCATTTTTATAAAATATAAAAATTCATCTAGGCTCAGGCGTGGTGTGTTTGGAGGCATTTATCAAAACGGGCTACGTTGTCGGCGTTTATCAAAATGGGCTACGTTGTCGGCGTATGCTGCGTAACACTAATAGAACGAGTAGTCGACAAAACAGTTTGAAACTTATGTCTATACAAATAGGGTTACAAATGTTTTTGAGTATTTCGTTAATAGTGGAAAGTTCATCTTTACGTCGCCACGCCAATAATCAGGTTTACCCTCCACCTATCGGTTTTTCACATCAAAAAACAGTTACTAATAATACCATCTAAATGTATTTAAGTCTACATACTTTATTTATTAAGTTTACTTATCTATTTTTCTCTCGTACTTATGTCGCGACGTTATTAAAATTACAATAACTTTTGGTAGAGTGAAACGATATCAATGAAACCAAGACTAAATGTTACTCGAGGATATGTTTTATGGTTTTCTTGATTAGGTTTTATTGTGAACACCGTATTTTAGCAGTCTTCATACAAACCGACAGAAAGAAATTATTGAAATATATTTTATTCCTAATTCCAAGACGCAACAATTTCTTCCACAAAAATTTAAAAAGTACAGACGCGTTACATTTATGTTCTTATTATATGTATATATATATAGATATATTGCACTTTTGTCTTTATCTAATCTATATTGTTAGAAGAAAACAGTTAAAGATGTATATTTACTTAAATGTATTAAAACAAAGTAGGGCTGTTATCATTTACCGCTTTTCTAGATTAGTAACACATTTATTGGTAAAAGCTTCGAATGTTACAGGATTTACATCATTTTAAGACCTTTTAATTCATTAGAAGGAAGAATAAACATTAAAGACGATTATTAAATGAAAACGGAAAAACATTTTTCATTTAAACTCTCGAAAGAATGCTTCGAAATATCCCTCAGTTGTTACCTTTCGGCTAATTCTGTAAAGTTTCGTTGTTCTTCGAGGACACCTGCCGACCGTTTTCGTAAACTTTTCAATGAGATCTCTCGGGTTTTTACTACCTTTTGAATCGTTTATCTCGGAGCTACTCCGGGATGAGTGTTCGGAACTTTCCGATTGACTATTATGCTGTTTTTTTGCTTCCGTCGGGTTCGAACTTTTCTAAATCGATCGTTTGATAGCAGGAAACCGATGATTTCTCTCGGTGTTGTTTTTTTTTGTCCTCTTTTTCTGAACGAACTTAGTTTTATTTTGTTCAGTCGTTTTTATTTATTTTTATTTTTACTTGCATGCTTACATAATTTTTACTTTTGCTCCGTTTTTTAACACAGGGTAAATAAATAAAATAAAATAATTGCAAAACTTTTTATTTCTTGCATTTTTGAACAAGAGTTAAACAAAATATGAAATCAAAACATTAAAAATATTTACAAATTACATATGAAAAAGAAAAAACACTATTTTGGTAAATTATGAGGTCCTTTTAGATTGTCGCCTTTTTTGTTCATATTTGATCTTGCAAACGCGCAACATGTCCGGACCACTTCAATTTTTATCCTAGAGGGAAATACTCGTGACGTTAAGCCCTAAAATAACTTTATGATATACGACAGAGGTGACTATATACTGATATCATTTAGGCTTACCGTTACTCATTTCTTCAACGATTCAATGTTATTTGCTTATGCTATTGTAATCCGTTGCCAAATTGTTAATACATGACAACTTAGTACTGCTAAGTCAAACAAGTGCAAAATTAATCTTTTTATAATTATTTATTGGTTTATTACATTACAGTATTTTATTGTTCTATATGTATATATACTATCTTATAAAACTCCACTACACTAAACATTACATAGTTACACAACATAACATATAATATGCACAACACCACTCAACACAACCCACACATAACAACAATCTGGATTCCGAGTCAAAATCAGCACTGGAGGACGAACCTCCTACAGCACATACTATTTTGAAGCAAATTTGACCGGGCTATACGCTGATTAGGGCCCATTTACCACACATATACACTAAACTGAATTATTTTTTTATTGTTTATATTATATGTATGTTTTTTTTTTATAATTTATACGTGTGTAATATTTGTGTGTTGCAATAAATGTCTTTTCTTCCAAAAACAGATCAATATACTGTGAAGTATACGCTAATACTAAATACCCACCTACAACCTTTTACTAGAAGTAAAAAAAAACGCAAATCTAATATTTAGTTTATTGGTTTAACAACATCGCAATAGGTTTAAACAAGATTGTAAAGAAAAATAAAGTATTTCTATTATTTTTGAGAGACTTTGTAAGGTAAGTGACAGTTAAGTAAGGTGACAGTTTCATAGAATTCAATCATTTATTGAAAACAACACTTTACGTAGTAGATCATTAAATTGCTTGTGGAGTGATTAGACTCTTTCCAACATTTAACGTTTTCCACTAATCTAGTCCGGTGAATCTGTTAAGGCTTTGATAGGCCAATAGCTTAGTCAGCTCGAAAAAAAAAAGTTTTCCATTATCTTTGAAGAGGATAGACAATAAAGGTGACACAATAAAGATACTATGTATGCAAGATAGAGTTCAGTAAATTTTTTTCCCTAATATCGAATTGTTCTATTCAAAAGTAATATTTCAAGTTCAGTAGCCCGACCTTGCTAAAGATAGTAGGTATCAACTTCAAGATGAACGAAAGTTAGTAAGAAAAAAATAATCCTTTCCCTTATAGCAAAATACGGTACTAAATAAAAAAACGACACGGAACAGTATAATACGGGCGACTTTATTAAACCTTTTGAAGTTCCATCGTGGTCGCAATGTAGACATTTTGTCTCGACAAAGATGAGATTTCAGTGTCCGTCTCAAAGACCGAGACATCCGAGACTTAATTTCTGAGATCACCGTTACTGTGGTAAATTTTCAACCAAGTTATATTGCTGGAAAGTTTTATGGACACACTGTTACAGTATACGACGAACTAAAAGGTCGTGGTTTTTTTCTTAGCTGTATTTAGTAATATTGGTATTATAATAAAAAATATTGAGTTTATTAATATACTAGCTAATATCCACGGCTTCGTCTGCATCGTTAATTACCCTAACAGTGTATTTTATGGATTGTGGAAAAGAAAACTGCTTGTCTCACTTCTCTACTGCAAGAAATTACAAGTACTCGAACGCGTAATACTTTTAAAAATTGTCATAGCTTTGAACTCTTATAATATTTTAATCAATTAGCTGTGCCTGCGACTTCGTCCGCATGGTACCTGATGTACAAAAGAGTTACTAATAAAGTTATCTGAAATTATTAAGCCTAACTACTATCTACTTTTCTCTGGTACTGAAGTCACGAAGTTACAATAATTTTTAATATACCAAATCAATTTTAATAAAACAATGACTAAATGTTAATCAAAGATATGCTTTATCATATTTATCATGACGCAGTACTTTAGTGGGATGCGTGTTCTAGCAAACAGACAGACAGTGTTTTCTAAAAGTGATTAAAATATATTTGATTACTTATTCATCGAAACCTGCAACATTTTCTTTCAGAAAAATAAAAATAAGTACAGGCAAGTTAGATTTACGTTAGATACGGACCAAGTGTCTTAGAAGTAAAATCAAAAAATATATATCGAAATCAATTCTGTACTTTTTAAGGAATACAGGCGCAACGGCATACTTCTATTATTTTATTTGTTTTTTTTTTTATATATATATTATAGGATAGCTAATGACCTATATACCAAATATGAATCAAAATTATATACGAACTAAGGGACATTGGCCTCTAAAATCTGCCACAGCATATTCTATATGATAGAAAAACTCAATCAAAAAACAACACAGATAGATATAATATTAATAAAAATAAGAATCATAAATAACTAACACAAATACAATAAACACACTCAGTATAAAGAATCAGAAACACAAAATCAAAGCAACAACATAATAAAGGTAGTATAGACGTATTGTGACATTAACGTCCAAATACGTAGTCTGGTGAAGCTGTTAATAACTTGCTTTGCTAATAGTGTAGTCAGATCGAGAAAAAAATATTAAATCCAAATACACCATTTTTTTTAACCGACTTCGAAAAAGGAGGAGGTTCTATGTTCGGTTGTATGTATTTTTTTTTTATGTATGTTAATCGATATCTCCGTCAGTTGTGAACCGATTTTAATGATTCTTTTTTTGTTTGATTCGGCTATACTCCAAGGTGGTCCCATATAAATTTGAATAAAATATTCAACCCCTAAGAGGGTTAAATATCGTTTATTTGATTTTATCCCAGTTCGTGTCTACGTATTTTCGTGTAATTGAAACCGATTTCAACAATTTTATTTGATAACTGGGAATGGTGTTCTTGAAATTAAAAAAAAAAATCCCACCATAAGGGTTGAAAATAAAGGGATGAATAAAGCTTATATGAATAAATGAACTTCCCCATAAGCTAAATTTAATGAAAACTTGAAAGAAATTGTTGTAGTGATAAGAATATCATTTAATCAATCCTGATTTGATCATGAAAATTGAGAAATTGGAATGGATCTCCTCAACGGCTTACAGAAGCTATCTTGTGTTTGGGTATATATGACTCGTTTGATGAGGACTAACATGTGGGGTTATGACTGTTGAGGCAATTCCCGTGAAACGGACATTAGGAAAGATGAGGTTCTGAAATTCGTTCACAATCAACTAATTTGACCAGTTGGATCTAGTACGGTGTAATATCATGTTTGTTTGTCAAGTTATGAACTTATTTTATAATTAATTAGAACTATATAAATATATTTATATACACTAAAAATGGAAAAATAAAAATTTTTACAAAAAAAATTCAACCGACTTCGATATCAAAAACTTATAAAGCACTGAAAAGTGAAAAATAAATATATTATTAAATTAATCAAATTAAATAAAATATATGAATTTTTGCGCTACCTAGAGATATATTGGAAGTCGTTGCCAACCGAAATTTCAAATTTGTTGCAGGTAGAAAAGTATATTACATTATATAGATATATATACATTATATATATATTATACATTATACATATATATATATACATATATATATATTATACATATATATATATATATATATATATATTGTGGACTT
>JACEII010000126.1:491004-546855 GCA_014332785.1 Antheraea mylitta | reverse complement strand
TGTGGACTTCGTACCTATGTAGATATGATTTTCGGTTGGCACCGACTTCCAGTATATCTCTAGGTAGCGCAAAAATTCATATATTTTATTTAATTTGATTAATTTAATGATATATTTATTTTTCACTTTTCAGTGCTTTATAAGTTTTTGATATCGAAGTCGGTTCAATTTTTTTTGTAAATTTTTTTTATTAATGAGGAAAAAATCCTACATGAGGAAAAAATTTGCTAGTTCCATTCAACGAACTCCGTTACAGTGTGTCACACAAAAACTTTGCCTTAAGAAATATTCTCTTTGCGAAATCCGTACAGTAATCAAAGACGACGTAAGGTGCAATCTGTTCAAAGCTCGTTATAATGCGCAGTGGAGCCGGCCCGCCGTCCGCCGCCCGTGACTAATGCGATTGGGTTTGCTCTATCGGCAAATTGGTGTGGTTAATACGATGATTTGCGTCGATTCATATTACCCAGCCCATACGGGTGTTGTTATCTGCTTTTGCATGGTCGATGCTAATTTCAAACCACCAACAAATTTACGGTTAACTTTAGATACGCTACAAAATAACGTTATGAAACTTGTGCAAACATACATATCTCAAAGGATACGGAACGAACGAAAATTAACGTAGTATTTTTATAATTAACTAGCTTCTGTCCGCGCTTTCGTGCATGTGGGATACTTATTGTGTGTAGTGCATGCAGCGGAAGCTCTCAAAAGGAAAAAAAAAAACTTTTTTGAAACGTTCTTCACTGATGCTCCGTTCCTATTGGTTTTTGCGTGGTGATATATAACCTATAGCCTTCCTCGATAAATGATCTATCTAATACTGAAACTTTTTTTCCAATATGGCTGGTAGTAGTGCCTGGGATAGGGCGTTCAAGCAAACAAACTTTTCAGCTTTATAATATTATAGTATCGATACATTTTATCGTGGTCCAAGATGGTAAACTCGCTGAACCTAGATGGGAGCTAGCTTTCAAAAGCAGCTGCTGGAACCTACCAACAGGTGCTTGGCGACAGATTTGCAACTTGAGAGTGATAGTTAGCCAGACGGCTTTACAAAGAACCCTACCACCATGCCATGGTTTCATCAGGATGTTTTCCTTCACCGAAAGTTTTGACTCAGTTGCAAGGACTCAAACCTACGTTCATCGACGCGGTGTCAGAAGTCGTTGATGTCAACACCTCGGATAATTGTATAAATTGTATAATTGTGTATGGAGTATTGTTGCCACCTTTGGGACGAGTCTGCCAAATACAATTTGACCTTGCTAGACTCTGTCGATCACAGAGCTCGAAGACTTATCGGTAACGAATCACTGTTAGCAGTCAAACTGCAATCACTGGATCATCGGCGTAGGGTTGCTTGTCTTGTAGTTTTATATCGGCTACACTTTGGAGAATGTGCACAAGATCTGCACCAACTAATTCCACCGTTTCCGTTTCATCTTAGGACTACCAGACGCCGTACGGCCTCCATTCATTCGCAGTTGACATACCATTCATCCGGACGAAGTGCTTTGCATCGTCAATTATTATGAGAATCACGAAGGAATGGAATGCGTTGCCTCCGTCTGTTTTTCCTGAAGTGTATGATGAAATAATCTTCAGAAGAAGAGTGAATGTGCTTTTACTGGGTGAACGCTTTACATCCTAGACTTTGTCTTCACTTTCCATCAGGTCAAGCGTCACACAGTGTATTATAAAAAAAATCTACTTACCTCTCGTCGCGTCGTCATTAAAAGTACAATAACTCTTAATAGAGTGAACCAATTTTAATGAAGCAAAGACAAAATATTATTTGAAAGCGGTAATGTTCCTCTTCTTGGCGAGGTTTTATCGTGAATTTAGTAACTTAGCAGTGTTGCATGTTCATCCACACAGAAAGACAGATTTTGTATAAAAATGATTGAAATGTTTTTTATTATTTATTCCTAGACACATGCAACATTTTTTTTTACAAAAATCTAAAAACTACAGACACGTTTCATTTAGATTTTTGCCATGTGTATAGATTGAACCTCTTTGACTTTACTTAAGCTTTAGTACTTACTTATTCGTGAGGTTCTTGGACTTCCTTAAAAGATGTTTGTATTGTAGGAGATTTAATCCTAATAGTTGTTTTTTAATATAAATTGTCTACTTAATTATCGTATAGCTATATAAAGTATTTCCTTAACAACATTTTCGTCTGCTCTATTTATTACTGTCTGGCTCCGTTAATATGCTCTGATAATGTAAAGAACAAAAGATTTGTTCCTCATTAGCAGGCCCTAATGTGAATTCAAAACGTGGATAACAGCAGCCCTTATCTCTTAGTAATGATTCCATTACATACTCCCAGTCGAATTCAATATACTCAACGTTTCGATCGATGTAGTCAGCATTCGTTATTTGCGCTTACATACAAGAGACTCGGAGCTGTCTAAACATGTCCCTGGCACGTGTTTGCCGTAACGTTTTGCACCTGCGATTCCTACAAATTTTCTATGCAGCACCCCTACTACGAGTAAGAATTGGAATTGATTTTGTCAGCGTAGTCGAATGATTTACACTAGTGTTACATTGTTTCAACGTCTGAATATTTTGAACAAGATCATGGAAAAACTTTTATTCTACTTACAGAGTAAATAACATTATATTTTGTCTAGAATTTTACTAACAATAGCTTTTATATGTATTTTATGATTGTATGTTTGCCAATTAATCATTGTCACGATTATTGACAACTTCTATTGTTCCACTGTACGTTTCTCCATTTTACTATTTGTCCTTATTTTATGTTGATGCTATAACCTTTCTTTCTAAGAATATGGCTGTGTTTTATCATCAAAGGTCGTTCATTCCCAACTACTAAGTATTAATTTTACGCTTCTAATTTTTTAAATCTTACACATACTTATTTCAAGATTAACGTGTCATATACTGTGCTAATGTTAAAAAAATATAACCTTCTATGCACACACATATATAAAACCAAACCGTTTGTTTTTTGTTGAGACTTAAGTTCAAGAAAACTCCATTGATTTTGATGTGAGTGTTATTGGTTGACAGGAACCTTTTCAGATTTATGTTCATAAAATATATCATTACTCTTTTAAGAGTTAAACAGTATTAGTATTTACCAGATGTAAAAGAAAGTAGCTTTCCGGCAGCTGCAATTAAGAGTCAGCCATTTCTAGGTTAAGCGTGCTTACCATTTTAGACAATATCATTTAACATCGTATGAGATTGTGCTCAAACCTTAAAGCTTATAAAAAAGGAGAAAAATTACTTTCGAGTTAACAATCGATAAATGATAGTACTGGCATATTTACATGTGAATCGACATGTTCCAGCTATAGAACTAGTTTCCAAATGTACCTACACTGTTAGTTTTTGATTTTAGTTAAAGAACAGTGATGCTCCTTTAACCAAACTATTTTTCGTTTAATAACATGAACTAGGTTTCTATGTTGGTTACACATTTTATTGTGATAGGCATTTCTTCTTATAACAAACTAGCCTCTGCCCGCGACTTCGTTCGCGTAGAATATGTACTTTAGGCTAACGCTAACACGCAGCGGAAGTTCTCAAGAGGAAAAAAAACGTCAATTTTTAAACATTCTTCATTGGTGCTCCGCTCCTGTTGACCTTAGCGTGATGATATATAGCCTATAACCATCCTCGATAAATGAGCTATATAACATTAAAATAATTTTTCAAATCGGAACAGTAGTTCCTGAGATTACCCCCTACAACGTCAAAACGTCACAAACTTTACCTCTATATAATATTACTATAGATTGGAACTTAAAACAAGTCATTTGATTTCTTACTTTATCAATGTTAATATTCAAAGATTTTAAAATTCAAAAGCCCTACTAATATCTATTATAAACACGTTTTTTTACGTTTTGTCTGAACATTTGTTACGTTTCTACGTCTTAATTACTAAACAATAAAATTTTGTATAAAAATAGTCAGGGCTAAAGAAAAGGATATAGGGTCAATGTCATCCAAGAAAAAAATACTTTTTAAATGTATAGGTGAATAGTTCTGTAAATATAGAAAAGTCAATATATCAATAAATAACATTTTGAGGAAAGGGGTTTTATCCTATCCACTTGAATATAACTACGCAATAAAAGTATTCATAAAGTAATCGGACTGAATTCGATAATTTATCTGTTTGTTAATATTCATAGCGCTCTAAGAATATTGATGTGGTTGTTTTGAAAAATGTGTGAGCGACGATAAATTTGATACAACTAATAAATCAGGTTTAAGTGATTGTGTAGGACGCTTGGTGACAAGCTGTTAATCGTTTTGATTCAATTTATCAACCAGTCGGTGTAGTCTGTCTGCCCACTACATTTCTCGGACTACATTTCTAGTCCCAAGATTTGGTTTCTTATTTAACCGGTTAACAATACTGAAGAGAAACATTGGACACATAAGTTTATTAGTTTCATTATATATTGTCCTGAACAATCTATACATATCACATGAAAATAGTAACAGAATAGTAATAGAATAGTATGGTATGGGTCCCATACGATTATACGTAATAAACATTTGAAAGCCGTGGAGTTTGAAAAATACCCGCTAATACAAATATTTTTCTTTTTTTTTTATTCATAAACGACCGTGGTTCTATGAGTTAGCTAATAAATACATTTACACAGCAAGTTGAATAAAACAGATTTAACGGAACCGAGGCATTGAGATATCGTAAAGTGAGAATTCAACATTTAACTGTTACACCCTGTTACTAAGTCCCAGATTTGGTTTCATATCGGACGCTGACTCGTTCATCGCACCTATTATTTTTCACTCTTTATCGTAACATGCTGACATAAGCTTTTGGCATCCAATATCCTGGAGTAATGCAAGTTATAAGATTCAGCGGATTACATTAAACACTTGCACAGGTTGTAAATACAGGTCAAAATACATGTAAATGGCGATTGAATAGATGATTGATATAAAGTTCGCTTTAAGGTTTTGTAAGATAGATCTATAAGTATAAATAAAATTATAGCGTATATTTTTTTTGGACTGGTCTACAAAACAACTGAACCGATTTTGGTGTACATTTTACTAGAAAATATGGATATTTTTATAATTTCTTTGAGATACAGATTCTTGTTATTTTCAACGCGTTTTACGCAGCAATGATAAAATTTCACTAGCAACCTAATAACTAATATTTGTAAAGGAATGGTAGAGTAGTAGTAAGTAGGATAGAATGAGATATCATTCAGATAAAAGTATAATTAAAAAATAAAAGACAGCCTCATTGTTAATCTAGATAAAGTGGAGCGTCAATTAATTTTTAATAAATCACTGAAGATATAAAAAATATTATTGACAGATCAAATAACAGACAATAAGAAATTAAAAGTCAACGTTTAATTGTTGGTTTATAACTTTAATCTCGTTTTGTAGCAAAAATAAAAGTGCGATAAAGATACTTATAATAAATTAATTACACTCAAAATTTTGATATCTATCGATAAAACTAAACGATTTAAAACCACTATTTAACTGGCAATAATTGGTAGGTACATAAAATAATAAAACTGAGTAACATATTAAAGTGTAATTGATAAACTTTAAAAATGTCATTGCTACTGTAGGAACTCTATTTGCATGTTTACGTGCTAGTAACCTTTTTACTGCGACTCTCTCACTTCGTGTTATAAAATTTATATTACGAAATGTCAAATGGACGGTCTTCTGTTTTTGCATTGTCATGAGCTAGGAATCTGTCATTGCTAATGTATTATTGTAAGTGTATAATTATTAAATGTTTTCCTAAACTGGTGACCCCGAACTGGGACACGAAAAGATGTCGACCAACGAAAAAAATGATTTATTAAAATACACTTCGCAAAACTCGGAAGAAACTGCACCTGAATTATTTAAAGTAGGTATAAAACTTCCTCCGTTTTGGCCAGAAGAACCCGAAATATGGTTCGCTCAAGTCGAAGCACAGTTCTCCGTTTCTGGCATATCTAGCGATACTACTAAATTTAACTACGTGATTGGTCAATTGGATCATCTGTACGCTCGAGAAATTAAAGACGTAATTACAAACCCGCCCAAGTCCAATCAGTACGAAAAATTGAAAACGGAACTAATCCGTAGAGTAAGTGATTCTCAGGAAAGGAAAACTAGGCAATTGCTTGTTCACGAAGAAGTTGGAAACCGTAAGCCAACTCAATTTCTGAGACATTTGCAAGGTCTAGCAGGGCCTGGAATACCACATAATTTTTTGAGAACTATCTGGATTGATAGACTTCCTCACAATGTACAGGTAGTACTCGCAGCTCAACCCACTGCTTCGTTAGAAACTTTAGCAGACCTTGCAGATCGTATCCTTGATATTACTTCAGCGGAGCACCATGTAGCCTCAACTGGTCAAGAAAACAGATTGGATGATATTTTAAAAGAAGTAGCTGCATTGCGTGACCAAGTACAACAACTAACATTGCAGCAGTCCCGAAGTGCGCGTTCTCGTACAAGAAATGTATCTCGATCCCGGTCTCCACCAACTCGACTGAACTCTAGTTACCGAAGATATTCAGTTTGCTGGTACCATATGAAATTTGGTATAAAAGCCACACGTTGTTCAAAGCCTTGTGATTATCAGATGGAAAACTACAAGGGCAATCAATAATGGCGGCCAATGATTGCCCAAGTACTACAGGTCGCCTATTCATCACCGATCGCACATCAAAAATTCATTTTTTAGTGGACACTGGTAGCGATCTTTGTGTTTATCCTCGGTTTTTAGTAAAAGAGAAACTTAACAAAACAGACTACCAACTTCGAGCAGCTAACGGTTCTATAATCAACACTTACGGTCACATTAATCTTAAATTAGACTTTGGACTTCGTAGAAGTTTTACCTGGCGTTTTATTGTGGCAGACGTTACCAAAGCTATTATTGGTGTTGATTTTTTAGCATACTATCAACTAGTAGTAGATTGTCGTAATAAGAGATTGTTAGATAGCATTACAAGATTATCATCTGTTGCTTCATTAGTTTATGACTCTGCAAACATACATTCTATTAAAATACCTTTAGACAATACGATTTATCACAAAATTTTATTAGAGTTTCCTGAAATCACTCGACCACCCGGTGTAAATCGTACGACCACACACTCTACAGTACATCACATACGTACAACACCTGGCCCTCCAATATGTAGTGCACCACGTCGTCTTGCTCCAGATAAGTTAAAAATAGCTAAACAAGAGTTTGAAGAGATGTTAACAAGTGGAACAGCGCGACCATCCGAAAGTGCGTGGTCATCACCACTGCACCTAGCCCCTAAAAAAGATAATGGGTGGCGCCCATGCGGTGACTATCGGATGCTTAACGCTAGAACCATCCCAGACAGGTATCCTATTAAACACATTCATGATTGCACACATAACATAAAGGGCTGTAAGATATTCAGCACTATAGATTTAGTTAAGGCTTACAACCACATACCTGTTTGTGAAACAGATATTCCAAAAACGGCAATTACAACTCCTTTTGGGCTATTTGAATTTCCATATATGACCTTCGGTCTTCGGAATGCTGGGCAAACTTTTCAAAGATTTGTTGATGAAATTACTAGGGGTTTAGATTTCTGTTATACATATCTCGACGATTTTTTGATTTTTTCAAAAAATGAAGCCTTACATAAAAAGCATCTACGAGAAGTTTTTTCCAGATTGCAACGTTATGGATTAGTGATCAATGTCTCAAAGTGTGTATTCGGAGCCAACGAGGTAACATTCTTAGGTTACCAGATATCAGCAAGTGGTACGAAACCTCTTGATGCTAAAGTTAAAGCTATAAAAGATTTTCCTCTTCCTACCAATATTAAACAGTTGCGTAGATTTATGGGAATGTTAAACTTTTATCGACGTTTTATACCACACGCCGCACGAATACAAGCACCACTAAATGCCTTATTAGCGGGTAATGTCAAAAATTCACAATCAATCACTCTGAATGGAGACACACTTGAAGCGTTCAATGAAAGTAAAGAGAGCTTATGCAATGCAACGTTACTAGCTCACCCAGATTGTGAAGCTAACCTTGCATTAGTAACCGATGCCTCGGATTCAGCAATTGGTGCCGTTTTACAGCAATTTAAAAATAACAAGTGGCAACCTTTAGCCTTCTTTTCGCATAGATTAACTCCAGCACAACAGAAATATTCGCCATATGATCGCGAACTTCTTGCAATTTATGAAGCCATTAAATACTTTCGACACATGCTTGAGGCCAGACACTTTGTAATATACACAGATCATAAACCAATTAGCTTCGCTTTTCATGAAAAAAAGCGGAATTGTTCACCCAGGCAATACAGACATCTGGATTTTATTTCCCAATTCACGACCGATATCAGGCATATATCTGGAAAAAATAACATAGTTGCTGACACCTTATCACGAATAGATGAACTTGAAGTACCAATTAAAATGGAAGACTTAGCTGAATCTCAGTATTCCGACCGAGAATTACAAAATATACTTAAAGAAGGTTCGTCACTTCGTTTACATAAATTCGAGCTACCAGGATGTCATCGATTTTTGTACTGCGATATCAGTACACCTACATCCAGACCCTTTATAACAAAGGAATGGCGAAAAAAAGTATTTAATGTTTTACATTCACTTAGTCACCCAGGTGCCAACGCAACAGTGAAATTAATTTCACAACGGTTCGTTTGGCCAGGTATACGAAGAGATTGTAGGGAATGGGCCAGGACATGTCTTCAATGTCAACGCACTAAAGTAAGTCGACACGTATCGGCACCATTGGACACATTTGATTTGCCTCGTGCTAGATTTCAACAAATTCATATTGATATGATCGGACCTCTACCAGTATCGCAAGGTTATCGTTACTGTTTAACAGCCATCGATCGCTTTTCTCGATGGCCAGAAGTCATACCCATTATGGATGTTACAGCCGAGACAGTGGCAAAAGCGCTTTTTTTCAGGTTGGATTGCCAGATTTGGTAGTCCAGTTGATATAATCACGGACAGAGGCCGACAATTTGAATCTGCCTTGTTTCAGCAATTATCAAAAATATGCGCATTTAATCACAAACGAACAACTGCATATCACCCAAAGTGCAATGGTATGGTGGAAAGATTTCATCGTCAATTAAAAGCTTCAATTATGTGCCACGCATCGAATCACTGGACAGAATGCTTACCTTTCGTACTGCTAGGCATAAGAAGCGCCTATAAAGTTGACCTACAAACATCACCCGCCGAAATTGTATATGGCGAACCTCTAAGACTACCTGGAGAATTTTTTGAACGTTCGTCAAGCGGAACTACTGATATGGCTGACTTTTCCGCCCGTATGCGTCATTTTGCAAAAAATTTGAGACCCATTCCTGCGTCACGTCATAGTAAAGAAAAAGTATTTATATTCAAAGATTTAAAAACATGCGACCACGTTTTTATCCGGGATGATACAGTACGTGGCTCCCTTCAGCCAGCTTACACAGGCCCTTACAGGGTGCTAGAGAGAGGACCGAAGGTATACAAAATTAATATCAAAAATAAAATGGTATCAGTATCTATTGACAGGTTAAAGCCGGCTTACATACTGACACAAGAAACAGAGTTAGATAACTATACACCATCATTAACTAAAACATCATCAGTGCAGGGTGACAAAAATCAAACTCAAAATCGGACACGGTGTAATAAACGTGTTCGATTCGCAGATTCACACCATCTTTGTCCTGCACTTGGGGGGGGAGTGATGTAGGAACTCTATTTGCATGTTTACGTGCTAGTAACCTTTTTACTGCGACTCTCTCACTTCGTGTTATAAAATTTATATTACGAAATGTCAAATGGACGGTCTTCTGTTTTTGCATTGTCATGAGCTAGGAATCTGTCATTGCTAATGTATTATTGTAAGTGTATAATTATTAAATGTTTTCCTAAACTACTACAAATATAGGCAAAACAATACAACTCGTTATAATTTACCTTTAATACTCTATGGTTTTGTAAATCGCTCTCGCTTATGTCTTGAGCTACCGCGTCACGACTAATGACTGTCACTGAGCAAGAAGAATCGCTTTATATAAATTTCTCCGGTGTAATTAATTTATGTTACGTCGAACTAGATATCGGGTTTGTGATTAACCTTGCCTCGGTTTGAACTTAGCCAGTTTTATATACGATCCCACGTTATTTATTATTCCGAATTAGCTTTCGGAAGTGTGTGGATGATATGGCTTTAGTTGGATTTTATAAATTACTAGCTGTTACCCGCGGCTTCGCACGCGTTTTTTCAATATATTAAATAAATGTAAAATTGTGATTAGATGCAAATTACAGAAATACTTTCTCAAAAATATTTGTAAGTACGACACGCACATCATATACTATAACAGGTAATATGTACATTATATATGTCAATAGCAACAGTGTGTCAAATGGGATGGGATTTATCATCAATCACATACCTGGAATTTTATACTACTATATACCACCCTCAGTGCTCACTTACACTATATAAGAAAGTAATGAGAATATATATACATTATCGAACAATATGAGTTAAATCTTTTATTATATAGATATAATATGCCCATATTGTCGATATAATTAAGTTATTGATATACGTTGCTATAATTTAAATTACATATAAACATTTGCCTTTCAATTATATTTATTCTTGGAGTTCAGTACAGCGCTCACCTCACGCCCATGCTTAAAATGCAGAACATATTTTTGATAAATTTTACAAGGACGAATAAAAGGATAACAGTTCATCATTACATAGTGTAAAAAAAGTCCTCTGTAACGTCTCTCTATATGTCTGTTCGTGATAGAGGTTATATTAAATCATGTTCCTCTTTTATGAGCTAGAAAACAAATGAACCAAGGATAAATGCCTGTCTTTTGTTTTATGGGAGCAAATAAATTAATAAACAAACAATTTGAGAAAACAGGGCAAAGGGCTCATAGAATTATATATAGCCTATAACCATCTACGATTAATTCCGCGTCGAATGGTTGTGGTTTCATGCTGATCGGTCCAGTAGTTTTCGAGTTTACCTCGGAAAAAGAAAACACACTTTGCTTATATACATATATATGTATATATATAGACTAGAAAATATCCGCGATTTCGTTCGCATCAGATCCTAGTAATATTATAAAGGAGAAAAACTGATCTCATCTGCTCTGCATTTGGCACCGATAACGCTTTTGTTCAAGATAATGAGCTTAAACTACAGAAGGAGTAGCTCTCGAGTACAACCGCAGGAACATGCCTATATGTACTTGGAAACGGATATTAAGCTGAGGGGTGGTAGCTAATGAGGCAAAGGTAAAAAAAAGACTAAACCACCATGCTACTAAAGTCCTCTTGCAAATTGCATTGCAGGACAGACTAGACTAGACTATTTTGTGTTTGTATAATTATGAATAATTATCAAATGATCGACTACTATTGGTACAGCGGTAATAATTGTTACAAATCAATGATATAACTTGCTATTTGCTGACTAGTGCTAAAACTCAACCGATTTTATTCGGCTCAAAAATTTCGAACTTCTTCGACTTTATCAAATATTACGTTATGGTTTCCTTTAGATAAAAGTTTTGTGACAGTTATTTTTATTTCGTATACAGAATAACCTGTTTCTTGTGTTATTATGAAAACTCTGCTCAGGGTAGATACACTATTACTCGCTTACCCAAATTAGAGGATAGTACAAAATTACGTTCACGTATTGGACTTTCATTTCATATGACACAAATATTATCTGGGCATGGTTATTGTGAGCAGTACCTTAATCGATTTAAGATTATTGACAACAATACCTGCCCCTGCAATAACATGTCTGTGCAAAATTTTGAACACTTACTTCAAGATTGCCCTAGGTTTAGTACGAAGAGAGTATGGCACACAATGCTCTGTGATAATCTGCGTACATGTCCATTCGATATTTTGGGCTTAATGTAAAAGGAGTCTACAATCAAATCGTTCGATAATTTTGTAAAGCATGTAATTGCAAATTACAAAGCCAATCCCAAGACATTCAACGGACTTTGATTACAACCACCCTCTTACCTGTATCTAAACCTTTTTGAAATAACCACGACTCTCACTCTGACTTGTATATAGCTATATCAGGACTATCAAATCATGGTGACTTAATATTACGCTTATGCAACACGTCAAAGGAGTGAGTACTGAATCAAGTTGCGATCAGCCCTCTCTTCGTTTCTTTTACCAATTCCAAATGACCCTTTTGTGAAAACAACAAGCTTAGAAATAAAACACTGTTATTAACAAAAAATCCACATAATTTGAAAATGCTATGAAAAGTACTAAGTAAAATCTCGCAAGGAATCTAGTTTAAATACAATATTCTCGGTAGAAATTATAATCAATCTATAACAACCGAAACACTGGGACTAATCAAATTATACAACATAAAACATTATTGGCAATATGAAATGTTATCTTTTGATGAAAATAATTTATAGAATGAAATGAAATAAAAATCTAATAGTCCCGGGCGAACAATCACAAAGTAAATTTACATTTTCCAACAAACAAAAAGTGTAAAATTAACTTTTTAATAAAAATCAATCTTCGCTGGCGACGGAGCCGTTCGACGTCAATGGCGATTCGGATATGAAAGTAAATTAAATGTTATATAAAACGAATTGTTTTTAATTTGAAAACTCACAGATGTTTACGATTTGTTACAATGGACCCTATTTTAAATATTTACTCCGATTCTGTGTTGTCCCTTGTTTAGGATTCAGTATCGCGTTTGGGAAATCAGGTTATCGTTACGTTACTAATTTGTATATATGACATCACCAATGTGTCATGGCCAATGGATATTATAACTAAAATCAAACTTGTCTGTAAAGTCACTTACGAACGATCACTTTACGTGGAAACATCCCGATGGAGTGGAAGAGAAGTAGATGCGTCACAATCCGAACGCTTGAGCCGATCGCGCCTTGTTCCGCGCTCTAGCTTGCACGCTCGGCTCAGGCGGAAAGTGACAATGAGTCATCCTTTTTTGTGCGTGCAGCCGTTGCTTATCGATTTATAAGACGTTATCACATCCAAAGCTGTAGGTACGTTACCTATATGATATTTTGACAAAGTAATGGCACGGTAACGCAAACATACGTAAAGTAATATAGTAATGCCACACTGTCTTAGATAAAATGCAGAAGTGAAATGTCATATTCTCAATATCGGTGGTGAAAAATAGATAGCTATGTTGCCTAAATAGGGGCGGATTGACGGGGCTAGATCATGCTTGCTTGCTATCTATGCAGAGAGTAGAGAAGATTGCATAAATCGACGTTATTCGTAGTAACCCCTTAATTAAAGATTTATAAATATCCGTACAGGATTTAAACCTGGGAACGGAGATTTTTACGGTTAATTATTACGTATTAATAATAGATAATCAGATTACAAAGATACAAGTTAAATTGGTGGTTTAGAATATTTTCTATGTCACCTATATTGGAATCTTACGTAAGCAATCTAAAAACAAAGTGAATAGCTTCAAATCGCTTACTGGTCCAATAGCTAAATAGGTCAACGTTATTGGACAATGTAACGCGGAACGCGACAATTATTCAGGAGACCCTTTCCAAATTCGCAAAGTTATAATTGTGTTACTATCAAATTTAAAGTTAGCACCTTGTTTCGTGGATACAAAATACGCAGTCCCGTGAAATGATTAAATTTCCTTATTGGTTATAACCTCCATTTCGTTTAGCGAGCTGTCGTCCACATGTAAGGTTTGGGTGACATATTACATTTGCTACTTTTAAACGGATAAAATTATCATGACCGATTCAGAAGGCAAAGTCAGAACGCATTTCCTTCACAGCTAGTTTTGTAATACAACTCGAAGGACTTCACAACTGTTGGTGTAGTGATGTAATAAAGATTGTCGATTAGAGCTCACCTTTCTTTTTGTTAACAATAATGTAACAGCTTCTGTTCCGAACTAATATTTGCCGGAATTTGCAACGGCTGATGTAGGAATGTAATAAAGATTGTTCATTAGAGCTCACCTTTCTGTTTGTTAACAGTGACGTAACAACTTCTGATTAAGTCTGATCTTTGCTGGAATCTGAAATCTTTTTAATGCGCATAGTCTAAGTTAAACTAACTCCATCTATCTACTTATAAATACGTTACGAAATTATATGTGATTTGATAATAATCTGCAACTAACTAATACATCGATATTAGATATACAACATCACTCCGTTGGACATAATATCATTGGAATGGGTAACTGGCGTGTAATTGATCATCGGAGCATTTCGTTGCAGCAGAATGAACGTTTGCAATTAGTTATACAGCTTCATCGCTTAGTACAAGCAGTGTAGTATTTCTTGTCCTCTATTCTTGTATAACATTCCATTATAAAGTGTGCAGATGTGTATAGTTAGTTGCATACTGTATCATCTATAATTTACTCGCGATGTAATCTGCCTTTACTGGACTATGATTCTTTAATACCTTTATATATTTACTAATGTCATAAATATAATTGCGAAGTATTTTTGTTATTTCTTTGTTACACTTTCACGTCTTAACTACCTAATAACTCATCACTCAATTTAATTATTACGTAAGTATAATAAGTGATCGGGGGTATCTAGAAGTGAGTCGCGTGGTCTTAGCCATTAGGCTACTATTGTCCCAATAACGAACCACTATAAATTAATTTCTCTATAGATAATGAACTCTTATTTCTAATACTTGTTAACTGCGGTGTATGAATCAGTAAGGAAACTAGAACAGATAAATACTCATTCAAATGTTTACGTAAGTTATGGGGGAAGGGGTAACAGTACTCTTTACTTTTGCTGACGAGGGAGGGAGTCAGAAATTACAAAAAATCTGTTTACGTAATACTTGAAGGGCCCTATAGGTTATCATGAAATATTGTATTCATATCAGGTGTACAAAAAAGGACATACGATACCCTTCATTTAAAAAATAATACAATTCTCGAAAGGGTCAAATGCTAGCTAAAGCGAGTGAATCCACGTTGCCACAACTAGTAATAAATAATTTTAACCAATTAACCTTATTTTGACAGTTACAAATGAAGCTGTAGCTATTATTATCAAGTGTCTAATAAAACAAGATGACATAAGCAGAATCATAGAATCGATTGATAAATTCTGTCATCAGTTATATTTACACGCCCATCAATCTATATGGAGATTATAATATTATTTTTTGCAGTAGTAAAAATTTATTTGACTGTAATTGTTTGGTCGTTACGAAATCTCCTATAGAGTGAGGTTTTAATAGATTAGCTGATGATAGCGGAACGAGTGCCGTAGCGATTTTATGTCCTTAGATTTACGCGCTTTTACGTCAAGTTTGGAGTTATAGATTGCATACCTGGATTAATCATAAGATCAGTCATGCTGTACGAAAAAAGGGGATGCAAGACGGTTACATGTGGCAGAGATGCAAATGTAAGATGGATGTTTGGTGCAACTAGAATGAATAAGATTAACAATGAATATATCAGAGTAAATTTTAAAATAGCACCAGTGGCACAAGTTAAGGCGTTATAGGTTAGCATGGTGTAAGCATCTCATATTATGTCATGGTATATCATGTCCTGTTAGCAGGAGAGTATATATTTTGTAGTTAGATACGTGTTGATTATGAAGGTGGATGGATATAGGAGTAGAGGAAGACTGAAAAAACTAGGACGGATTGTGTGAAAAATGTTATGTGAATACTAACATGACATCTGATAGAGGAGAGTGGATACGTTGTGCCGACTCTATTTAGTTGGGATAAAAGTAAAAAAATTATGATAATATTAATTGAATAGCGAGCTAAAATTTTACATAACGCAATTAGGTAATATATATTCATTAATTTTGCTTGCATATACTAATGTAAAGGTTAAGTTATTTGTCAAATTATCAAATCGTACTTTAAAATAAATGTAAATTAATAATGGTTATTTATTATTTAATTAGCAGACTCGGCGGACGTTATCTCGTTCTGATAATAATGAAAAACCTTAATAAATGATATACCTAAACCTTCCTCATAAATCACTTTATCTACTAGTGAAAACCGCATGAAAATCCGTTCAGTTGTTTTTGGGTTTATTGTGAACAGACAGACAGACAGACATACATGACAGAGAACTTTGTTTTATAGTATGTATGTATCTTCGCGATTCAATTTACTTCAATACTTTATTACAAGTTTGTTTCGAAATTACAAATATTTTAATTTCGGATAAAAAGATTAATCGAAAGAGAAATGCTGTCCATATTATTTTGTTTTAAATTACGCAATAATCGCTTCTCTTATACTAATAAAACGCATATACTAAAGTAGAACAGGTTCGAGGCAGTACGACACCCGTAGTCCGGTGTGGGCGACGGCCATGATGAATGCTTCTCTAACACTATTACTGTGTGAATTCGTGTGTGGTGGGATTAACAGTACAATTATGATGTCTATCGTTAAATTTATAATGGGGCATTATTGTTTTATATGATCCGGTGATTTAAATGGATGAGCTTTGTTTTTTGTGGTACAAGAAAATAAGAAAGTTTCTGTTATACTCCCAAGTAGAGTTCCCGTGGGAATATATTTATTTTTATATTTAACTAGCTATTTGCCCCGTCTTTGTATGAATGCACTAGCAACGAAAATAAGACCAAATCTTTTGTTTACACTACGACCTTGTAATGACATTACAACTAAACAAACGAAAGACGACTAAACTGACGTTCAGACGGACATTCAGATTATATTTTTGAAAATTTTTCTACTGTCATCTGTATTACTAACATACTCAATTTTAAGGAGATTTTAATCCAAAAGTTACTACTTTACAGTACAACATTTGAGACATTTTCTCTCAAAACTTGTATTGACAAACAATAACATAGGATTACCCGAGTAGGTGTAACTGTGAAACGATGTAATTACATGTATTAGGCAATTGATTTTTAATTATACAAAAGACTAACGAGCCCGGCGGACGTTGTCCTGCCTTGATAATAAAAAAATCCTAAAAGTCAACCACGGCGTGTCTGTGTCTAATTGTGAATCTAAACAATCCTTGAATGCACACGAAGACACGCAAAACATTTCATATCATCTTCAACTTAAAACGAATACAGTCACATATAAACGGACAGAAGAATATACAATTCTTAAATAAATATTTAAAGAAGATAAGATTAGCAACCGCCGTCGATTCAGTAACATAAAAGTACAGGCTTATCGATATCTAGATGCAGTTTATAGCTAAATGCATAAACCATGAAGAAAAATTTTAGGATCTCAACCTATAAGTTAATTGTAGGGTTAAGTCTATTAATCATTTAAAAGTAAGATGAGGCACAAAATATCACTATTATAGTTAGGTACACAGTCTCCTATACTACGCGCCGCTATTAGGACGCAAGCCGCGCAAGTTCCATACGGCTGGTCACGCTTACTTGCATGTTCTAATGCCAGATTATACATTTATCTCCAGCCAAAAATAGCTCTAAACGCGCTTAAAAAATGTTCACTTCAAAAACCTAGACGTACGATCTAAGAACCAATTTCGACATGAGTGTGTTAGAAAAATATAGGACTGTATCCTGCATATATATACCAGATACAAGGTTTATTATACATACTAGCTTCAGTTTGCGACTTTGTCCACGTGGGATAATTACTTTGGGCTAACGCTAACACGCAGGAGAATCTCTCAAAAGGAAAAAATAAACGATTTTGGAATTTTCAAAATTGTTGCTTCATTCCAGTTGGTCTTAGTGTGAAGATATACATAGCCTATATAGCCTTTCTAGATAAATGAGCCATATAATACTGAAATATTTTTTCAAATAAGACTAGTAGTTCCTGAGATTAGCGGGTTGAACCAAAGAAACCCTCCAGCTTTATAATAGTAGTATAGATTACTACTCTTCTCTCGTACATAACTCAATCCGTCGTTCAAATTACAATTTTTGATACAGTGTAACGATTTTAATAAAACGTAGGCTAAATTATTCTCGAGGATATGCTTTATAATTTCCTTTGTGAGGTTTTATAATGAACTTGTCTGTCTTACGGTATTCTGCTGTGGGGTACGGCTGCTGAGGTAGACACCATATTTTTATTACAAAAACGGGCAGTTCGGGCAATATATAATATGGGACCTCGCGAATCATTAAAAACGAAATTCCAGGAATTCGGTATCTTAACTCTACCCTCCCAATACATTCTTGATAGTTTAAGATATGTCCGTAAAAACTTTGAAAAACTGAATTTACTAAAAGACCGGCATAATGTAAATACTAGAAACTGTAATAAACTGGTCGTCCCATGTTTCAGACTTAGTAAAACCAGTAATAGTTTCTTAGGTAACAGTGTTAGGTTTTACAATAAAGTCCCAAAACATGTTACCGATTTGCCGGACTGCAAATTTAAACGCCAAGTCAAGCGGGTGAGTGCATCAGTATGTGAACGATAGTGATGTCTGGAATTGACTCCTCTCTGTGCAACCACTATAAGCTGTATGATGTGTTTAAATGTGTGTAAAAAAAAAATTACCCGATCGAGTTTCTTGCCGGTTCTTCTCGATGGCTGGGTTGTTTCCGAACCGATGGTAGTCTTTGACGTTCATAAGCGTCTTATTAGGGCCTAAACTGAATAAAGAATTTTTGATTTTGATTTTGAACTCAGTAGGTACTTTAGTATTGATGCGTGTTGATACAAACAGAGAAACAGGCAGATATTTTTAATAATGGTTAAAATGTATTTTATTGCTTATTTCTAGACATCCACAACATTTTTTTTTTCACAAAAATCGAAATGAATAGACACTTTATATTAACATTCTTATTATATATATAGATTTAAATGTACTATTGAAAAACGTCTCAGAAGTGCCCGTCCATTGAAAAAATCTATCAAGTGTTTTTATTCAATGTTCACCGAGTCCGTCTATTTCTTAGTAGAAGTTAGTTGGAATAATTAAATACCAATTTGAATCAATTTTATTACGAGATACCGTTATAAAAGTTTATTTCTATTTTTTACAGTATATTAAAATTAACAGACTATCTTTCATTATAATATCATTAATTAAATTATAACTTTTTTATTAATTATAACTAATGGAATATTTAGCTCTTATAACTTTGAGACAATTATCTACACATATAAGAAGAATGGAAACCTTACAAGTTTGTACTTTTTAGATTTTTGCGAATAAAATTCTGTGTTTTGGAATAAACAATAAAATAGATTTCAATCATTTTTAGAATTGTCGTGTGACTGTCTTTTTGTTTGTTTGGACACACATCACTGCTAAAGCCAAATCATCAAAAGTAAATCATAAAGCAATTACATTTAGGCTTGGTTTCATTAAAATCGGTTCCCTCTAACAAATGTTATTGTAATTTTAATGACGTCGCGATTTAAGTACGAAAAGTAATTAAGTAAATGGATTTAATATAATGAAATGATTTTATTAATAACTGTTTTTACATAAGGTTCGAGGTGGACGAAGTCGTGGGCACAAGTATACATAAATAAACCGGTATGGGTTAAAGTTCTTCTGATTAATAACTGAATCAATGTAACTTGAAATTGTAAAAGTTAAGATAAATTAAATTACAAAAAAAAAGAACTCTAAGAAGTCACAAAAACGAACTCGTAAAAATCTTGTTCAGACTTTGTTAAAGTAATTTACACTAGTTAGGTATTCGGATAGACTTGGAACTTTGAGCGCTTTTAAAATCCATTTTTAAACTTTTGTTTTATTCTGTCGTATCTATCGGACAAAGGTCGTCGTGACTTTAGGGTCAAATATTCGAACTATTTGAAATTAAACATTTAATCGCGCGGTTAAAGTTTAAATTGATTGTACTTGGTATATGCTGATAGGTGAAATTGTTTTTACCGCCATCTATCGATCTATTCTGTATACTGCACTGTAAGTAGTACACGTCTTAAATGTTTGAAATCTGTATATCGAAATTCTAATTCTCCCAAAGAGTTACGCTTATTTTGAGAATAATTAGAACTTATGAATTTTGCCTCTTATTAACTAAGGGGTAAGTAACTATGGGTAGCTATGAAAGTATGACGTCGTCTATGGTGACATCTCTCTATGAATTCATTAATCAATCGATCAAGATCAATCGAGTATCGACAATAAAAGCATTTCAATTTACAAATTACGAAATTGAAATGATTAATTTGTAAATTCAGAAAAGCACACAGTTATTCATTAATATACAAAAACTCAAGATGCACACTTCACGTCTCACAGCCGGCACACAAAATTGAGTGCATAATGTTGGATTATGCATTCATTTCAAATCGTTTCGGGTCGCCTTGTAGAAACAACTTTAAGTCATTCAGCTAAGGTTGAATTTGCATAATCATAAGTTTATCGCATAACTATAACCACGTATGTATATTGGGCAGTTTTTGTGGCCGGTTTTGAGCGCTATTTTTATTTGTGACTGTGCGTTTTGGGTTTTTATATGTTACTGCAGTTATTCTATTGTGTTGAGATATCACTTCTGTCAGCAATCCTTACAACTGCTTCAACTTTTTTTTTATTAGTGTCTACGCAATTAGAATAGATAAGGGTACGACGCAGTATATCGCCTTGCTAACAGGCATCAAAATTTTATTAGACAGTCATTTAACGTTCGAGTCCCACATTAAGAGAGTGCGAGACAAAGCCGCTATGGTCTTGGGTCGCCTCCATTATTTACTCTGTCAGAAGAGCAAACTATCCCTCAGACATAAGCTCACAATATATAAGATTTGTATTCGTCCGATAATGACATATAGTAGTCCGGTCTTCGCCCACGCGAATAATCTCGATAAACTTCAGGTTTTGCAGACCCGGGTTCTGCGTAAAAACACCGGTGCTCCTTGGTTCGTCCGGAAGGCGGATCTCCACAGGGACCTGGAGATGCCGTCCATCTAGGCGTATATAAAATCACTTACAAATAGCTATTTCGAGCGAGCCGCGATTCATCCCAGTCCGTTAGTGGTATCCGCCGCAAACTACGAACCCGTACCCAACGCTTGGCGATATAGAAGACGTTCGCGACACATTTTTACCGATACTCCCAACGATATCACGTCAGCGAACGATCAGTACCAGCCTGTCCCTCGAAACAGAGCGTGCTCACGCCCACGCCCGCGTAACCACAGATCGCGCTGCCGCGGTCTGGGGGTTAATTTTGCTCCCGCACACCCGATTAGGCCTCCCACGGCAGCGGCTCAAGCCTAGGTTCGATCCCTCGGTAGGGAGCCCTTGAGTGCGTTGCTTGCGCGATACGGTGACACACCCATACATCACTGCTACAACACTACAAGATCACCCCCACACACGTGCACGCCTACACGCTACACATTTTGGTGGAAGGGTTTACTTTTTTTCCCTTATCGAACTGAAAAACTCTCAATTTTTCGATAAAAAATATATGGAGGAGTTGTCGAGGCGCATATGCTGGTACACATATACGTTTCAACAACTCAAACATATATGAATAGTTAGCTAGGTTATCTAAGCTAGGTCGCGATTTTGCATGCAACGGGCATCAGCCAAGCCGAGGTGTGCCGTGCACCCTTGAGCTGGTTGCCAATATAAAATCGGCTGAGTGCCTTAAGCGCTCGCCTTAGTAGTCCGGTGAAGCTGTAAAGGCGAAAAAATAAAGGCCAATAGCGTAGTCATTTCGAGAAAAAAAAAACAAAATTTTATTTTTCTCTGTAGGTAACGAACCAGCTGATAGCTTTTCTCTCGTATAGCGTGCTCTCTGAATTTGGTGATAATTATTCCGGTCCTAAACATCGTGACGTGACATGAACTTCCCCTGATACTTTTAGAGATTAGCAAAAAAACAAGCGAAATCTTGTATGTAGTATAGGTAATAATCACTACTGGTCTTTAGCTGAAATGCATGTTCACATGCATGCATGAACTCGGTTGATGTATTTAAAATTATGTTTGTGGTATATTCCAATTTAAAAATAAAACTTTTTTTAGTCGGTTGAATATTTAATGTACTCAGAATGCACATTCGGAAAAAAATACACGTTTATTTTTTGGTTCTGTTAGATCTACATAATACAGTGTGCATTTAATCTTTTTTACATGGATTTATTCATATTTGTACGTTTAATACTATATATATATATGTATATATTTAATAGTATAAGCTGATGCCCGCAACTTCGTGTTGTTGAAAATGGTTTCATAAAAACTACGCGTTCTCTAGATTACTTTTTTTTTGAGTTTTTAATTGTTATCCCTATTGTCTAGTGATTAGTTTCTATGATTTATAATTATGTATAGCTTAGATTCTAGTATGAAAGTCTTCTATCTGCTTCTATAAGTTTCGTCAAAATCGGTCAACACTTTCAAAGATTAGGCCATACAAACTACAGACGCTCCAATATAACCTAAACATATAGTCTGAAATGGTTCATTTGTAAGTTAATTAATTGTTAATTAAGTCACTTTATCTAACGATGCCTTGTTAGAGCTGAACGGATAACTAATAGCAGCCTTAGAACATCTGCGCGTAATAAGATTTAATAGGAAATTTGGTAATAATAACTAACTGGAATAGATATTACATGTTATTAATTATACGGTCTTGATTAAATTCTATATTGGAAATTGACTAATTCTTCCATTAACATAGTTTCTTAAAATATATACAAATTAAAAGATTGTATATTACAAACTGATTTTATACCGGACTAGCTTCTGCTTGTCACTTTTTTCGCATGAAATAGTTACTTTGAGGTAACGCTAACACTCAGCGGAAGCTTTCAAAGGAAAAAAAAAACGATTTTGAAAAATGCTTCATTCGTGCTCCGCTCCTAATGGTCTTAGCCGCTAAGACTTAGCGTGATGATATATAGTCGATAGCCTTCCGCAATAAATGAGCTATCTAACACTGAAATAGTTTTTCAAATCGAACCAGTTTTTTTTTTATATTGAAGCACGACATAGTGACTGCACTACGCCTGATGTTAAGCATAGTACAATCCAAAAACATCGGCAACCACCGAGAGACAGATTATCCATCGTCGGTCACCGCTGTCATGCCGGTCATTAGGCCATAATGACGAAAGTCACCCGGTACTGGATATGCACAGGCTGATCCCGAAACGCGACGCGCAGAAGCGAGTCACTATGACGGGTTGTTTCGCCAAATACATGGTGGTTGCGACCCAGTCGGGCTGCAAAACCCTACCACCCCGCTTTCGCCATTGCCTCGTTCGTTGATCAGCAGGGTGCACCACGTGCAGGTGAGGTTGGCTTGGGTGTATCAAGTCTTAAGATGTTACACGACACCCCTTACACCCCAAAACCCCAGTTGTGATTAGCGAGTTGAGATTAGCAGGATCAAGCAAACAAACTGTTCAGCTTTATAATATTACTGGTGGACCAGGCCGATGTTGTCCTGCGCTGGTAATAAAAAGAAAATCTTGATAAATTACATACCTAAACCTGCCTCATGAACAACCTTATGTACTCGAGAAAACGGCATAAAAATCCATTTTTGAGTTTATCACGAATAGACAGACAGACGCTGTAGAGGAATCAGTTTTATTATATGTAGTGATAAGTCTATACTTATCTTATTAATTATGCTTGCCGAAAGAAGACACTACGACAGGTTGTCGGTAAAAGGTATGATGACCTTTACAACCAGTCATCTAATTACATCACAATTTCGTCATCATTTCTTAGTAAGGTTACAGTACGTAAAGCTTCAATTATCTGACTTTGATCATACGGATAAATACACAGATTTATTATATCATTGGAATGACCATAATACCTATATATGTAGTATGTACTCCTATATATATTACGGCGGAAACTGTTGATATTCATAATTTACTTGTGGGTAAGCAGAGGTAAACCCATAACAATAGTCGTTATAGTGTCCTACCGGGACATGACCCAAAGAGGCGATTTTTTTAATTTTTTTATTATATACTAACTGTTGACATTCCATCCGCGTGAAACCTGATGTAAAAAATCAATGACCAATGAAATCATCTGAATGTATTAAGTCCATTTACTTATATACTTTCCTCTCGTACTTAAGTCGCCATTAAAATTCTAATAAAGTTTGATAGAATAAACAGATTTTAATGAAACAAAGACTAAATATTACTCGAGTATATGCTTTATTTGTATTGCGTTGAGGTTTTATAATGAACTAAGTACTTTAGCAGTGATATGTGTTCAAAAAAACAGATAGACATTTAAAAAAATTATTGAAATGTATTCTATTACTTCTTTCAAACATGAAAAAGTTTTTTTACAAAAATTTAAAAAGTTCAAACACGTTAGATTAACATTCTTATTGGAGTTTTTGGCGGGATTTCAGTCGGTCATGTAGTGGATTTTATATTTTATTCATAATCTTGTGTTACTTGACTCTATATTGTATAAAGTTGGTGGGGTTTTATGTAATATGGTTAGTTTATTATGCATAAGTGAAGTGAATGAAAAATAATACCACGGAGCATACAATTCTGAGATGCCACAAAAATTCCATGGAAGGTTCTAACAAGGGAGCCACCATCTTGATAGAATGTTGATTCACACGATGCTTGATATTGAAATGATCGTTCTACGCTTGTAATATTAGTGACTACGTGACAATGGCAGTAATAATCTGAACGGTTGATTGCGAAAAATAAAGTTAAAAAAAAAAAACATTCTTATTATATATATAAATAAGTTAGATGCCGTCCAGACGAACAAAAAACTGCTTTTTATACATTGCCATTTCTTGTTTATTTATTAAATCCACGGTACGTTGGATATTTTTATCTACCCAATATAATCCTTGCTGACGCTATAGAGAATGTGCATTGATGAATAAATCAGACTGTAAAATATGACGAGTTACTCATTTTTAAAACACACTTAATAAAACATTGTCTAGGTAATTAAAATAATAGGCAATTCTCGTTAATTATCTATTTTATAACAAATTCATAATATCACTGGCTGAATAGTAAAATAGAATCTACACAAATTATTTGCAATTTGCTGTCGATTTTCCAATTACGAATGTGATAATCAATGTAGATTCAATTTATGCAAACATTATAAAAGCTTTGATATGATTGAACCTATTTAATCTATATGGTTAGATCTATTTGATCACACGTGGTAGATAGTATAATAGGTAATCGAAATAGAAATTATCCTATCTCTCAAGTTGGACCAAATTGTACATAAATGCAACGTTCATGAAGCTCGGTTGAATTGTTTCGGACTTCATCGTGGACAAACAGCATGACACTGGATTTTTGTATAGTTAGATTATAAGAAAATATAAAATTTGTATGCGACTTCTGTAATTTTTGTATCGCCGTGTTGACATTTTAATAGCCAACATGGAGAATATATATCATCTCCTACACAAATGATAGCCCCTTAACTGTCTGCTACTTATCGTCCACTTTTCCAGTCACTTACCGCCCACAGGCTTTTATCTAGTTCTTCTTTATGTTATTCCTTCATTAATTTCTTTCTGGAGTTATTCAACCTACACCATTTATATTTTCCAAAAGTTGTATTGCTTAATAGCAAATTAACATTTCTGTTTTACAAATGGTGACAAGAATAGAAGTAAAACTAACAATAAAAGGTCGAGATAAACCCACGGTTCTGTTAAAAAGTCAGGTCAGACATACTTGACCCGTGATTTAATACACGAACCTTAATTGGATAAAGAAATCTTCCTAATAACATAAATAGACCAGCGACGTGATAATTTAGATAGTATTGGAATTTCATTTGAATATATCTTCTTAAATGAGAGATATTTTTCTCGACTTTTTAAAAGTATATCAAATAAACTGTCGCACATGTATCTAAGGGCTTGAAATAGTAAGTTTGTATAATATTTTTGAACGAGTTGCGATTTTCCATTTATTTTTTTATTGCTTCAATGGTAAGTATTTCTTCAACAGTCTCATACAGTATGTATATATCAAAAATTTCCATCATTGTAGCTGCCTTTTTTTTTTTTTTTAATTAACGTGCGGAAATCCCTAACGGATACGCTACCCTCCCGGGGGAGAGGGTAGGTTATGTCCGATTTGCACGGACTAAAACCCCACGGTGTACCGTCCGCCGCATTGGAGGGGCAGCCAGGGATCGAGCATGCTCACTGACCTGAAACTGCCCCTGCGGCAGCCTGGCGAATGAACTCCAGGCTTCACCCTACTATAGAGAGGCTACTGTGTACACGACCAGCAGCCTCCCCTCGTCAGCCTCACCCGTGCAACGAGGAGATGGGGGGCCCCGCCCCATCCCCTCAGGTTTGGCGACGGTTTTGGGAGGGACGGGCATTACGCCTCGCCCCTCCCGCTGCTCTTCTTTGGCGGAGAGGACCAATCATTGTAGCTGCCTGTGTTCATTCTTCATTGACCTATCTCACCTGATTAGGATTGACATAATGTGTATTCTTTCGTCTTTTTGTGAATTGAGATTCGCCTTAATATTTTATGACGGACTTCTGTCTCATTTTTTTATTCATAGGAGGCAAACGAACAGTTGGGTCACTTTATGTTAAGTGATCACCACCGTCCATAGACACTTGCAACATCAGGGGAGTCGCAAGTGCGTTGCCAGCCTGTGTTTGGGTAGGTAAGAAGAGGGGCAGGGTAAGTGGACTTTCCGGCGCTCTGACTGATCGAATGAAACCAACAATTCAGGCAATATTAATTCACGTTGGACTTCTGTGAAAGAGTGGTAGTACACCGTGTGAGCCGATCAATTCACGCTGACGCCAGTAATAGCTTCACCGTGGCTCTACCACCTACTGCTTAACGTGCACTCAACTTGGAGTATTTTTACTTATATTTAGATAATAGCTACTATCGTCGCTTATACAGCTGATGATGTTCGCAGCGAGATCAACTGCAGGAATTATATCAGAAGTATCATCATTGCAAAATCTTGGAGACTTGGAATCTTGAACAGCGTCTGATTGCTTTTTACGCAGACATGTATTTGCACATCTGGTATAAATATGGTGCCAGTTTTTTATTATACTGACGATAACAAATATATTTAGTAGGATTATCTGGGTAGACATGTTGCCACTCCCAGTGGTTTTTACCAAGTATATAATGACAAGTGATCTGAAGAACCGTTCAACCTAATTCCTTCTTCCACTTTTCATAACAGACCTAAATGTTTCACGATAGCTTCATATCTTTCCCTTACTGTTAAGCTGTGAAATGGTATCCATGTTGATGTCTTTCCTCCATCAAAGACAACAGAGTTCTTCAAAGGTGGGGTTCTATATGGTCGACTTTTGGATTGCACTGTGTAACAGAGAAGAAATTCATCTTTAGACTCAGTTATAATTAGACTATTGATTCTGTGATAATATATAAAGCATCTCTGATCTGGGTTTTGCACGTATTTCTTATTATTTATTGTAATTACTATTTTAAATATACGATAGAATTATAGCAAAATGGATATTATTTACATATACCAATTGTCACGAAGCTCAGTTGAATGATATAGAGATTGTTGTGCTGGTAATCTTATGGCGGGTTACATACGATATATTTATATAGGTAGCATAAGAATCTTCCCTTTTAATTCACAGAAGGGACTATAGATAGATGTAGGAAATCAGAAACCCCAGTTTTATTCAGACTTATAATCTTGACGTTAAGTTTACCCAAACTTTATAACTGAGATTCGTTCAGTAAATTCCACTCTATCAATTCCGAGTTGTTCCGTTGTTCGATTAGAATACAATAGACATTTCTAATTACGACCATTTTAAGATTCACCCCGAGGGCTTCCCGAACTCGATAACTCAATTTCTGCGAAGTTAAGGAACGGGCCACGGAAAGTTATCGGGCAGTGGGTACATTACATTGAGTTCACTCGCAGATTACAATATTCAAATAATAATGAGAGAAAAAAACTCACAGACTTGTCGATTTACATAGAAATGTTGTTCCAGAACTGTTTCGTATTATTTTAAGGGAGAGTGAAATATTAAAAAACAAGTTGATTGTCTTTGCAGTTCTCTTTACACAATCAATATCTGACTATCTAGGAAGGTAGAATCATTGAAATTGCTGGCAAAGGTTTGACACATTTTATTTATATGAACTTTTTAATGGCCTTCCAATCAAATAAAATGAAAAATTCATTATTAAATTTAGGCCCTGAGAAGGCACTTATGAAAGTCTAACCTACCATCTGTTCGGAAAACAATCCAGTCATCGAAAATAACCGGCAAGCAACTTGATCTGATTTATCTTTCCATTACACATAACAGCACAACATATTATTAAAAAAATATGGGTAATTTCAGGGGATATTTACAGTCAAATTTATTTTTTCGTCGAAATTTTTTTCTCGTTTTTTCTGATCGAAATTAATCGACACGTTTTTTTTTTTATGTGGTAATTTAATGTAATAAAAGTTTCGAACATAAAATTGTCCCCTTTACACTTTAATTGTGTGTAAGCCTACTACTAGCTTTAAAAATACACACCTAAGCACATAAGCACATTGTCCGTTTTTGTAAGCAAAATATAGTGCATTGTTATAATCAAATTCATTTTTTTAAACTTTGATAATTTTTTTTCCATTTTTTTTCGATAAGTTTTTGTTAAATATTCCCAAATATACATGTAAAATTTTGGAGTGGAAAAATAAAAATTTGGTGGGATGCTTTTTTCTAATGCTCAGTTCGTTAGTTAAATTACATAATTAACTATGCTTGAGTTGAAAATCTATGTACTAGGTATATTCCGCTAGCACACGAGAGTCAACCCCTATCTAGGTTTGGTGTGTTTATCGCCTTAAATTGCATCGTCATTCAAGATCAAACGAGACAACTGTCGAACGCTAAAACTCATAAAGTATTTCTGTGCTGTGAGGTCACATTAAGTAACATTTTATTAGTAAGGTCCATTAGAAATTAACCTACCACGGTTATTTGATACTAGTATGAATATATTGATCATCTTTGATACACGACCCGATTAGGCCTCCCACGGCAGCGGCTCAACCCTAGGTTCCATCCCTCGGTAGGGAGCCCTTGAGTGCGTTGCTTGTGCGATACAGTGACACACAAATATACATCACTGCTACAACACTACACGATAACCCCCACACAGGTGCACGCTACACGCTTACACATGAAAGTGGAAGGGTTTACTTTTTTCCCTTATCATATTGAAAAACTCTCAAATTTCCGGTAATAAATATATGGAGAAGTTATTGAGGCGTGTATGCTTGCTACTATACGTTTAAACAACTCATACATATACGAATAGTTAGCTAAGTTAGCTAAGATAGGTCGCGATTTTGCGTGCAACAGCCAAGCCGAGGTGTGTCGTGTACCCTTAAGCTGGTTGCCAAAATAAAATCGGCTGAGTGCCTTAAGCGCTCGCCTTAGTAGTCCAGTGAAGCTGTTAAGACCATGCTGGGTCAATGGCGTAGTCATTTAAAAAAAAAATCTTTGATACATACAATAAAAATGTAAATCTAACTTGTCTGTAAGTTTTAGATTTTTGTAAATAAAAGAGTTTCAAGTATCTAGGAATAATTAATAAAATACATTTCAATTATTTTTAGAAATATCTCTGTATCAGTCTGTCTATTTGTTAGTTAGAATGCGTATCACTACTAAAGTACTAAAGTTCTCGATAAAACCATAAAAGTGTATCATAAAGCATATCCTCGAGTAACATTTAGTCTTGGTTTCATTAAAATCGGTTCACTATATCAAAAGTTATTGTCATTTTAATGACGACACAACTTAAGTACGAGAGAAAAGTTGATAAATAAATGGACTTAATATATTCAGATGATTTTATTAGTCACTGACTTTTTACATTAGGCTCCACGCGGACGGAGTCACGAGTATAGCTAGTATATAATAAACGTTAGAAAAAAAAGTATTTAATACACTACAATTGCAGACAAAATAAAAGCTGACAATTGTCAACTATTCCGTCTAATTATACCACAGTCTACTAATTCCATTATGAAATTCACGCAGTATTGTAAATGTCGATCAACTAAATGACTTTGCACATTTCTTTTTGTTTTCATTTTTAATCACATTATATGTTATATGAATGTTGAATAGAATATTCTAGACTGCAGTGTCACGCTGTAATAATAATAAATTATCTGTTTTAAAAAAAGTTAGTGATGGCCTAAATCAAATTAGTAAAGTCGTGTAGTGTATATTTTATAGGCGTCCGAGATTTCGTTTGCATTTGTAACTTTCTAAATTCTACACACTACAAGATACTTTTCAGATGTTATGATTCATTCAAATTTATTTGACAGTCATCGATCAATATTTTGCTCAATTGAAACTTTTTTTTTTTTCGAAATGACTACGCTATTTACCCAGCAAGGTCTTAACAGCTTCACCGGACTACTAAGGCGAGCGCTTAAGGCACTCAGCCGATTTTATTTTGGCAACCAGCTCAAGGGTGCACGGCACACCTCGGTTTGGCTGTTGCCTGTTGCATGCAAAATCGCGACCTATCTTAGCTAACCTAGCTAACTGTTCATATATGTATGAGTTGTTGAAACGTATATGTGTACCAAGCATACACGCCTCAACAACTCCTCCATATATTTATTATCGGAAATTTGAGAGTTTTTCAATTTGATAAGGGAAAAAAGTAAACCCTTCCACTTTCATGTGTAAGCGTGTAGCGTGCACCTGTGTGGGGGTTATCGTGTAGTGTTGTAGCAGTGATGTATATTTGTGTGTCACTGTATCGCACAAGCAACGCACTCAAGGGCTCCCTACCGAGGGATCGAACCTAGGCTTGAGCCGCTGCCGTGGGAGGCCTAATCGGGTGCTTAATTTAAACAATATCTTTATAAATTACTAGCTTCTGTCCGCGACTGCATCCTCGTGGAATAATTACCTTGGACGAACGCTAAAGCGTAGCGGAAGCACTAAAAAAAATGAAACCGATTTTGAAACTTTCTACTTTGCCGCTCTGTTCCTGTTGGTCTTAGCGTGCTGATATATAGCTTATAGTCTTCTTCAATAAATGAGCTATCTAACGTTTTTCAAATCAGCCCAGCAGTTCCATATATTAACGCGTTCAACTGAATAAACAAACTGTTCAGTTATATAATGGTAGTACGTACTTAACTCGAGCCGTTCAAATTACATTTCGCCGTTAAAATTCAAATTACAATAACTTTTGATAGAGTGTTTTAATAAAAAAAAGACTGAGCTATTCTCGGGTATATGTTTTATGATTTCCTTTATAAGGTTTTATTTTGAACCCAGTATTTTAGCAGTGATACGTGTTCATACAAACAGACCGACACATAGAGAGACAGACATTTATAAAAATGTTTGAAATGATTTTTATTACTCATTCGTAAGATTTCACAAAAATCGAAAAAGTACAGGCACGTTAGATTTACATTTTTTATTATATCTATGTATAGTATGTCTGTTATAGTATTCAAATATATATAGCTTCAAAAGTGCAGGTGGTAGAGTCACGCTGAAGCTATTATTGGTTTCAGCATGAATGGGTCGGCTCGTCCGGGGTAGTACCACCCTCTCACAGAAAACCGATGTGAAATAACAGTGCTTGCATTGTTGCGTTTCGTTCGGTCAGTGAGAGCACCGGAGACCCATCTCCCCTTTTTTTTTTAACGTGGGAAAATCCCTTATGGGTATCCACCCTCCCGGGGGAGAAGGTGGGTTATGTCCGGCTCGCATGGACTAAAAGCCCACGGTGTACCGTCAGACCGTAATTGTTGGGGCGGCAAGGGATCGTACTATCTCTCCTCTCCTCTCCCTTCCCCTTCTCTCCCTTTCTCTCCCTATCTCCCCATACCCCCAAACACAGGCTGGAAACACACTTGCGGCTACTCGGGCGTTGCTAGTGACTATAGACGGTAGTGATCGCTTAACAACAGGTGACCCGTCTGTTCGTTTGCCTCCTATAATGATGTAGAGAAAATAAAACCTTTCAGTACTTTTTCCGCCAAAGCGTTAGAGGACGGACATCGTTACAATTATATTTATTATATCGAAATAAAATTCGTTTATACTTTTGACACGCTCTAAAGCTTGAACTGTAAGATGTCATTAAATTCGTCTCACTCGTTTGATGTTTCCAAACGCGCAGCAGGTACAACAATAACTTTCTTTAGTTACTAATGAACAACTTTCACATGAATATAACAATGTTTTCCTACATATCTAGAGTAACTAAAACCTACTACAGAGTCAAAGAAAAGTTATAAAAAAAGTAGGTATCTAAAGCACGAAAATCTGAACACCGGGTTAGCGCGATAAATAACCCAAAAGCGTGGGCTCCGTCGAATTACATGAGTAACGAAAAATATCGGTCGGCGGGTAATTTTCTTCACTGCTCATTTCCTTCTACGTGAGTGAGGCGTGTTCGGGCCGCGCTCACACTACGCGATTTCTTAATTACAATCAATTTTATTTATATATCACATTACGTTAATATTATTTCGAGATGCCACGAGGTGGTAGAGCCACGCTGAAGCTATAACTGGTGTCAGCATGAATTGGTCGGTTCGCTCGGTGTACTACCGTCTTTTCACAGAAAACCAACGTGAATTAATATTGCCTGTATTGTTGGGTTTCGTTCGGTCCGTCAGAGCGCCGAAAAGACCACATACCCTTCCCCCTATCCTTTCCATTCCCCCAAACACAGGCTGGCAACGCACTTGCGACTCCTCCGGGGCTGCTAGTGTCTATGGACGGCGGTGATCGCTTAACAACAGGTGACCTGCATATTCGTTTTCTTCCTATATTATATAAAAAAAAAGAAACCCGAATTCATGGTAAATTACAACAATAAAAGTACTTTATTGAAAACTATTTGACCTCTTTTTAATCACAGATTTTAAAAAGTAATTCGTTTGATGTGTGTAATTATGTGTAATTGTTACCATTGTTGCCTATGGAAATTCAACTATCACTACTCTAATTAGAGATGTGTTCTACAGTTACAGTAGTATTTAACTTTTAATGATCAAAATCAAAATCAAAAATTCTTTATTCAGTTTAGGCCCTAATAAAGCGCTTATGAACGTCAGAAACTACCACCGGTTCGGAAACAACCCAGCCATCGAGAAGAGCCTGCAAGAAACTCGATCGGGTACATTTTTTTTTACATACATTTGAATACATCATACAGCTTATAGTGGATGCACAGAGAGGAGTCAATTCCAGACATCACTATCGTTCACATACTGATCCACTCTATAAAATCCTTTTGACACTAACACCCGCTTGACATGGCGCTTAAATTTGCAGTCCGGCAAATAGGTAACATGTTTTGGAACTTTATTGTATAACCTAACACTGTTACCTAAGAAACTATTACTGGTTTTACTAAGTCTGAAACATGGGACGACCAGTTTATTACAGTTTCTAGTATTTACATTATGCCGGTCTTTTACTAAATTCAGTTTTTCAAAGTTTCGACGGCTAATAATACACGCTTTGGCACACGACCCATCCGTATGGTGTTACCCAATGATATTATAACTAGGAAGCTACTTTAATTATAATATCACTGACTGTTACCTCGTCCTCGATTAGCGTATTTCCTGACTTTCATTTTTATAAGTGGCTACGCTGAAGCTATTACTGATTTCAGCATGAATGGATCGGCTCACCCCCGGTACTATTATCCGACCCACAGAAACACCGACGTAAAGTAACAGTCCTTGTATTGTTGCGTTTTGTTCGGTTAGTGAGAACGCCGGAGGTCCTACCTCTCATCTCTTCTGTTACCTTCCCCCATCCCCGCATCCCCCTAAACACAGGTTGGCAACGCAATTGCCCTGGTGTTGCGTATCTATGGACGGCGGTGATCACTTAACTATCTAAATTAACAAAAAGCAAAAAAGTAAAGTTCATTTTGATTAGCATTTACAGAGATAAGCGCGTTGAAATAAAAAAAAAAAAACAAATATCTCTAGTTTTATAATATTAGTGCATATAAAAACGAAAATATTTTTTACTTCTCCACGATTAAATCTCTGAATTGATCGCAATAATTATACCTATTTTTGTTCTGAGTACATTGAAAAATAAAATCGTATATATCCAATGACGTCTGAAATAAAGTAAACCTTTTCGTGGAAATAGTGTTATGAAACTATATCTTAATTGTAGAGAATTGTCTAATACTAGTCTTGTAAGTTACCGTGTCTGAGACAATCTAAGTCTATCGACAAATATTTATGAAGCTGAAAATAGAAATAAATATTGCTTCGTTCTAATTCTTTATCTAAAATTTAATCAATTCATAAGAATTGGCTTACACATTAATGATGAGCGATACTAGCAGTTACGAATTATTAAATATATACTAAAGTAAAAAAGCCCTAATATAACAAACTCAAGGTTCAAATTTGTAAACATCAAAACCCATTTCAATAGACTTCAAATGTTTAATACAAAGTTAAGGTTCAAATTTGCAAGCACCAAAACCTATTTCAATGGATTTATTTAGGTATATACGACTATCATAGTCTAGTGTAGAAGTTGTTAATAAACAATTTTGTAGGTTATATAAATAATTCACACATCATACGTGTATATACGCTCGCTTCTATATACATAAGTAAAGGAAACGTCGAAAATTAGTTAGGATAGAGAAAATACACGCGCTCACGTATAAACGGTTAAAGGGATGAAATGAGCCTTTCTATATAGAGATAAAAAAATTACTAACGATCGACCATTGGCGCTACGTGAGCCGCGTCCGAAACCGCATTGATTGCGGTTAGCGCTTTCATTTGTGCGGTTCGCGTTATGTTTTACAATTTTCTTACTCGTTTTTTTTTTAGATCATCGAAGCGTTAAGCGTAAGAATTGGTGTTGTAAAATCTTTATTTTATGGCTATATTACATAAAGTTACATTTAAAATATTATTATTACCAATTTTAATAGAAATTCAATGAAACAAATGTTGAAGATATTTTAAGAGAAGGGAAAATCATTCAATGTTTATTAATTACCAAGCATGTTATGTGGTTTCTGTGATATTTTTTAACATAACATAACAATAGCTGCGTAAAGAGCCGAACATGTGTTTGATTTGATTGATTGATTGATGTGTGTCTTAAGTACTCACAGATCTGTCTATTTCGACAATGGTTTAGCGCCCAACTCCTTTTAATACTTGGTTCTTTCATAGTGTACCTCTGATCGTACACTTGGTATAGTGTATGGTTGTTCTACTGCCAAGATTTGTAGCATTAAGTCCAGTACCTGGGCGACCGAGCCTAGCTCGGTTCTTTAAAAAACATTTTTAACTCAAAATAAACTCTTAGGTTTGTCTCATAAAATTAACATTTTTTTGCAAAAAAAAAAAAAACATCTGTGCTGTCACTCGAATTCAAACTGGGGTTACACGGATTTTCGAAGCAACCGATTTCCATCTGAGCTATTTTTATTTTGACAGCAGTGGCGAAATATACCTTTATATTCTAGTGATATTTTTTCATTGCCGAAAAACTCAGTTAAAAAAGTTTTCTATAAATAAAATCTATCTAGATCAATTTGTCGTCCCCAAAACTACCTACATACTAAGTTTCAGGGAAATAGATGACGCCGTTTCCGAGATCCTGAATATATACAAATATAAAAATATACAAGAATTGCTCGTTTAAAGGTATTAGATAGATATAATAAGAAATTACAAAAATTCGAGGTAGTCATAAGGACTACCGACAGAAGTGAAAACTCAATACAATAGAATAAAAAAGTTCTGTTTTCAATTTTTAAATTAATTATAGACAGAATTATTTCAGTTTTTTCATTTCTAAATTGAAATTATTAAGATTAATCTGCTTGTCGTATCTATTGGCACTTCGAACAATATACATTTTTATACATTTCATAATTAATATATGATAAGCTGTACAATCTCAATATAAAATTTATATACTACTAGCCTCTGCTTGCGACTTCGTTCGCGTGGAATAGATACTTTTTTTTTCGAAATGAACACGCTATTGACCCTGCAAAACGTGGAATAGATACACTAACACGCAGCAGTTCTCAAAAAGGAAAAACCTCCCGATTTTGAAACATTTTTCATCTGTGCTCCGCTCCTATTGATCTTAGCGTGATTATATATAGCCTATATCTATTCTCGATGAATGAGCTATATAACACTGAAAGAATTATTCAAATCGGACCAGTAGTTCCTAAGATTACCCCCTACAACGTCACAACGTCACAAACTCACAAACTTTACCTCTTTATAATATTAGTATAGATAGTCCGCGCTAAGCTTTTTGGTCACTCTGAGTATAGCCGTAAAGTACGTACGTAAAGTAAAAGAAGTACTATAGGAAATTTAAATTATAATTTATTTATTCTTAAGTTATCTGTAAATTTGTGGTTTACGCAGCTATATTCAGGGCGGTCAAAACGTTTGGCGGGGATAGATTTCCACAGGCCCCTATACTACGGATAAATAAGTTTTTTTAATGAAACAATCGCAAATTAAAAACTTTTGAACTATTAAATTTATCCAAAACTATGAAGGTTGTTTTTGTAGGTTATTTTATTATTACCCAAAATATATTTGTCATTCCAATATTAAGCATCGTGTGAAACCATATTCTAACAAGATGGTGGATCCCTTTCTAGAACCTTCCAGGGAGTTTTTGTGGCATCTCAGAATTGCATGCTCCGTGGTATTATTTTTCATTCACTTCACTTATGCATAACAAACCAACCATATTACATAAAACACCACCAACTTTATACAATATAGAGTCAAGTAACACAAGATTATGAACAAAATATAAAATCCACTACATGACAGACTGAAATCCCGCCAAAAACTCCAAATACAAAAAGTTTAAAAATTAACAAAATTAAAAAAAAAATCATTGTAAGGTGATCGATACAAATATCGCATAGTGTGTATCGACACAGTCAAGTACGACATTCGATCTGGGTCAGTAAAATCTTGCTTTGTTTCTACTTCCATATACGGGGTATAGTTACTATAATGGTTTGTAATTATGAACTAGCTGACGCCCATTTCTTCTCCCACCTCAGTGCTTCTAGGCCTTTTTGAGATAATATTCATTAAAACGGGTATTGGGTTTTTGCAGACTTTACCATTATTACGTGTAACTTAGGTAGTCCGGTGAAGCTGTTATACCTTACTGGGTCAATAGCGTAGTCAGTGCGAGAAAAATAAAAAAACTGTAACTTTCCTAACTCGTAACTCTTGTGCGTTCTTTATTTATGTGAGATATTGAGGGGGGAGAGAGTCAAGCCGAATCTCAAGTGGCGGAGCGAGGGGTTTTGGCAAAAAGGTTAAAAGAAATATAATAAAGCAAATTGTGATTTTTAGAATAAATCTTACGTATTTATACAAATAATACAAATTTGAAAGATCTCGCGTTAGAATATAAGAGGAGATGGAGGAGAGGGGCGCGACAAATCTCACGACATCTCACCAGAGGCATAAGGGAGATCAAAAATCCTCAAAAATACCTCACGTAATTAATAGACGACCCCCTAATACATAGCATACTTCGTTTTGCGAAAAGGAAGTTATTATTATTTCATTTTAAACTAAAAGGTGATTTTAGGGTTAACAAAAGAACAAATATAAAAATGGGCTAAATAAGGCGTAATCCGGTGAAGCTGTTAAGACCTTGCTGGGTCAATAGAGTAGTCAGATCGAAAAAAAAAAGAAAGTTAAATAAGGCCATTTAATACCTCAAGCAAATATAATTATCTCGTAACAGATTACTGTTTGTTACCAAGGAATTTATAGTTATTTACATACAAATTCCTTGTTTGTTACGCAAGAAATGTACCACAGATATGAATAAATATTGTTGGGTTTGACGGGTACTCATTAAATATCCTTTTCACATTTTCACAGTAATAAAACTACAGTAAATTAAATTGCATTGACTTAACCGATGTCTAGTTATATAACCAAGTATCACACGGTTCAGACTAGTTCCTCCGGGTATACTCATATAACGCAAAATTGTAAAAAAATGGCATCTGCTCCCGTCGTTCTCTGGACAGCTGTTATAATATTGTCGATATCAACTTGGTTCATTCACGAGATGTAATTTAATCAATTGTTTCAACACCAAAAAAGGTGGGAATCCTTGAGTTAGCATTCGAAAAGTCAGTTAGTTTTAAGTTATAGTAATTGAGTGAAAAGCAACAACCTTGTCTTTAATATATGGTAACCATCAGTAAGCTAGATATTAATTTAAAGGTCGCTTCGTTTTTTCCCATTCCGTAATATTTCTTACTTTTGTTTTCATTCGAAAACCTGTATTTCTACGAAATTTATCGTTATATCATATGAAGTTTTTTCAATATAATAAGCAGGTATACGTGACTGGGATCATTACGTTGAAGTAAAAAGAAATTCTATCGTGTCGCGTATGTGATTTTGTAGGGTGACTATGATTAAAGTTATTCTGGAACAACACGAAAGATCTTACATCGATTAATTTATCTTATAATCAGCTCTTCGTAAGGCTTAGTATATATTTCTGTAAGATTATATTTGGAAAAGTCTTATAAGACAAAAAATCTTTTGCCTTCCTCGATACAAGAACTGTCTAATACTAGAATAATTTTTCTAATCAGACTAATAGTTCCTGAGATTAGCGAGTTCAAGCAAACGAATTCTTCAGCTTTATAATATCTGTATAGCTGTATAGAAGTATAGATTATTGATAAGAAAAGTTATTTTTGTGAGATAAATGTTGTTAATTCATCTCACTAAGTTACAATTAGACTGGATTAGTTGAGATAGATGTAAATAAGTAGTTGCGATGGTAGTCTGATTTTAACTTTTTCTATATACATTATAGTTTAAGCATTTGGCCACATGATTGACGATATAGTACAATACAGTAAACAGGCCAAAATTACAGGGGGCTGGTTCTTAACTGCAGCTGTCGGAATACACCCACAGGGTGCTTAGCGACAGATTTTCAACTTGAGGGTAGCAACTAACCAGGAGGACTTAGAAAAAGCCTTACCGCCATGTTATGATTTCATCACGATATTTTCCTTCACCGAAAGTTCCGACTTAGTTGCAAAAATTTGAATCTACGTCCATCAACGCGGTGTCCGGACACGCTATTAATTGAGCCACCATCGGTTCAAAATCGTCATTAATGATGATTATTTATCTTTACCAATACCAAACTTTTACTAGTGTAATGGATAACGTATAGTCAGTCAGGGGAACCAATTATCACTAATACTATATGCACTATTCCTATTTATACGAGTAGAGCTTCGCCTTACAACAAGTTCGACATAGAAGTGCTCCTGCTTTTTTTTCCTCGAACTGTCTACGCTATTGACATAGCAGACTCTCAAAACAGCTTCACCGGACTACAAAGAGTGAAGTAGAAGTATAGAAGTGCCCCCTATCGATGACGTCTTGCTTTTTATATCCCAAACTTTAATAGTGTGGCGCTAGTGTTTAAATCAACTAAATATCATTTTAGTTAATAAAAATATTATGAAGGCCATATTAAAGCTTTAAAATTAATTACATAAATAGAAATCATGACAATAGTATATTACCGTATAACCGTATAATATAGTATAACATAAACCCCTGATTATTGATTATCCAAAAATACTTGAAATCCTGGTCAACCTATACCTGGCCTTTTTCATGTCACTAATTTGTGTTCGAGCGCTTGGATTTTATACTCCTTCGATAATTTGAATGCCACGCAATTATACGCTTTATTGCTTTGTTGTTTAGAATTCGAAATTAATTCGTAACATAAAAAACATAATCAGTTTTTTATTACCATTTCATTACTAAATGAACGTACATTTCGTATTGCCGTATTGGATTTCGTATGTATTGTTCAATTATTCGATCATTTTGTTGCGATTCTTCCGGGTGTAGGTGATATGTGTGAGTCATTGGTAATGACTTGTGTATAGTTTACAAGCTATTGTACTCGATTTGACCCGGATCAATTTTTTTATTATTCCTAATATCACAAAAAGTTTCAACTGCGGTCAAAACAAAACCAAAAGACCGCTAAACAATTTAATTGTAGTCATAACACATTTAAATTTCCGCTTACAACTTTATTAGGATACATTGACGTACAGAAATACATCTATACATATGTATATAGATATACACATACATAGATATACACGTACATAGATAGGTCTGAGACAAGCAATATTATACATCGAGTTGTAATCTATAACTGCTCTACTGTATATATACGAGCAAAATACAGTTCCCAAACAATGCAAAGATAGCTAAATCTTTAAATTCGTAAAGTGGCTGACGACCAATTTTTCATCTAAAACCAATATTTTCATAGTAGGTATATGATAATTCCTTTGATCTAATCTCATATTAATTTGGCCAAGTAGTCATCAAAAATCACGTCAGATATATTGTAATTGCCTTTTCTTTAAAAAGCAACACTTTCTAAATCATATTTTATTCGTATAATAATAAAAACTTGTGATGCTCAAAAGATAGTGTGGTATAAGATATACACAATTTATGAAGTTGCGAGCTTCACTTCCAATTTGTTTATTTACATTTAATTAGTGCGTGGTAAAAGAATAATATTCATTTTAAACCCTTTGTAGATTAAATACAGTCTTATCTGTCATTTATTGACGATATAATCTAAGAACACGCACTAAATCCATAGGAGGAGTGACTCTAAGTGTAGGTAACTGCAAGTAGCCCAGTGTCCATAAGAAAAATCTTCACCAAAATGGTACGATTTCATCCCTATGTTTTTCCTTCAAAAACACTGTCTCATTGCAAGATTCGAACTTACTTCGATCTATCATCATGTTCATTAGCCTGCAAGAGGCTCACTGCAAGGCAGGCTGTTCTCGATGGAAGGTACGGACATAACCACTACGCCAGCCTACTATATATTGGCTATTTCAAACTCTGAGTAGTCCACAATTCTATGTTGAAAATTTCTCAGACTCAAATTTCGTCACGATGCTTTCCTTCTCCGTCAGCCAATAGTGTTAACAATTTAAATTAGTAAATGCATGCCAATTCCGAAAAATATGTTGGTATATGTCGGGGTTCGAACCTGTGGACATTGAAATTATATTCCACCGGTCAAACCACTATACCACTACGACCTACAATGACTTCGAACGATACTCATTAATAATCGCCTTTGTTTAAGTGAGAAAGAAATTTCTTACTATACACATTTGTAGTACTAAAATTGCAGAATTATAAATATCTCAGTATGTTAATTCACCAATACATCATGTCTTCTCTCGGCTTGAAACATTGCCAACAGTGAGAAAGTAACGATTTTAAATTATAAGCAAATCATAGATTTGATTTCTTTTCTTTCACAGTTCCTACGTCAGATGTCCAGGGAGTGTTAGGCAAGAAAGCATCTCTCCCTTGCGATATCCAGCCTCTACACTCGGACGACAACGTCGTCATGGTGCTTTGGTTCAAGGAATCAGATGGAGACCAACCTTTGTACAGGTATAATATTTATCAACACTTTTATCGTTTCCATTACGATTTATACAGTGATGCCTCCCAATTAATTTTTCTAATATTAATAATAAATTTTCCATATTGAATTTAAGTAATTAAAGAGTTTTGTTCTTTAAAGGTTAGAAAAAGTACATAAGATATAATTAAAATACATCGTACACAGCAAAGAGGAAAGAACAAAGATAATAAGTAGTTATTTTAAATCAAAATTCTATTGTTGTTCGTTTAGTGAGACATGAAATGAGTTGTAAAATAAATGCGTACATTTACGGTTGGTATTTTGAAATGATATAGCCTTGTATTTTCAACTTGAAGAGTCTCTTATTACGAATTTAAATGAAATTAAAAAGTTTCTGATTTAGTGTTAGAGTAACTTGAACTTATTTTTGAGTGACAGACTACGAACTCAACCAAAAGTCTGCAAAGATCTTTTATCAAACGACATGATTTATCAAATTAAAAGTACATTATAATAACTTGCTTCTATATTTTAAATACATTGTTAGTTAACTTATTCATTCGGTTCAGTAATGAGACATTTGTGGGGCTGGTATTATAATTATTTTATTAGATATCCACACCTAATCTTCTGCCCTATCCGAGTAGAAGGTTATATAAGAGGAAACACACAAGGAGCGACGAACATTGATGATTGGCATGGTTGGTGCACTCTTAAGTAAGTGGCCATTGAGTTGCTTTAAGCGCTCGCACTAAAAACCTGCTGAAGCTGTGAAAGCCCTTCAGGGTAACCTAAATTAGTCAGTTCTAAAAAAAAACAAGAGAGATAATCATCCTTGCTCACACCGGTCACATCACCTAACAATTATCCCTCACAGTTAACCAAGTTAAAGACAATAAAGAGGGCGTAATAGATTTTAGTTTTTATCCTTTTAAATTACTGGCAGCTCTGATATGTAATATTATTAATATTTGACACCTTAGGGTTACTTAAGTGTCGTCAAATATTAAGTGCTTGGCCTTGCATTCGTCAAATAAAATTCTTATAAAAAGCTAGAAGAAAATAGTAATGGATTATTCATTCTAGTAAATTACATTATTTATGATCCTTCAAATAATTACTATGTCTATCGTTTATAACAGAACCGAAGCATCTTAATTCACGTAATAATTCTTATCTGATTTGGAAAGAGTTGGATGCAACAAACGTAACGAACGATGACAGCCACATGCATTAAAAAAATATGCTACGTTCCCATCGAAATTAATTTATATGGACTGTAAATTGTCTTTTAGGTAGAAGCTTCAGCTCTGTACGATTGTCTCATAGAAGTTAAACGTAATTTAACCATTTTCATTTAGAATTACAATTGATTTGTTTTTTTTACCAGCTACGATATTCGTGGTCGGTCGATAAACCAGCCAAAGCTGTGGTCTTCGCCGTCCGTCTTCGGTAATCGAGCATTCTTCCGTGGCAGCGCGACTCCAGCAGTTCTGATGCTGGACAAAGTAATAGGATCCGATGCAGGAGTTTACAGATGCCGTGTCGATTTTAGAAATTCACCCACGAGAAACTTAAAAGTCAATTTTACTGTAATAAGTAAGGAAATATTTAATTCTTGTTATTCGTAATATTTTTTATAACTTTAACTTATTATTTCCCGTTCCAACGCTAGTAACTTGAATTGTATTATGAAGTCATTTAATTTAAAACTTTTCTAAATAAACATTTCTAAGACATATATTATTTTTCAAAACAAACTTATAGCTGCTCGATGGATGGTTCAAACGATCATTCAAATATACAACAAATCCAGCTTTAAAACATTAAGGTAGACAAAGTTTTTGATATAGTTTCGAATCAACTGAATAGGATTGTTATTAGAAAATTCAAAAAATGTACTTCAATGTTTATAAAATCCTATTCAGAAATAAGTTACGACTTTTTACATTATTTTCTTATAATGCGATTGGCTTTTTACTTTCTTCAGTAAAGGCTATAAAGAATTTCGATTTTCTTTCAAAATGATACTCTAAACATTTTTCTGCTTTCAGTCTATAGGGGTGTGGAGCAAGTCTAAGCCTAACATATGTTTCGGGAGTCCGTTTTGAGAATAAAGTTGTGTTAGGTCAAAATTATTTTATTTTTGTGTTACAATACTGTTGTTGTGTAAAGTAATTGAGTGCTTTAATGGGACTGATACTTAAAATATTTAATAAATATAATTCAATTCAAATATGCTGACTCGTACATAATAAATAGAGCGATGTACCAATGAAACTCGGGTAATGTACGTAACCATGCACAATTCTAATTCTGCAACCACGCTGTTTATGATATTCATAACTTTACAGTTCCAAATTAAATTCTATATGACTAATAAGAAAATTTATTTCAGTACCACCGAGTCGACCGACAATATACGATGCAAAACGAAGAGATAGAACGAAGTTAGTGGAACCTTATAACGAAGGATCAAATGTATTGTTGATATGTGAAGTTGAAGGCGGTGAGTTAAATAGTTCCTTTTACTAAGATTTCAAGTTCAATGTTTTTATTTGCATGTTGTTTTGATATCTTTTGTATAGAATAATTAATTCATACTTCTATGATTTCATGAAGTATCAATTGCAACAATCTGTTTATTATATTTTGTTAAGCAGCTTTCTTTCCATGAATAAATCTTTAGACTGCGAATTTTAATACTTCATGCAAATTTCTATTGGTTTAGTTTTAATAAAATAATCTCTGATATTAATTGAGTCTGTGTATTAAGGTTGTAGTAAGTATATACGTTAAGTCTAAAGGAACTAGATCGCCATTGTAACCGCTGGAGTACTCCTGTAGGGGCTTGATAGCAGATTTTCGCATTGAGTTTGATAGCCAAATACCAACAAGTTGAATAACTGAGAATGCTCCACTATAATGCTTTGGTTATATTACGATGTTTTATTATAATAAAAGTACAGATCCAGTCTAGTTAAACCACGACGAAGCTATCGTTGCTTTACAATACATCACTGTTAACAAATAAATATCAATCGGGGGAGTTGCTAGTGATCTGCGTCCGTGCTCTTGATTTTATCTAGTGAGTTACTATTGAGCTACGTCCGTATTACTGACTATATCGGGAAATTTATTATTAACTTGCTACTATTTACCCTGTTTCATCATTGGTTGGAGGTATCGCTTGTTCATGCATCTTGATTATTATTGGTTGCTGGCTTTGGATGAATACCTTAAAAGGCAACCGACGACGAGACCTAGGCAGGGGATTCGCCCACGCCGCCGACGCTAGTGCACGAATCCTTAGTCCGCGCTCGCGCTGGTTGCACCTGTCCAGGCAACATATCTTAGACATCCTAAGTAAGAGAAATCCGGGTGTCGCCACGGCGCACTCCGGATTGCACTGCGGCGTATTATCTCCGACATCATCGAGTCACCATGCTGAGCAACGCTGGCGACAAGAAGCATAAAGGTCCTTCTCAGGGCCTACGAAGACCTCAAGCATGACCACGGACTCCGAACTTGCACAACGAAAGACTCAATCTACGTCCACGGACCCTGAACCCGCATACTTGACGACCCCCGCAACGCCTACCGAACCCCGCGTCGAGTACCACTCGCCGCCTGCATCACCGGAAGACGAAGCGACACCTACGCCCGCCCCCGCAAAGAGCTAGACAATCGCCAAAGTCTTGAGCGCGACAGAAGCGACAGTCGACTCTACCCTGCTAGAGGAATACGTGCGCGATCTCAAAACGGTTGCACTGCACCTGCTATCTGATTCCTTCTCAGATAAACTAAAGAGATGGATGACTCTTTACCTGTGAATTCAAGAAGCTCAGATCCAACAAGCCGTCCCCGCACTGAGAGACCAGAGGGCTTTAGATTCAGCCAAGAATGGGTTTCTAAACTCCCCCGACATACTAAGACCCGCCCTCGACATAAGCCCGCTCGGAAGGGTCACCCGGCGGGGCAAAGAGGAGGATAAAGACCCCGGAGGAGAGGAATGTCCAACCCCGCACAGAATCCTTATCTACAAAGGAGAAAGAGAACCTCGGGAAAACACCGATAATAACAACGCCGATGCCACAGAGAGCAAATATTACCGTACCAAAGCTCGCGATCGCCCCTCCAACTGCCCGGAGAACAATATCAAGATCGCCGGCGAGACCAACCCCAGCGCAGCATAGAACTACCCCTACGGGAACAACTACAAAAATTGTAGTTCGAAAAATTCCGACAACAAAAGCAACGGCGAGCGAGACAGAGATACAGAGATCTTCGTGTCGGTATAGCTCGCCGAAAACCTACACAGTAGCGACATCTGCGCCAAAACCAAAGCAGCGGAACTATACCGAGAGAGAGCCGCTACGAAACAGCGAACCACAAGCCGGCTATACCGAGGCGAGAGCCGCGCCAGGTACATCGGCTAACATCGAGACAGCCAATCAGAACACTGCGTCTACCACACAGACTGCGAAACCCCAAAAAATGGCGAAATATCCGCCCCTTGTCGTAGAGAGATTTCCAAATGGAACCACATATCTCGCAAATATTGCAAGCGTTCTAAACCGACCACCTAACGCACGCCCCTTTGGCACGGGGGTGCGATTCCTGCCTGAAGATGACCGCGAATACCGCATCATTCAAGAGTACCTCGACAATCTGGAGAAAACAGACAACATAGCGTGGTTCTCTTACTCCCTACCCGCTGAAATAAACGTCAGTGTTGCTATCAGAGGGCTCCTTTGCGATACGACCCCGGACGAGATCACAGAAGCCCTAAGAAATAAAGGATTTGAGCCCGAAAATTTAAAAAATATCCGGGCGCGAGGCGACTGCCTCGGTAACATTTTTTACGTGGCACTTAGAAGAACGCCCGACCTGAACCCGGCGATTTATAACGTCACCGAGCTGCTGAACATTAAGGGGATCAAGATTGAGGCCTGGCGTGGGAAGACTGGTCCCGCCCAGTGCCACAGATGCCAGCAGCTCCGGCACAGTTCCCACAACTGCCATCGCAAGCAAACATGCGTACGTTGTGGCGGGCCCCACTTTGCATCGGATTGCAACCGCGCCCCAGACCAACCTGCAACCTGCGCCAACTGTGGAGACCCGTATCCGGCTAACCATTCACAGTGCCCGGTCCGGAAGAGAGAGGCACACAATAAAAAAGCCAGTACCGTGGCCAGAACCGGCCGAAAAGGTCAAATGCTCCCTGAACGCAACGACGTCACGGAAGCGACACCGACGTCTTTAATGGCGCCGGCAAACTAACCGACGCAGCGCGGGAAGGGAGATGCTACTAAAAAGCGCCAAAAGAGGAAATCAAAAACCCAAAAGAAGCCCCAAGTATCCGCCCAGCTCTCACAACAACTGGACGTGCTATCACAGACAATAGAGGTTAAAAAGGGCGTTCTCACCATGCAGGACGGCGCAGAAAGCTAACTTGCTGCTCTCAGAGGTCTAACCAACATGCTAGCCCTCAATGGATAGTACACCTCTGAGAGTAGCACACTGGAACGCCCACTCCCTAACGGGTAAAAGAAAACTCGTAATACATTTCCTTCGGGAACACCGAATCGGAATTATGTTGATTTCGGAGACGTTTCTCAAGGAATCAGAAACACTCAAGATTCCATCATACACAGTTTATAGAAAAGACGAAACGACTGCCGCCGGTATTGCCTACAGGGGGCTGGCAGTAATAGTTAGAAACAAGATTGTTCACCAGCACATTCCGTATAAGCACTACCAGTCCTTATATGCTCTGGGAGTGCTGGTGAACCTCTCCGGCCGCAATATAAGACTTCGCCGCCTATAGACCTCCCTCGAACTTCAGAATCGGCACGATTGAAGCCGACCTGGAAGATCTCCTCAATACGTCACCAGAACCGACGATAATTGCCGTTGACTTCAATCTCACTAATACGTACTGGAATTCCACACGGACGTCATCTCTGGGCCGACGCATTCTCAAACACTCAGAGGACAACAACTATGAGATCGCCGGTCCGGATGCGCCCACGCACTACACACGAACGTCGGGCGAGGTGCTAGACATCGTCTCATCAACCCACCCACGCAGACGGTTCTTCCTGATCTCCCGTCGGACCACAGGCCGGTACTACTAGAGTTCTGCGCGCCACCAGTGCGAATCGAGTTTCCTGCACCACGCCGAGAGGTCCACTGGGAACGATTTCGAGAAGAACACGAAATCCAAACGCCTTCACATCGTATGATATCCGCCGATGACGTCGAGAACTTGACACAGAGCATCACGAATTGCCTCCAAAATGCCATGGAGGCGTCTTCGAGTGTCATGAGACAGAGGAGCAGGAGACCACCCCTCCCCCGACGTATAAGAGACCTCATCGTCGAAAAAAGAAAACTACAAGTACATTGGCAGAATACCCGCTGTCCGAGTGTGAAAACACAACTCAACTCGATGATAGCGCGCGTTAAGCTCGCATTAGACGACCATGCGGCCCAATCATAGGACGCACATGTCGAGAGCATAGGAAACCATCCCCCCTCGGTACATCGCTTGTGCCGCACTCTATCTTCGGGACCGAGAAAACCACTCAAAGGGGAAGACGGCTATCTAAAATTTACTGCGCAAGACAGGGCGGAGATTTTCGCTGAACACTTAGCGAAGCAATTCACTCCTAACCCTGTTTTGGACCACCTACACTACGCAGAAATCATACGCCATCAGACTACCCAAAGAGCGGCTGAATCAGAGCCCAATGTCAACCGCTTCTTTGCAACACCGCGCGCAGTACAACGCGCAATAATGCAAACCAAACCGAGGAAAGCCCCGGGACCAGACGGAATTACAAACTCTATGTTGCGTCATGCGCCGTACAAGACCGTCGCGGCGCTGATGCGACTCTTTAACGGTATACTCCGCACTAATCACTTCCTCAGAGGGTGGAGACTGGGGACGATGATAATGATCCCAAAAACTGCAAAAGATCTCAGCAAACCAGATGACTATAGACCCATCACACTACTTGAAAATCACATCTCAAAAATCTTCGAAAGACTCGTGCTGGGCATGTTGAAGCCACACGTGATTCTTCGAGACGAACAATTTGGTTTCCGAGAAGAGCACTCAATAACGTTGCAGCTTACGAGAGTACTAAACGCCTTTGTCGAGGGCCAAAACCGAGCACAACACGCCGCCATAGTGCTTCTCGACGTCGAGAAAGCCTTCGACAAAGTGTGGCACGAGGGCTTGCTCTATAAGCTCGCAACTCAGACTACCATCCCTGCACAATTATTGGAACTGCTCTGCGCGTTCCTAGAGGACCGAAGAATCCACGTTAAAGTAGACAATCATATATCCGCCGAGATAGCGATCAAAGCAGGTGTGCCACAAGGCAGCTGCCTGTCGCCGCTGCTATACCCAGCATACACAAATGACATCCCCATGATCGGAAAAGCGCACATTGCCCTGTTCTCAGATGACGCGGCATACTGGGCGACCTCCATGAACCGCAAGAAAGCCGCGTCGTTATTGCAACCAACGCTTGACGCTCTACCCGGCTGGTTCAATAAGTGGCGGCTGAATGTGAACGTCGGGAAGACGCAGGCCTTCCAGCCCAGACATGCCAAGAAGCCAGTACCGCCTCTCACATTCCAAGGGCAATCACTTCCGTGGAGGTCGGAAGTGAAATATCTCGGAGTCACAATTGACCAGGGGCTGACATTCAAACAGCACATTGAAGGCAACATCGCGCGAGCGAGGGAGGCGAGGAGAGTACTGTACCCGGTGTTTTCCTCCAGACTACCCTTTCGCACCAAACTAGGCCTCTACAAGACGTACGTGAGGTCACGACTCACGTACGCAGCCCCGGCTTGGTTCGGTTGCGTGTCAGAATACTTTAAGCGCAGATTACGAGCCCAACAAAGCCAGACGCTGAGAACAATTGTCGGGGCACCACGATACGTGAGAAACACGACGATCGCGAGCGATCTGAGAATAGATAGCCTAGATGATTTTGTAAGCAGCCTCGCTTTAAACATGCTTCGCAGGGCAGACACATCGACGTGGACACACCTCCGGAGCATCGCTCCGTTGCACGCTCGACCACCAGACGAGCCAATCCATACTAGAAAGCGCATCAAAAACAGGCGCGAACACTTGTTCGCTCATATGAGCTTGAGCGAGAGGACGCGCCTCTGACAACCAGTGAGGAGGTTTAATTACAAGCCTCCGTGCATAGACACACCCTTTTGTCAAGGGTGGCAAACAATTTCTACCGCATAAGGGGCAACCCTAGAACGCTTTCCCCGCACCAAGAACAGGTGCGAGAAGACAGCAACCGCGGACCTGGGCATCGATGCTCAGACAGCCGAGCTAATCACATTTACGATATAACTCGATGTAACTATATTGAGTGTTACATTTATGTAACGGCTAACAATTTTATTTACTTAGTCTTGGTGGATTGTTGGATCAGATCATAACCGTGACGTCAGTATGAGTGACGTCATATATCTACATGGACGCCATTATTTTTCGCTCTGATATATTCGTTCTGTAATGAGTTTGTCTGTACAAATAAATATTTAAATATAACTATTTCTCATTTAAATAAATAAGATAATAAACATACAACAATAAATACAATCATCTTCCCGAGTCTCGAAGATTTTATTAACCCGTCATTCCTAATCAAATTAAGAGACGTCCATTAAATAGCAATAGAAAAGCCATCATAATAATCATAGACCATAATAATTACGAGATACCCGAACGAGGAAACAATAAAACATTGTGTATATCAAATATACCGACGGGACAATGGACGATGTGAGTGTAATGGGAGTTAATGTAGAATGGACACAAAATAAAATTGGAATGAACAATTTTTTAAATAGTTTATTGATCAGTAGGAAATGAAAAATATTACATTAAATACAAGAGTATTTAATTTGACTGGTGATCTAGTAATTAATGTTTTGCTTCGCGAATCACTTAAGACTAATTTTCAAGAATTCGGCATAATACCAATAAATACTGCAAATAATACAGTAAATACTATAAAGTAGAAACAATAACGAAGTGGTCATTCCATGTTTCAGACTCACTAAGGCCAATAACAGTTTTGTTTAAGTTAGTAGCGTTAGGATTTATAACAAAGTCCCAAAGCAGACTACCGATTTGCCGGATAGTGAGTTCAAGCACCATTATGCCTATACCTTGCGTTGAGAAGAGGGCTGGCGATAGTCCTGCAGTGGGTCTCTTTACAGTCTGATGTGATGGTTGAAGTTGTAGATTTTATTTGGATGGCTGTTAATAAGTTATATGTCTATAAAAGGTAAGCCGAGACCCCGTGTGACGTGGTATTTAGAGAACACAGTGATCGATGATTCATTTGAGGCCCGACCTGATGGCGTGACTGTGAACACGCTCACGTTTCCCAGCGTTGGACGGCAGCACCTCAACGCAAGGCTCGTCTGTCAAGCTTCAAACACGAATCTAGCGCCTCCGGAAACCAAAGTCCTCATACTGGATATCAACTGTAAGTACTTTCGATCCATGGTCACACTCAATTCGTTCGATATTAAAATAACCATATCAATTTATAAATGATTTTTTTAAAAACTGTCTTATACATAGTTTAGTTAAAATCTTTTTGTACTAAAAATATGGTATTATCAAGTACACTTAAAACCTACACATAAACGATATATATACACTCACACTTGCTCAGTAACATTTAGTTTTGTACTATATTGCATTATTTGATAATCGATTTTGTACTATATTAGGTCTATGGGTTTTTTTATTGTCATGTCTCCTTATTATATAACTATTGCTTAAAATGTTTCCGACGGTGAGCGTTATTGGCTGCAACATAGTTCTTAACTACAGCAGTCACTACTGTTCATATAATAACTGTGACCGTAATGTATCACCAACATTTTAAATGGTTCTGCTCCAAAGCCTTCGAGTGGAAAGGGGAAACTTATTAAAAAAAAAACGAAATATAAGAAAATGAGTAAGTGAAAATAATAATTATTCTATTTACAGTTCAGTAATTCAGTTTACACGATTAAAAAGGAAGAAAACCTAAAACGAATATAAAGAAATTAATCAAGACCAAATACAAATCATAAAAGTCAAAGCACACGAACATAATCGTTCAAAGCTCACGACAACATAATTTTTCACGCCTACGAGTTCTCATTAAAAACTCCCACACTGAACAATGAAAATAAGAATAAACAAACACTTGAAATAACAAAACCAATTTACTCCGCAGTGAAACCGATATCAGTGAATATCGTGACTAAAGAGAAGCAAGTGTCGGCTGACAAGAGGTACGAAGTGGAATGCAAGACGGCCGGATCCCGTCCGGAGGCGTATGTCACTTGGTGGAAGAACAATAGACAGTTGAAGCGGATGGCAAAAAATGTGAGCACACTCCATGTAAACTAGTACTCGGCTTCATTGTTGAGCGGTAGCGGGAAACTATTCTTTAGTTTATTTATCCCATCACATCAACTCTTGTAGTAAGTACCACTGTACGTTGCAACATAAGCGTTATTTTTGTATTAATGTTTTAATAAAGGCGTTTTGGGAAAAATCGATTTGATGTGTCGTCTCGTCACATATGCTTTAACGCCATATGTGCACTCACTCTAGGTATTACATGGTTTATTGTACTATATTTTATTGTCATTAAATAATATTTAATACTAATCAGGATTGGATTCACTACTTTAGTCTCACGAGGTTGTAAAACCAACTGTTTAATGTAATATATAAATGTATAATATATAAATGTAATAAATTTAAAATGTAATTTGTAGTCACGAAATCGGTGATCATGATATACCTAACAGTTTTATTAATGAAAAAAGAAATGCTTTATTGATTTCATTAACTTTTAATAATATACTCTTTAACTTTACGTCTCCTGATGGCTCATTGTAATCTTTCGAAATTTATTATATATTGTGGTCAAATCTAAACGATTGATAGGCTTATTTATACATTATTGATTATTGATATCATTACTTATTGTAGTTTCTAGTAAATAATGTTTTCTTGGCAAAGACCTTTATTATATTTTTGGGGTGTAAGGGGTGTCGAGTAACATCTTAAGACTTGAGACACCCAAGCCAACCTCACCTGCACGTGGTGCATCCTGCTGATCAACGAACGAGGCAATGGCGATAGCGGGGTGATAGGGTTTTACAGCCCGACTGGATCGCAACCACCATGTACATGGCGAAAAAGCCCATCACAGTGACTCGCTTTTGCGCGTCGCGTTTCGGGATCAGCCTGTGAATATCCAGTACCGGGTGACTTTCGTCATTATGGTCAGCATGACAGCGGCGACCGACGATGGATGCTCTGTCTCTCGGTGGTCGCCACTGTTTTTGGATTGTACTATGCTTACCATCAGGTATAGTGCAGTCACTTTGTCGTGCTTCAATAAAAAAAAAACCGATATTATTATTGATTTTTTTATTATTACTTTTATTATCATTGCCACAAACTTATTGTTATTGAACTAAAATATATTATGAGGTTCTAGCAGGCTTAGTGGTTGGATCATATGTATTTATGTGAGATATCGAAAGAAGAAAGTGTTGATAATATCCAAACAAAATCTGGATTTAGATAATAATGCTATTTCGTTATTTACCAGTTCCAACTATTAGTACTAATCTGGTAACTTCGTAACTGTAAAGAAAAATCATCTAAATTTAGGAAGTCGAAGAGGACAATAATTAAAAATATGTGCACAAAAGAATTTTATAATGCAAAGAAGTTTAATTTGAATGTGAACTCGCTTAATCAAGTTTTATAAAGTCACTAAGCAAACTAACCAAACGATTAATTTCTTTTGGTTAATAAAAACTCCGCTAAACGTTCAACACTAAGCTCGCCCGCTTACTATTTTCACAGACTTTTGTCCTATTCATGTTCTTTCCCATTGTGTTTTAATTAATAGATTCTTTTCAGTTTTTGCGGTCTCCACCGCGGCGTTGGCTCCGTGTAATGGCTCTTGTTGTTTTATTTCTCATTACCGTAGTGGTCATTACCGGTCTTTGTGTTTCTGTTGTTTTGATCAACCTGTGATTCTGAGTTTTGTTTTTTGCTTACACATGTGTAGAAGAATTTTGTATTTTACTATTCAATTTTTAATTTAGTAAAAGTTGCGGTGTTTAAATATTATTTTAGTATTACTGTATGTGAGTAAACATAGACCTGTAGATTTTTCAGACGTTACAATCGCAAATATGTCAAGCTGTCGTGGTGATTATACCCATACCTCCCTTCATGAAGAGGCCTATGTCCTCGCAGTGGGTCTCTTACAGTTGCATGGTGAAAATGACTTAGTTTTTATATATATAGATTAGATAAGAAGAATTTAAAGATTTACTTAATAACAATAGACCATATCTTGATCAGTTTTCGGAGAACAACGAAACCCTCAGCGTCCTGAGTCTGGTGCCAGCGGTAGAAGATGACGGCAAGTATCTCACATGCAGAGCGGAGAATAAACATATACCTGACTCAGCTATAGAAGACAAATGGAGACTGAATGTTCACTGTGAGTTATGTAATAGGGACTATTAAAGTTTTACGTAAGCCCTAATGGGCTTTAGTTTGCTTACATTTGATTACACATGGGGATCTAGATGTGTCTGATGAGTGAGGCACGTGGTTTTATATACTGGGTCTACCAGCGCCTTAGTAATGAATCACTATAAGTTAATTCCTTTATAGACTATAAAATCCTTATAGAGATAAGGACTTGTAAACTGCTGTCCATGTATCAACAAGAATCCCAGAACAGATTAAAAATACAATAGGTATAAATGTTTACGCAAGCATGGGAGTGGTGTAAGAGCGTTGCTTACTTTTGTTGACCAGGGGGAGAAGGTAGTTAGAAATTATAAAACATTTATTTACGCAATGTACGACCTCATACTAATCTAGTTTAGAAGTTTAAGGCTTTGGGCATATAATGAAAAATTGTTTTATTCTTTTATAAAACTGCAGTTTCTTGACAAATCATATGATCCGATAAAGTATAAACTGTTGAACACTTATCGTCTAACGAGGAGAAATTGTCAATTTGAACTGACAATAGCGTTGTTGTTTGTAATTTTAATAACACAAGTTATAATTGGACAACTTTGTACTTACGTTGAGTTTTAGCCTGATGTTTTCGACTGATCTTTTACTTTAGTATTCTTTATGTTCTTCAATATAAAAAATTACATATATTGATATTCATAATATCATTATTACTTAATGCTGAATTATTCGTTCTAGTCAAGTCTGTAATAAAACCTGGCTTCGGATGGTAATAACCTAACTACCACTTTCTTGTTAAAATCTATAGTGAAGTATTTAGTACATTCTGATAATTACATTGAAAGCCTGTTGCATTCAATGTTTAATATTTTATCATATTTAGATTTCATTAAAAATAATTCTGGTTTAATGCGTGTCTATAATTCGATAAAGAAATCTTTACAACATTAGACAAAAATTTTGGCGATAGTAACTCATCTCTAGTAGGTACCTAATTAATTTTCGACAACAAGTCCCGACAATGTTTGACTACAATCTGTCCATCGCAGATGTTCCGATAGTGGACCTCAAAATGGGTTCAAGCTTAAACCCTGACGAGATAAAGGAAGGAGACGACGTTTATTTCGAGTGCACCGTCAAAGCTAATCCGAAGACGCATCGACTACTCTGGTTTCATGACGTGAGTATGAAAAATAAGTTGAAGTTCTACCTTCTATAATGAACCTTATGTAAGATGAAACAAGATCTATTTTAAATAAAATTTTGGACAATTGATTAAATTTCGATAGCAAAATTATTATTTTTTTTGTTTTTGTCACTCACAGATGATTGAATACATGTTTTTGTTCTTTTATAACATATCTTTGTATAATTTTGTGTTTATTCCCTATTTTATCAAAATCTTTTACTTGCAGCATATTCTAGCCAATTTAATAGGTATTTCTTATCTTATAGATTGCATCTTTAATAAGCATATACCATATTTAATGTTGTTTTAATCTAATAAACTTTCCGAAGTAATTTCCGTTCGCAAATAATTCGTGATTTTGAATTTTCCATATTTATACAATGTGGTTTGATACTTTATATTGTTGCTTATTATCTCCATTGTATTCTTTCTTCTTTTCCTCGTTCCGCTTTTA
>JACEII010000126.1:446128-490994 GCA_014332785.1 Antheraea mylitta | reverse complement strand
ACTGATAGTAAGTGTGTATTACTGATAGTTAGTAAGTGTGTATTACTAATAGTTAGTGTGTATTACTGATAGTATTGTGTCGTGCGTTCAAGATTACTTCTCTTTCAGAACAATGAGATATACCACAACGAAGCGGCCGGCGTAGTCCTCAGCGGTCAGAGCCTTGTACTGCAGAGCGTGACCAGAGCTGCTGCAGGCGACTACACTTGCATGGCTGCGAACAGCGAAGGCAAGGGCAACAGCAACCCTGTCAGTTTACTAGTCAGATGTAAGTATAAGCAACATATTTTAAATTCGTATTTAACACTAGCCTATTGAAAAATCGGTAATGTATTGCAATAGGTAATAATTAGTGGCAAGCGAACAGGTTGCTCACCTGATGTTAAGCGATCACCACCGTCCATAGACACTTGCAACGCCTTGGGAGTCGCAAGTGCGTTGCCAGCCTGTGCTTAGGGGAGGGGAAGGTTGAGAAGGAGGAGGAAGGAAGGTGGTCGTCCGGCACTCTCACTGACCGAACGAAACGCAACAATGCAAGTACTGTTACTTCACGTCGGTTTTCTGTGGGTCGGGTGGTACTACCCCGGACGAGCCGACCCATTCATGCTAAAACCAGTAACAGCTTCAGCGTAGCTCTGCCACCTTTTCTCGAACTGACTACACTATTGACCTTACAAGGCCTTTGCTGCTTCACCGGACTACTGAATTATATAATGCTCATAAAGACAATAAAAGAGAGGGAAGACTGAAATTAACACATACGGTTTATATAGAAATAGGTATGATCTTAAAAAAAAAAACAAGAAATTCTCTGAACTGGAATCAAAGCACAGAATTCTTAATAATTGTGTCATTTCATTTAAAAATAAGCTAAATCCAAATTTAGTAGTTCTTAATATTTTACGTTATTTTTCAAGATCTTCAAAGTAAAATAAGGTATATTGAAGAAAACTAAAAACCTTATGTACGGCAAAGTTTGAACTTCGTTATCGGTCTAAAAAAAAAACTGGAACTCTTAAAAAAATGAAACATGCTATATGAACGATTGAAATTGGATTATTTAGCTATTTTTCGGTATTTTGAAATGTAACGACTCAATTTGCTTCGTTCTGATTAATTGACTACAGTTGAGAGAGAGTATTTCTTGATTTCTTAAAAGTTACACTCCATCTCTATCATCTGGCCTAGTTAAGTATATTGTAGATAAAGGTGTAAAAACCACAGATTAACATTATTTCTCTGTTATATATAGACGTAAAAAATAAATGTAATATTAATATTAAAATGAATAGTAGGTACCGTAGTACCAAATGTAAGTATATTCAGTTCAGAGAGCTCCGAGCACGTAGGCTGGATTCTACGTTAGAACTATGTGAAGATTCATGAATATATTTTCTGCTTCTATAGCGAAAATGAAATTGCATTACGATGGAATTTTGAAATTTTCATTATACGGAATTATGCCTATTAATGTTTTGCTTTTTTATATCTTGAGCATCTTCAAAATGTCTTCGTTCTTCTTGGGTATTATTTCTATTTAAGGAAATAAGAGACATGATTTATTTATTGATTATCTTGTAACCTAGTAAATCTGAAGTAGTATATATGGTATATTCCTGGATAATCTTTATATCTGGCATAAATACACTGATTTTCAAAACTTTGTCAGAATTGCTGCAGTTTTGAGTATGCGTTCGGCTATATAAATTTTACTTATAAACAGCCACTTGTTCATGATTTTTTAATTAAATTAGGAAGTTGTATTAATTAATTACTAATGTAGACCGTATTACTATAGTATTACTAAATGATGTCGTTGTCTCAACAGAAATATGAAAGAAATATTTATATGTTCTACATTTGTCAGTGACTCTGATCACTTTTTTTTTTTAATCGCAATACTTATAAAGCAAATCTTTGTTGTCAATGTTACCAAGGACGGGACAAGTGAAAGTTAGAGCGTATTTGAAATTGTTTAATAGATAAGTAGTTGCCGCTTGGCACGGCAGATACATGTTATCACAATATGTTTTCACATACGTATATTTCATGTGTATGATCGAATATAGGAACACGTTCATGAGACAAACTTAAAAGAAAAGTACGCCTAATTGCTAGCAAATGATGATGGAATCGATGACGAAACTCAAAGCTGTACTTTATAATACGTGACGATTTCCAAGAATTATTTTATACGACCACATTTAAATGCAAAGGATAAAAATTATGAACACATAAAACTAGTTTCAGAGTGCACTCAATTTGTCGGTTACCTCAAAACTAGAACGTATAATTTTCCCGCAGTAATATTTCACGAAGTTACCGCTCTTTGTCTCCTACATTGAGAAGAAAGACTGAGAAAATGCATTTTCACATTAAAACCGGTACCGTAATATGAAAAGTCGGCAAATCAATGTGCATGATTTACGACATTAATTTTTTTTACTTTGATGTGTAAATTTAATTTAGTTACATGTATCGCATTTAGGATGTCCAAAACTGCGGAGGAAATTTCTTCAGTTATTATTCAGATCTATCAAGAGTTGACATCTTAATACTTTTCTTTATCAGAGCAGTAAACATTCTAGAATGACCATAACACTCTGGGCTGTAAATAAATTACTTTTGCTTGCATTAATGTGATTTTCTTTAGACTAGTATGTTCTTAAAAATATGTATCATCAAAAGATAAACTAGATTGAGTTTCTTGCTGGTCATTATCAACGACTATTTTATTTTCCGAACCAGTAGTAGTTTTGACGTTTATAAGTGCTTTCTCAGGGACTAAACTGAATAAAGTATGTTTGATTTTGATTTTAGACTTTATTATCTAAGTAAGTAGTGTTGATTACTTAACAACAATACCGGGAGTAGAATCTGTTCCTATTCTTTTGGACGTAGTCGTATTTCCCCTAAAACTAAAATAAGGACTATAAAATATATAGTATCATTGAGTGTTAAGATCTTTAATCACAAAGACTATATTGAAATTATTGCAATTTTGACAATTTTTTAAATGTTGAAAATAATGTCATCCATTTATATGCTTAGACATGTATTGGTCGGACATTATAATGGTGCTCGTGCTTTTCTCGGTATAAGTAAATGCAATATTTAAGTTAAATAGCGATTTAAATCAACAAGAAGCATTTAAAGTAAAATAAAAAAATCTAATACATTTAAAATTGCATTTCTAAAAGCAGGACTAAGTAAAGTCAAATATAAAATTGTGGAGTAAATTAAAATAATGTTCTAAGTCAAGTTTCTTACTTCTAATATCTTTGTAGTTTGTTATTGATTCTCATTAAAAGTGTCTAACGTCTCTTTGAGTCGCTCTTGCAGTTTTGTAACGAGAGACGCTTGTTATAGACAAAAGTTTTTGAGAGCTCGATTGAAGCAACTGTTTAAATGTTGAATTTTACTTATTTTTGTAACTCTATTTAACTGAACATTTGAAATAAATAATAATAAAGTACCATAGACATAAACCCGAATATATAAAGGCATTGTGAAGAATAGGTACAGAGATTAAAATGCATAATTTCACATGAACCGTAAATACCATTGTTTTATTAATTTATGGTACAGACTTCCAGTAGATTTTAGAATATCCATAATATCTTCCTAAAAATGTAAATCGATCAAAATCAAATTCAGAAAATGCCATATTCAGTCAAATGGAGTAAAGTTACTTGTGTCGTCTATTACCATGTAAATCTGTAGATTTCGTAAAGACTTATTGTACTTTAAACCATTCTATAACAGATGCTCCGATATGCGCTGAAAGAAGAGACGGGGAATTATTTGGTGCTCTAAAACACGAAACAGTGTCTCTGCATTGCTCCGTTGATGCCAACCCCGCTCTCGTCTCCTTCCATTGGACCTTTAATAATTCTGGAGAACAGACTGAGATCCCACCAAGGTACTGAAAGAGGTGTTTTTATTTATTCATTTTTCCATCAGTGTTACAAAAGTTTGCGAGCATCACCACGTCGCTTTTCTATCGATTGGTCTTTTAAATGTAATAAACATCCAAGTATTAGATCTTTGAAGTTCATCCGATTATTAATATTATAAACGAGAAAATTTCTGAACATGTGTGGATATTTATTATTTTCCATAGCAAAACATTTTACAATAAAAAGGCTTATTATATATCAGAATAACATCTATGAAAATATTGTACAAATTGGCGAAAATATAACGATATGTCAGGTATGTTTGAAAAAATCGTGGTAACTCAGCTCTTTATCTGCATAATCCATTAGACGAAGATAACAAATGTTAGCATCAATTACAAAGATGAAACGAAGTGAAATCGCAACCCGCTACTAGCCCTTCAATGATTAATTAAGATTTTAAGTATATTCTCTTGAATTATACAATAACCGTGAAACATTACAGAATATTTAAATCTAATTGATTGAAACTGCTGTTATGATTAATTTAATAGAGAAATTTAGAAATCATTGATCTGCATTTGTTCAGGTTATACAGTAGCCATGGTCATACTTCGACACTTAATTACACTCCAACAACCGACATGGAGTACGGGACCTTGGCGTGCTACGGTGAAAACTCCGTAGGACAGCAGAAGGTGCCCTGTCTCTTCCAACTTGTTGTAGCTGGTGAGCATTATATTCATTCAATAGTATTCTATCTAAATATTGTAGCGGACGTTGCTTTGTACTTCCGCCAGGAATTGAATGGGCCTTTCATTGCAACATAAAAAAACGTTTGATTTTATTGGCTCAATGTGTACATGAAGAATTTAAATCTGAAAGTAGTAATAGTTAAAGCGAAATATTAGTAACTAAAACCACCAACGGTGATAAAAACGTTTCCCTAGTTGACAGTTAAACCCGACGTTGACGAATGATTGAACCATCTTCGGTTGTAACTATAAAATATATAAATTAAAATTACAATATATTATAGGTTAACGTGTGACAATCACAAATGATATCACGTGTTTCGTACCATCATGAAACACAAAATTTCGCATAAGTAACTCCACACATCAAATAATAAGCCTATTTTATCAGGCACAAATTCTACGGCTGTAGCATTTAGTATTTACTGGGTATTTGGGGTTGATGTCACTCGCATCCGCAGGAAGTGTACCACTCATTCCCCTGCATGTGTTCCCTGGATGGTGCTAAAGAGTAGTTAAATTTTTGGCCGCTCCACATAATTTGAACCTCGCAGCAACAAATAGAGTAATTCATAGATTGTCGATTATAAAAGATGGATACTTTATTTACCCATAGGATTAAATAAATAAAATTTGTTAGTATATTGGCAATTTTCTACAGCATGGACGATTGCGTAAACGACTATCTATAAAATAAGAATTGGAATAACTAATAACGGTATTATTAATACAAAAGTAACTATCTAGGTCGGCCGTTCCAACTCCAGAACTGCTCGGTGGCTAACCAAAGCATCGATTCCCTATACGTGGAATGTATGGAAAATTTTGATGGCGGCTTACCGCAGACCTTTCTGATGGAGTTACTGGAACTCCCTTCGTTAATTGTGAGTCCATCCAGTTGTTTTATTCGTATTTATTTTTGTTACAAAATTAACGAGCTTGACGATATTAATTCAGTATTTTAGCATTCTGTGTTTAATCATAAAGTTATAAAACATCTACACATGTTTAAACTATAGTCCTCATTAATTTTTTGGGCCGCTTTGAATTGTCAAAATAAAGTTAAAATATTATTATAGGAATCTAAAATTGACATTTTTTTATCGTTCACCTCTTGGCGGACTCTTTAAGATCCAAATCTTAAGATAGCAGGCCATTAATTTATAAATTTATATATTTTTTTTAAGTTGTATATTATTTTTACATTACGTAATTTGTCATTGCATTTTTTTGGAACTTTTGCTACCAACAATCTGTAGATTCTTGTTTGTATGAATCTTAAACACTTATGGTTTTGGATAGTTGAACTTTGACGTAATACATGTAATACGTATTTTCTACATAAATTTGTTTTTTGTCTGTTCAAAAAGTTTGGCATACAATTTAAAGTTACAGTACCAGAATTATTGCAATATAAGCAAGATCTACATGTGTATTATTTTAAAATTAATAATTATTACGATAATTGAAGAGAGTTATAATGAATTTCATAACTCAATTTCCAATGCTCTATGGACAGGTTCGATATAACGTGTCAACGAATAGAACCCCACCTTACTTTGAAGTGAGGGGACTTCCACCAGGCGTTAGCTACAGAATCGATTTGTATGCAATCAACGCAAAGGGAAGAAGCGATGTATCTACTATAGAAACAGTCACTTTGAAGGGTCAAGCAAAATTTACTGGTGAGTTATTGTTTATTAATGCATAAGGTTATCAAGATTAAACTAAGAAAGAAATGGATTAAATTCAGTATTTAATTGAATTGAGATATTAGAATTTGGATTAAGTATTGGATTTCAAATCTAATAAAGTTTTTTTAGTTCATGTACTCCGTTATAAAGCAAGATAAGCGAAAAAGATAACATTATGCATTTACTAATCGTAATATTGCAAATACAAGCTAAAAACTGCAATAAAGTTTTATCAAAATTTCATGTAACAATTTGAAACCTTCAAAACAATTTCGTTTATCAAGCCATTTGCTACAATTCGTATAGACGGATAAGAGTTCCCAATAAAGACGGAATAATACCTTATTACAGCTACTTTAGGGCTATTTATTTCTGCAACGTTATAGGTCGTTTGAATCATACTGCTGCCATAATAAAAACGGCCTAATAAGCAAGCGCAGTCACGCCACGACAAAAGCAGCTGAATTCGAAATTACTTCATTTCAGGCTAATAATAACCTAACACCACGCTATATTACTTAATAGGTTAGTCGGGATGTGTATTTGGCAGTTATTACAGCAATTTTGGCTTTGTGTTTAACACGAATTAGCATAACCCATCTCCTGAGCTACTTTCGACGGTGATTGCACTACGTGAGCGATCTTATCATACTTTAAAAATGCCAGACTATATTCATTGTTATATAAAGTTCATTCATTAAATCAAGAAAATTAGCTGTTGCCTTGGCTGCAATGTTGCAAAACTTTGGCACCCTTGAGATCATTGTCAAGCGGCAAAGTGCCATAAGCGCTCGTCTCAGTAGACTAGTGAAGCTGTAAATGCCAATCAAACCAATAGCGTAGTCAGTTCGAGAAAAAAAAATGAAATTATACGACATAAAATATCGTTCCACAATGTGTGGGAAAATTATAATATCAAACGCTAATGTTTGGTATTGCGAGCTAATTACGTTTGCGTGTTAATTCGAAGCACAAATCGAGCAATCTGTGTAAATTGAAATTGCATATTGTTTCAATATATAGTCAAATATTTACTACTTATTTAAAATGTTGTGAATTTTCAAAACATAACTTACTTATGTAGGTAAGTGAACAACAGCTTAGAATCTATCAACCAACCATCAGACCAGCCTAAACATTTACTGCAAGGTGCAGATTCTTGATAGCTGGTTGATTCCTGGCTTATGCATTTAAAAGAAACTACGTAAAGAGATTTAGATGATGCGTTTAATCGTGATGCAGTCTTTTAGATTCGCTAATATCTCATATTTAATTCATACTTTTGATATTATGTATTAGAATTATTTTCAGATGGGCACAAAATTGTAAATTCGAACAGAAGCACGTCCAAATATTTCCCCATTTCTAAGTCCGTATGAATAATATCCGTATGACATTTCATCCGCAGGTCATTTATAACTTGCTTAGCGCTTTTAAAGCCTATTTGCATATCGTCTCACAGAGCCTGGCTTTAATGTAAACGTGTGAATTTTAAAACCGCGATTGTACGATGTTCCCTTTATTTAAACACATAAAAGCATTAATCATTTTAACGCTTAGGTAGTTTATATGAATATTTAAAATAACATGTGTTAATAAGTTGAATTTGTAAATATTGTTTTTGTTGTTTTCTTTTCTTATTTAAGCAAGCTTTTCTTTTTTAAATTTAGGAGAAAGCAACGCACTAGGCGTGTCTCCAGTTTTGGCGTCAATAGCAGCTATGTCTGCACTTCTAGCAACTTCAGTATGTGGCGTGTTGGCAGTGCTCTATAGACGACATGCGAACAGACACAGGCAGATGCCAGCCAAGCATGCTCCTTTGAGGTGAGTTACAATTCCTCTGATTGGTCTGCATGGTCTTAACTATACGGTTCTCCGAACTATATACTTCAATATACGTCTATTACTTTACGACATTTGTTAACTTACAATATTTGTTTAATTAACAGTACGTTAAATTGCAGCTGTATTGATTTAAAACTTCAAATTTCGCTAAGTACAACAGATTTAAAATTTTTACTATTTACTTTATCCTCTCGATATTTAAATGTACGTTCAAAATATATTATATAACTCAGAACCAATATATGATTTGATTACGACCTCGTAAAGACATATAAAATAATGAAATTTATGTCATATACTTTTTATTATATAAATTATATCACTATATAAAGGAAAATAAAATATTAATGTTGATTTAAAATTATATAAATTTGTATTTGTATGACATTTGTATGACAATCCAAAAAATTGACGAAGAGTTAACTCCAAACCATGCGTAGTATAATATATATCAAGTACAACTGAAGTTAATCTGCCTTGCGATTCATTCCTATAACACCAAATAAAATAACACCAACAATACTTTAAAAAAACATTTGATAATTTCTTTAAACATTAACGTTCTTGATGCAAGATGAAACTGAACTGACATCAAGTAAGTCTGTATGTCACAATCGTAATAAATATATTTATGTAAACAATTGTGTTCAATCTACAAATGCTTGTGAGGGAATCGTATCCTGAAGTGTGTCGAAGAATGTCCGTGTGAATGTTTAGCGAAGCAATGTACGTGGAGAGAGCTCCGAGTTGCGCGACGCCTGTCAAGGAGGTGGAGTCGCGCGCGAGCAGCGCCGAGCCTCGCGACCGAGAGAGAACTGACGGCCGCGGACCGACGGGGGCGCTACTGCACACACCAGACCCGAGGGAAACTGATGATGCAGACCCCGACATCATACCTTGTTTATATGGTGAGTTCATGATTAAGTAAAATCATCAGCCTGTAAGAGATTTAGAAACCCATTGTAGGTCCACATGCCTCTCCGAACGAAGGTGTATATAATCATTACACAAGCCCACGAAGAATCGACGTTTTGAAACTCTGAAGAATCACAGTTCTACGTATCTCTACACACAGTAGTACTACAAGAACGTCCTCACATTCAAGTTTCCTTACGCTGCTTTCCTTCACTGTCAGCCGATATTCTTACTAATTGAAATTAATAAATGTACGCGATTTAAAAAAAAAAAAACACTGGTACACGCCAGGTTTCGAAACACCACGACTTTTGTGACGAGTCAACTTGCACGAAATTATATTGAAATTGCTGTTATTGGAATATGTCGAAAATAGTATTTTTATTTTTGCAAAAAAATCTGTCTATGTTATTACCGAGTTATATAAATTATTCCCTAAGAAAACGTACATCCGAATTTAATGTTACGAACATTATGATTCTTACAATTTAATAATTATAAAGATGAGTCTTTGCCCGAACCTCAAACATCCTGTTAAGAGTCGAAATTTTGATAACAGTAACTATTATAGTGATGTCACGCAAATATAACATGTTGAAAATCTTTTATTGGTTACACATGTAATGGAAAAAATTTAAACACGATGCACGAAAGAGGTTGACTTCCTTTAAGTTATATATAATTATGTGTGTGGTGATCAAGATTCAATTTGACTGGATAATATTACTTCTCCAGCAGAGAGAAAGCCCGTATCGAACGGATATATGAGCCTACAGAGGCCTCCCTCTACGAGTAAAATAGCAAAGCTAAACAGCGACGACGTCCGCTCCGAGCCAGACGGCGGAGCGTACTACACCGATTATAGGAAGAAAGATTATAGAATACCCATAACTAGTGTAAGTATATAACTATACTCAATATAAAATTAATTGAGTTCTAGGGCACCCAGTGCTCTTCGTCTGAAATCTGTTAGACCATGACATTTCGCGGTCTAGATTCTAAATGAATTCAATTATATTCGATTCGCAAATTTTCAAATTTGTGTTTTCGGTCATTATAAAATATTAACAATTTTGATTTAAGCCTGTCAGACAATGATATAATTATGACTTTTCAACAGAGTTTTAGTAGCGAGTCAAAAGATACACAATTGGTGCACCTTATTATTTGATTAGAACAAAAACGGACAGTTCGCGTAATATACAATATACCTTCCAAATCATTATAGTTCAAATTTCAGGAGTTCAGTATTTTAACTATGTTCTTGCAATACATTATTGATAATTTAATGTATGTTCATAAAAACTTGAAAAGCTGAATTTTAAAAATTTTAAAGGCCGGCATAATCTAAATACCAGAGAGTATGACAAATTGTTCGTCTCATGTTTCAGACTCAGTAAACTCAGTTATTTAGGTAATAGTGTTAGGTTTTTTAATAACGATTTGCCAGAATGTACGTTGAAGCTCCATGTCAAACGGGTTTTAGTGTTAAAAGACTGTTGTAGAGTGGATCAATATGTGAACGATGGTGACTTCTGGAACTAACTTCTCTCTATGCATTTACTGAAAAAGATCTTAACCTATGATTAATTTTAGATATACACATATATTACAATGATAAACTCCATCGAGTTTCTTACCCGTTCGTCTCGGTGATTGACTTGTTTTCCGAACCACTGGTAGTTTTGACGTTCATAAGCGGGTTGTTAGGGCCTAAACTGAATAAAGTATTTTCGATCCTGTACGCTATCTCTTTCGCACACTTTTGTTCGATACTCTAGTCATAAGTTAGTTGACAGGGGAAGAGAATCATAAGCGTCATAACCTGGTATTGTTTGTTGCAGTCGTACCATAGTTTAGGGCGGGCTAACAAGGGTGTGAACGCATGTAGTCCGAGCTCCGCCACCGGCGTGACGTCATCCCTCACCGCGCATCGACTCCGGCCTGAAGTCGTCACAACCTCGCACCGGGTCCAGGAGAGCTGTATATAAACTAGTTTCCATCCAATGTAAATATTTCTTTTTAAACAGTTGTATCTCGAATGTAATTCTTGTGATGTCTTCTTATCGTAAATGATGCAAATGGATAGATTATTTCTTGTAAAGTGAAACGTTTTTTCCAATGGCTGAAAAGTGTTCGTCCATCTATCGCATGTCGCATTATAACTAGCACGCGGTCACAGAGTAGGGCTAAAGGTAAAGGCGCTCGGCAGACCGGCCAAGCTCAATATTTTCAGTTAATTGCCTACGATCCCATAAAAAGTATCACTTTCGTCGTGGTTTTATAAAATCCCACACTGTTTTTATTTTAATATTCACAATTACTTTTCTACATTAGTACTGATATTATTAAATTGGTAGTACTATTATAAGTATGTTGTGAGAATTTCAATGTCCTATGGTAACTTCCCTGTTAGAACTTTGGGAGTTTTTGTGTCATCTCAGAATTCCCGCGCCGTGGTATTATTCCCTAATCACTTCACTTGTGCTCAATAACCGAACTATATTATCCAATATAACAAAATATGGAGTCAAATAACACAAGAATATGAATAAAATATAAAATCCACTACATGAGACACCAAAGCCAAAAAACCGCCAAAAATTCCGGAATGATTCTTATAAGTTTATTGCTGTTATTTTTGTAAATAGAATTCTTTCTAGCCTATTTTACAAGTATAACTTTAGTCTTCCAAATAGTTCTTAAAACGAAACAAATTTAACATGCCACGAGATATTTTCAAGTACTTAATGCAATTTAAATTGTGTGCGTTTATAATATTACCGTATACAGCTTAAAACCATTTATTAATCCAATCAATACGCTTTTGAAAACTTGCCTTGTTGATAGTCTATTTTGTTTTGTACACTCTCAATACTAGTTTATTAATTATTGGTAAAACCGTCCTTTCTAAGTCTAACAAAGGTCTAAATTGTCTCTTTAATTTCTCAATTCTAAATTGAATAAACATATTTATATAAAGTAAAATTACTGCTTCTGTCATTTTTATAGTTTTATTTATTTAATGTTTATTCCATTAGTATATTTTCATATTTTATCATTTAAACACTTAAAAAGACATAAAATCTACTTTATATATTTTACGACAAAATATAAAACTATGTCAGATATGTAATAAAATTATTAAATTTATGATCATTCGAAACTTACCGTAATACAGTAGTCTGCCGCCTCTGTGCGTTATGTTTGATATGTGACGGTTTTATTTTTATCTATCTCGTTTACTCACATCATAATATCGTTGTGGAAGAAAGAGACAGAAAACGGAATGGTTTTATTTATCAATTCCTTCCTCACAAGAATTACGTCCAAGTGATACTTGATTACAAAAAAGCATGACTGTGTTCCTTTTTAGTATTAAATTTTTGTATTTTTACGAAATATTATGTAAAGAATGTTAAAGCTGTAAGAGTAATTTAATGTAATATATTTATTGTGGACAATTCTTGATACTTTTATGATTTTTAAGCAGGACAAAGCAAGGTACATTATATTCAGCATATAATCTCTTATTACCAACTTTTTCAAGTCGCTTATGTATATAAATGTGTACATTTTATGATATGGAGCTATTTAGACATAAAGTCAACCCGATGTTAAGTATTTACCTTATAGCAATATAGAAACCACCTTAAAAATCTGCAGCCTTAACAACTAAGTTGAAAAATCTCGGAATTTGGACCGGTATACTGCCACGGGAATATTGCTATTTTAAATCAAGAATATATATAAGAGTGGTACTTTCGCTCTCCAAACTTACACAGGTCCTACAAATCAATTAATTAATCTAGAGAATTTTTATATATCGATCTTGAAATTTACCTAACATCAGCTTAAAATCCCCTTAAGAATTGGTGCGACTTCCAGCTTCCGAATAACATTAAAATAGTTCATCCATATCATAAACAAATGTCTGGTCGGTTGATCTTAAGCTTCAGTTAAAAAAAATCGAAAACTTCAATGGTTATAGTTTTTATTGTAATATAAAAACATTCTGATTAAACTCGTCGATAAATATGTTAAAATAAGGACACTCAAATTAGACAAGTGTTACATAATATCTAAATTTAAACAATGACTGTTTTTCAACATGTTTAATGTACTTTTTTTGTAATAAGACGGATAAATTTGAACGTCCGCTGTAATCAAAGATCAAAGTATTATTTCATCAAGAATTGTCCTACGTTAATATAGATATTATTAATTGAAGCGATTGAAGATGTATTTACAAAATTAAAACGTGTTAACAGAAATCGTATTCATTAAATTGTTGTTTTAATTTCAAGTTTATAAAATATATATTACTAATGGGCCCGGCTGACGTTATCCCGTCGTGATTGTAAAAAAATCCTTGACGAATTATTCAACAAACCTTCCTCGTGAATCACTTTATCCACTGATGAAAACTGCATCAAAATCCGTTCAGTCGTTTTTGAATTTATCGCGAACAAGCAGATAGACAGACGCGGTAGGAGACTTTGTTTTATAGTATCTAATGATGTAGAGTTAACAACGAAAATTTACGAAAAAAATCCTTTACTTATTAATTTAAATTTCTGTTTCATACAACAGTATATAAATGAAGCCTTGGCTGTTAAAAAATCCTACCAGAGTTGGCATATCTACATTAATATGTCTGTAGTTTTGTTAATACTTGTACTCTTTTCCTTCAAACCATGGGGTATACATCTATTGCAAAGGATATTTATAAAAAACATGAAATTAAATTTGTTTGGCTGGGTTATACTCAAAAATGGCTTAACCGACTTCTATGAATAATTATGCTCGCAAAGTATTTCTTTTAGCAAATATGTTTTGTATTGGTAGGCTATTAAAATACTTTTAGAAATCATTAAAAAAATACATTTTATTTGTCCTCAACCGATTTTATACACTATTAATTCTCAATGTAAAATCTATTAAATAAATAAAACAAAAATATTTACTACACCAAAACCTATATGTGTACTAAAGACGCGGATACTGTTACAGTGGGTATCACTAATAAAAGAAACCATATATATTTCGATTTAAAACTAGACAATACAATTACTGAACCAAACCAGCCATAAAAGTATTAAAAGCACTTAGCTATGAAAATATTTAAAGTATTATTATGAGATACAATAAAAAATATTTACACAAGAAAATGAGGAACAAATATTTATTTGAAATTCTAAAATGTTTGAAGACGGTACGCTCGAACCTTTTGTACGTTAATCTGTAACATGCGGTATCGGGCTAATAAACGAGCGATAACTACAAATAATAAAAAAAATATTCTTTTTTTTTACAAAATGAACAACAACTAGATTTTCACTGTAGTCCGGTGAAGTTGTTAAGACCTTGCTAGGTTAATAGCGTAGTTACCGCGTGGAATCTACTGTAAAAAACAGTGATTAATGATATCATCTGAATATATTAAGTCAGTTTACTTATCTCCTTTTCTCTCGTACTTAAGTCGCGTCGTCATTAAAATTACAGTAACTTTTGATCGAGTGAACCGATTCTAAAGAAACCAAGATTAAATGTTACTCGAGGATATGCTTTATGAGTTACTTAGTGAGGTTTCACCGTGAATGCAGCACTTAAGCAGTGATACATGTTGAAACATACATACTGGTAGACATTTCTGAAAATGATTAGAATGTATTTTATTTCTTGTTCCCAGACACCTTTAAGCAGTCAAACAATTTAAGCAGTTTATGTAAAATTACCTCTAGAATGAGCTATGTTACATTAATTCGTAAAGAATATGACTGAAGTAATCAACTTTTAACTATAATACTATTTGAAATTATGTTTCAATTTTCGATTAGCTCTCACTCTTATCTATGCCTGAATTTGCCTGAAATTGCTATTTTTGTAATATACGATAATATTAAATTGTTGTAGTTAAAATTTTGTTGTAGTTAGATGTAGTGGTGGTCAATCAATTCCTAGCGGAAGTTCAAAGTAGCATCCACTATAATATTTAAATTGCCTGGTAATGTTTACTAAAACTCGCCGTAACGTTGACTTCAGGGCCCAACACGACGCTAGCGGCCACACGCGAAGTAACATTAAACTGAACGACAACATTTATCCACACTTAACGCTCCAATATAGTTCTTCATGATGAGAAATCATTTTAAATTGCTCACAAATTTGTGTAAACATATGGACACACTAAACGCATCTCACGTCATATTGTACAATATAATTTATATAACTTTGACTAAAGTGCAGAACATTTTGAATGATGTAACTTTGACATTAATAAAATGTACATATTTATTTATCATAAGTATGAAGTTTATAAACACTGAAGTAAGGAGCTTGTGTAAGGGTAAAATGGTATTGATAATTAATTCTAAGAAACGAGACATTATAAATTAATAAACTGAATTTCATGTTACTTTTTATATTTGACAGTATAAATACTATCTGAATCGACTTAAAAAAAAATTCACTCGATTTTCTTCTTTAACATATCTACTATTTCCGTGTAAGTCTCCTTTAATCTGCGCTATTCGTTCTATTCTGTAGCGCCACTGTTTACTTTGATACCGCTTATCCTACAATATCATTGATCCCACTCATTTGACCTCAAATAGTTACTGGTAGTCTCTATTCAAAAACAATTTTATACTGAGATTCATGTATATAGGCTACATGACCAGCCTAGTTTCACTTCCGCTTTGTGATTAATATAAAAATATCAATAAGTTTTTATTGCTGTATCAACCATGTATATATATATCAATCGATGACACACTTTTCAAATCTTTTGGACCCTTATAGCTTGATAATGGTTCCTTTCTTTACATTTATTTTAAACGATATGTTTGTGCAAAAGCTCAGACAAAAATACTCATATAGAAACAATCTAATTAAATCCCAATGTTTTTATTTTAGTAATTTTTAGATGACGTCACATCGCTATTATATTTATACAAAAACGACTAACATCTAACGCATGGAATAATAAGATCTTCCGAAATTAATCCTTGACCAACGACCGACTTGCATCAAATAGTAAGTATCATCACATTCACTCATATATTCTTCAATTTACTACGCACCTATCACGTTCTACTATTTGAAATTCAAACTATACACAGTTAATGTGCAGTAATTAGCAGTAATTAAACACTAATTAAAAAATAAACTAAGCCATGTATCGTTTACCAACGACACGGGATACCATGGCGTGGGATGCGTCGAGTGTACCCAAACTATAACTCGCATAGACTTATGATTTTAAATTTGTCATTTGACATGTAAACATGAGATTCTATGGGCTATTACATGATTTTATTGTCGGCATGTGATCTCTTCTCTACGGTTGCACAATATTACGATCAATAATGATGGATATTTCAAGTATATATATTTAAATTAACAAATAAATCTTAGTATATTCTTAATCTCATTTTGTTTATTAAAGGTAACACTCGTTTTTATAAAAACATTTCTAGATGATTTGTAGAACGATATGGCTTTAAACTCAGCCGAGAGAAATGCAAATTATCAATTAACCCTTTGAATGTGACGACTGAATTATTAAGGAAAAATATAAAATTAACAAATACATAATTCTAAAATATTTTTCAATCCTTTTATAACCAGATTACCTATCGCTAGCTGATGCGTGCGACTTTATTCATGTGAAAATAGTGTTATCAATTTTGGAATTAAGTGTTTCATTTGGGTTAATTGTTAGTTTCATTTTTTTTGTTTTTGTAGTCAATATTTAATTCCAACTTTATGTATACGGATCGCAAGTTATATTTCTTAAAGTGTTACTCCTAACTTCTTAAGGGTAGTCAAACTCTTTAAAGTCTTTTATTTACAGGTGAAAATTTTATCGAAATCGGTACAGCCGTTTCAAAGATAAACTTGGACAAACATTTATTACATTTCATTTATATGTATAGATAAAGACAAACGACTAATAATGTTTTAAAAGATTATATTTATTATGTTTTTTTTTTTATTTCGATTATCTTAGTTCAATATATTTTTTTTAATTTTTCTAAAATTATTGTTTATAAGAATGTTTAGATTATTTGTCAAATAAATAAAAGCACGAAAGGATTCATCTTATAATATGGAATGTTTGAAGCAATGACGGCTCAGTAGTCAGTACGTTTGGAGACGTCGATGGACGTAGGTTCGAATCATAGCAACTGAGTCTGAACTTTTAGTGAAGGAAAACGTCATAAAGGACCCATAACATGGCTTCTTCTAAGTCGACCTGGCTAGCTATCACCTTCAATTGGAAATTCCGTTTCCAAGAACCTATAGGTGTGTTAAGCTAAACTTGAGAGCCAAGTCACCTTTAAGTTTGGCCTGCTTACCATCATGGATCATGATGTGAGGATGTGGTCAAACTCTTAAACTATAAAGGAAATATATATGGTAAATGACTATTTAGTTATAGTTTTATACAGTCTGATTAATTTTATTTGAAATAAAAAACTTATATTAAATTAACGTAATAATAAAGATAAATTCGAACAATATGAAAAACCATACACACCACTTTCTTCATTTATCCGTTATTGTAAACACGAACAGTATGGGAATAAACACTAGCGGTAATGATTCTCGTAATCTAATTACAACATGAAGGTAATGGGGGAAAATTGTCATGTTAATTATATTGTCTCCCTAATTACTCTGGCTTGTAAAATGGTGTTGCAGCGAAAGAAGTCATTTCTTTTACGCATCTAAGCAATTTGATCGTGTTCGGAGTTCGGACAGTGTTATTTCAGTTTTATTCCGATTATATTTTCTTGTGTTATTTTTTTATAAACCCAAGGCTACCCACCACGGCTTCAAATGAATGTATTAATGAAATACGACCATTTAATGAAAGGAAATAATTAACAGAAAATGACAACTGAATAACTGGACTTCAATTCTATCAATATTTTTGAATACTTTTGTGTCTTTTATCTCACCTATTTATATGGAGTTTTTTTTAACAATATATTTAATTTTTTTATACGAGTTCTTAAGCATTTTCTATTATAAAAGCTTTGTCTTGAGAATGAAAAACAAGCCAAATTGGGAACTAACCAAATAGGTGTAGCCGTTCCATACGTACGAACGTATACGCTTACACGCCGTATAGTGATTGTAATTTATTGTTATATATTATTTAGAAACAATAAGTGTTAAGAAAAATTAGTAAAAGTAAGAAAAAACTGCATTTATAATTTTCTATTTTTTTTATTAGGAATTTTTTTATAGGAATTTTTTATAGGAAAAATATGATATCATTGCTCTGCTCTTAAGAGTAGTAACATATTATCATAAAGTATTTTATTAGCAGCACATTGACGTTCATAAATAAATACAATAAATACAAAATTAATTGAAACATCTACAGATAGCGAATAAACAAACAAAAAAAATGGGCTTTGTAATACTAGAATAGATTACAAAAACCTGTTTCAGAACTTCCTTAGCGAATGTCCGAACATTGAACACAAATTATGGATTTTAAATTCTTACATTGAATCTTCAGAATAATCGTTATAGTATAACAAAAATTATAGCTGGTGTGTAGACGTAAGCATACGACCTATTGTTTTTATATAAAAAACTAATATAAGATCCTCATGGAAAGTAGGTATATCCAAGCTGCAAAATTTTGTCACAAGTTATTTTAACAAAAAAAAAATGCTCAAAACGCTACATTTTTTAAAACTATTCTAGCTTTTTTAAATTCAGATTATTCATATTCCCTTAGTTCGCTCAATGTCGATGCGTAAAAGAATTGTTTACATTAATAAAATTGTCACGTGTAATTATGTAAATTGTAAATAGATGGAATTAATGAAATCTAGTCTAACTTTAGACCTAACGGTGCTAAGTATTGTAAATAGATTAACATAAACTCATAGAATAATAAGTCAATTGGACGAGCCCATACTAAGTACGGGACAACTATTTATTGTTAATGAATTGTTTCATGTAAATAAATGTTTCGTAAATAAAATGTCGAGCATTTATCAATATTGTTGTTTCATTTATCTATCCCATCATAAACTTAGAAAGACTGGTTTTTATTAAATAATAGCGTTGTTCTTCTTAAGTATGTTAACTATATACCAGAAAGTGTTGGAGTAGCGTGGTTCGATCCTCAATTACAAAATTATAGTAAATTTAATATCAAAACCTCTATATCAATTATGCAGGGTGAATTAATTGCAATTGCTGAAGCACTAGGTTATATTGACTCTTTAGAACATAGGAATTATGTTATCTTTACGGATTCCAAGAGTGCACTTCAACACGTAGCTCGGTGTACCTCGAGAGTTCGAGGTACACCGATAGCATACAAAATTATTAAGTTATTGAATGATCTGAATTCAAAAAATAAAAAGGTCATTTTACAGTGGATATCGTCCCTTATAAGTTTGGCGGGAAATGAGAAAACGGATCAATTAGCTAGGGTGGCTCTTACCAATGGTATACCATTTAATTATATACCTTACTATGCTGATCATTTCTATCTTATAAGAAAACATTGTCATAAAATGTGGAAGGAATACATCGATGAGCGCTCAGTTAACAAAGCCATATGGTACAAAACTTTGCAACCTACCTTACTACGCTATACCTGGTTTGACAATATTAAAATAAGTCGAGCTGAATTAAGTACTGCCTTTCGTCTTCGTTCAGGGCACATTCCACTGAATAGCTTTTTATATTTGATAAAACTGAAGTCGTCACCAAATTGTGACATATGTAATAGCGTAGAAGATGTGTACCACATAATGTCTGAATGCATACGTAACCGAACCCAAAGACTAGCACTGGAGAATAAAATAAATGTCTCATTAAGATCTGTGGGTGTATGTAATGCCATCCTTGCTTTCCCGACATCCGAGGAAGCAAGAATGCTTTACAGGCTGGTTATGGTTGGAATGAAGAACCGGTAAACTATTGACTGTTTATGTGTAAAAGTGTCTAATTGGAGTTTTTGGCGGGATTTTAGTCTGTCATGTAGTGGATTTTATATTTTATTCATAATCTTGTGTTACTTGACTCTATATTGTATAAAGTTGGTGGTGTTTTATGTAATATGGTTGGTTTGTTATGCATAAGTGAAGTGAATGAAAAATAATACCACGAAGCATGCATTTCTGAGATGCCACAAAAACTCCCTGGAAGGTTCTAGAAAGGGATCCACCATCTTGTTAGAATATGGTTTCACACGATGCTTAATATTGGAATGATCACACGAAGTTTGTGATATTATTGACTACGTGAGAATGGCAGTAATAATCGGAAAGATTGATTGCCAAAAATAAAGTTTAAAAAAAAAAAGTGTCTAATTACAATTTCATTACCCCGGCTAGCTAGCTACCTACTCTCAAGTTAAAAATGTGTTGACAAGCCATGTTATTCCGATAGTTGTATTTGAGAGTTCGTTCTAATTACCTAGTTATTCCTAGTTAGGTCTAGATATAAACGAAAGTAGAAGGTTATAGGTTCAATAGTTTGAGAGATATAATTATTTTCCTGAATTTCACATTTTTTTTTTAATTATACTGTTGCATCGCCATTTAGTATCCGGGGAGAGCGTTCTTTTTAAGGTTGTGCAGGTAATATAATAATTTTATATAGGTAAGTAGATGTTCTAATATTGTTTTTTTTTTTTTGTTGATATCTTTATAAGTGAAGATCGAATTATACTCTAAAATATATAGAACCCGCTCTAGTTATAAGGTTAGAAAGAGTTAACCGATTTTTTTTTATGTCGTAGGAGGCAAACGAACATGTGGATCACATGATGTTAAGTGATCATCACTGTCCATAGACACTAACAACACCAGAGGAGTCGAAAGTGCGTTGCCAATCTGTGTTGGTGGGTAAGTGCGGAGTGGGAAGGGAGAGGGACGGAGGTGGGCCTTCGGCGCTCTCACTGACCAAACGAAACGCAACAATGCAAGCACTGTTACTTCACGTCGGTTTTATGTGAGAGGGTGGTACGATCCCGGACGAGCCGACCCATTTATGCTGAAAGCAGTTATAGGATCAGCGTGGTTCTACTACCAATAAATATTTGCTAGACTTACTCATACAAAGGTATTTCGATTGCATCATAAATGCGACCTCTATATAACTAATAAACAAAAAATCTCAGCGACCTTGGTAAAACGGTGTAACTTAACCTAACCGAAAACGGTGAATAGAGCACGTGGTTCCAAACAAACATTTCCCATATGGTTGTAAGAGATTTGGCGAAATTTAACATTATTTCAAAATAAACTGGCTTGGCAAATTAACAAAGATATTCTAATACCTAATTGAAGTTCGACAGGTCCAACCCCGACTTCATAGAGTTTCGACGTTTGCCTGACCCTATGTGTCTTAAGTTTGACGAAAATTCTTTAGTAAAAGCCAGAAAAAGTCATTTATTTGGGCATTGACTAAGACCTTTAATCAAACTTGAGGATCGAGTAGACAAAGCCAAGAGCGCCTGAGGTTTAATTATAACATCATGTTCTTACCCTGATCCCACCTAAGTAGTGTCGCCACAACATGTTTTCCTATTCCACTCTCGCCTACCAGACATCATCTCGGTATTCACACTTTTTACACCCATATCATTTTTCACACAATCCACCCATAACTTTTTCGGTCTTCCTCTACTCCTATATCCATCCATCCATCATTCTACTCAAAACTTTTCTACTTACATGAGTTTCAACTCTTCTCATAATATGCGCCTACTATGCTAACCAATTACTCATCGACTTCTCTGTTACTGGTGCTATTTTCAAACTTCCTCTGATATACTCATTCTTAATCTTATCCATTCTAGTTACACCACACATTCACCTTTCGCATCTCTGCCACATGTAGTTTTGTCTCATCCATCTCTTTCGTAATTCAACACTCAGATGCATACATCATCACCGGTCTTATTATAATTTTATACACCTTACCCTTGAGTTTCAAAGGCATGCATGGGTCACCTATGGTTTGACTGTAACATATAAATATATCATTAATTAAACTTTAGAGCACATTTCTGTAAATTATAAATTTCTGACGATCATCTTCATCTACTTACGACGATTAATTTATCAGTTTTTCTATAAGTGTCCTAAGTATGTTTGAAATACGATGCACAGTGATACACGTTTCTTCTATTAACTACTATTACATTTGTTGAATGTCACAAAAAAAAGGAACTCTTTTCAAGTGAGCACCGACGTGATCCCGCTTAAACAAACTGTAGGTAAACAAAGGGGTATCTGGATATTTCTACTGGAAGTATCTATTTTGAGTTTATGAGTTCCGGGTACACGGCTAACTGAGCGAAGAGAAGTACCCGCTATAAACACGCAGCCCTTACTAATTGTACTCGAGTCTCATTCGTAAATTACCTTCGAGATTAGATATGTAATCGGTTTAATCCGTTTGTTGATTATTTCACATGATTTTATTTCCGTTTATTTATAATGAAATATGGTTATTCAATTCACAATTATATAATAGTCTAGTTTAAATTTATTTAAATTTTAAAACTCGGAATAATTTAACAATATTCTTCCATAAAAATATAATACTCTTCCACAATAATGTATAAATAAATTGTTATATTGGCATTAAAAAACAAAACTATTATTTTATTCTTATAGTCTTTATAGTGGTTAAATATTAAAATAAGAACAGCAATGATTTTTGAAATAAAAATAAAACTCTTCAAATCAATATAAATTTAAAACGTACACAATAGCATTAGGATTCCTTGAAAAAACTGATTAATCTTCTCTCAATTTTTTATCAGCCATTCTACCGCTGATAATCATCGAATATTGCAGTCCAAAAAAAAGTATTGACACCACTCCACCAGTAATCTGTTTATGTATAATTTATATTTGAATTCGACAAGGTATCGATAAAATGATTTCAGTTCTAGTTGCAGTAGTATCTAGACCATAAAGATCCCTTCTGATAAATTAACATTTTGATCACCCTCTCTCAGGCAACGGACTCATTTGCGTAAGCACACGCCGGCATCCTATCAATTTCATGCAAGATTTACTGACTCCATCATAATTAGGATATTCTATGAACCCTTCAGAAATATGGACCGGTTTATATATTTTTATGGGATCATAATATTTTATATTCTATTGACAGACTGATCTTAAAATGTTATTTAGATACTAAAAAGCTAATATCAACAATAAGATACATAACTTTGTCCTCCCAATATATCCCTAATAATTTTATGTATGTTCGCAAGAAGTTAGTCTGTAGTGGTAGAGTCACGCTGAAGCTATTATTGGTTTCAGCATGAATGGGTTAGCTCGTCCGGGGTAGCACCACCTTCTCATAGAAAACCGACGTGAAGTAATAGTGCTTGCATTGTTGCGTTTCGTTCGGTCAGTGAGAGCGACGGAGACCCATCTCCTCTCCGCTCTTGTCTCCTCTAACGCCTCTTACTTTCTCTCCATTCCCCCAAACACAGGCTGGCAACGCACTTGCGACTCCTCTGGGGTTGCAAGTGGCTATGGATTGCGATGATCGCTTAATAATAGGTGACCCGCATGTTCATTTGTCTCCTATATGACATAAAAAGTTACATATGCTCAATTTTATATATATATTAATATTAGATATAAACAAAGCTTAGCCACACGACTTTTAGACTTAGTAAGACTAAAAGCACATTCCCTGTTTGCCGGTTTTACTGAAAGAAGGGTGAATCATAACGTGAACGATTGCGATGTCTAAAATGTCTTGCAGCCTATATGTACTTTAAAAAGAACAATAAATGTGAGTAATGTGTTGTTTTGGTAAAAATGATATAGCCGATCGAATTTCTAATCGACTATTCTCGACAGCTTAAGTGGATTTTCGAACCGATGGTAATATATTAACGTTCATATGTATACATTGATGTAATAGTGGAAAACATTAAGGTGGTCATCGTTGTATAACAAATGGATACGGCAGTGAGCGTAGAAAGGTCTTACCTCATCAGTGTATTTTATTTCGGCCTTTTAATTGCGCATTTCTCGTCAGCAAAGAGATACTAGTAAATAACAGTTTCAGATACTAGTGGTCGAAATTAAAAGGCGTTTTGTTTTTTAATTCACATTAAGACACATAGATATCTTGCTTGAGTATCGTATAAAAAAGGTATATTGTAAGTATAACGAATAGAGACATAAATAAATGGTTATGACTAGTTTTTACGTCGACGGCGACGGACGGATGGTTCGGCGGGCCACAAGGCGGGGGGTTCCACAGGGGTCGGTTCTGGGGCCGCTCCTGTTGAACATGGGCTACGACTGGGTGCTCCGCGGCGTGCTCCCATATGGAGCGCGCCTAATTTGTTACGCGGATGACACCCTTATCGTAGCCTGGGGGGGGGGGGAATGGAAGGAGGTAGAGCGCCTGGCCACGATGGCCACAACCCTCGTGGTCAGGCGCATAAAGAGGTTGGGCCTCAGGGTGGCCCTCGAGAAGACCGAGGCTATACTTTTTCATGGGCCTCGGCGGGGACCACCACCTGGGGCCCACATAATGGTGGAGGGCGCCCGGATCAGGGTGGGGGCACAAATGAAGTACTTGGGCCTCACCTTGGACGGGCGCTGGCGGTTCGAGCCCCACTTTGTGGGACTCGGGCCGCGGATCGCGGGGGCAGCGTCGGCACTCGGCCGGTTGCTCCCCAATATTGGGGGGCCGGGTGCCGGGTGCCGGGTGCCGACGACTCTTTATGGGAGTTGTGCGGGCGATGGCCGCCTACGGGGCACCGGTCTGGGCGGACGCCCTCGATGCCGCCAACGTGCACGCGCTGCGCAGTGCGCAGCGCACGGTGTCACTGGCCTCCGACTCCCAGGGAGATAGAGTATAAGAGACGGGAGTTGCGGGAGGGAGCGGTAGAGCGGTGGATGCAAGACCTGGCGGACGCGCGCTACGGAACGTACTCAACGCCGTCCGCCCGGTCCTGCGAGAGTGGCTTGGGAGGGAGTGGGGCTCCCTGACGTTCAGGATGGTGCAGGTACTCACCGGACACGGCTGTTTCGGATGGTACCTGCACCGGATCGCTCGTAGGGAGCCGACCACCGCCTGCCATGAGTGCGGCGCTGAGGAGGATACCACGCTCGGCAGCGAGCAGGCGTGGCGAGTAGTGGCCTCCTTTTGCGAGGAAGTCATCTCGCAAAAGGAGGCGGCGGAGAGGGCCCGCGAGGCGCACCCCCTCAGCGGCCGTCTTCGCCAACGGACGGTCGGCAGGAGGAGGCGGCATTTTGCCCAACTCCTTCTGCCACCGTAGCCGGACCTGAGGGAATGTAGTCGGGGGGCTCATCCCCTCATTACACAGGTCCGGCGGACGAGGGGAGGCAGCTGGTGTGTACCCAGCTGCCTCTCTATAGGTAGGAGCTCGGCGGCCACCATCCGCCGGGCGGACCGTTGGGGCGGCTATCTAAGGGGAATAGCTTAGCACGATCCCTTGCCGCCCCAACACTACGGTCTGTTGGTACACCGTGGGGTTTTAGTCCGTGCAAGTCGGACATAACCCATCCTCTCCCCCGGGAGGGTGGGTATCCACAAGGGAATCCCCCACGTAAAAAAAAAAGACAATAAGGAAAAAAAAAACGAAATACTAGATACGATATTTGTTTAATGATAAATTGTTTTTTTGTAATGTTTAAATAATTACTGAAAAATGGAATTTACGCTGTTGTTCGCGTCTTCTCTTATGTAAATGTAGATTGGATTTGTCTCTCTATAATAGTCTGCCTTCAGTCCGTGACTTCATCCACGAGGAATAGTTACGTTACTTAGTTATTGGGCTAACACTAACACGCAGCGTTAAGCTCTTAAAGAAAAAAAAAAAACGATTTTTAAACATTCTTCATTGATGCTCTATTCCTACTGGATTTAGCGTAAGGTTTCCTCGATGACTGAAGCTATTTAACACTGAAAGAATTTTTCAAATCGAACCAGTACTTTCTGAGATTAGTGCGTTCAACCAAACAACTTCTTTTCAATACAATTTTCAATTTCAATATATTTAGTTATGTCATCCATAATAATGCTTAAAAATACGTATATACTCGTAAGTGTATTTTGGTATTACATACAAAGAGATAGAGCACTGTCATTGTTTTGATAACACTTCGCTATAATTGATTTTTTTCTCGATCTGACTACGCTATTGACCCAACACGGTTTTAACAGCTTCACCGGACTACGAAACTATAATTGATAATTTTATACAATTGAATTAAAATCTCCATGCAGCAATTTCAACAAAATATGCGCACATTCAAACCTCCGTAATCGGGGTTTAAATATAATTACTATATGAAGTAGATCATAATCACTTTCAGATTGTCGCAACCGAGTTGTAAGGTAGATATGACAGTGACATTCGCAGATTAACTCTCAGTGGTCACCATTTTTGTTAGCATCAAATACATCGTGATATAGTTTAAAAAAATTAAGGTGTCGAATGATATTGGCAATTATTTTAGTGACGCAATAAATATCCAGACAAAATAACCTTTCTGCGTCCTCTATTAGAAAATCTTGCAAAACTCTGTACGGGTTCTGGCGGGATCTTAATCTGTCATGTAATATATTATTCATAATCTTGTGTTATTTGTCTGTATCATTGTGATACTGGTGGTGTTTTACGGAATTAGTTTACTTATTGTACACAAGTGAGGTGGATGGGAAATAATATCATGGAGCATGGATTCTGAGATGCTATGAGAACTCCTCGGAAAATCCTTATATGGGAGCCACCATCTTGTTATCATATTAAAATGATGTCTGACTTACCTGCATGGTCTAGATACCTTTGCTTTATCCGTAGAAGGAATAAAAAACGATACAAATAAACTATTTTGTACACTAAAAAATCTATCAATATACTTTTTTATAATATCAATATTTTCTCACAAAAAACATTTATTTAACTTAATAAAATAAGAATAAACGTTATAAATCATATACTGTGGAAATAAAATTGAATATAACATTGCAACCATCAACGTAGATTCAGTCGTGTTAATTTTATAATAGAGTTCAGTTTCGTAGCAAAAGTCACCCGTAGGTGAACTGGTAAATATTTACATTCTCCTTAGAAAGGAACAAGTATTTATGTCAAACAGAATTATAGGTACATTTTACTAGTGTATTTTTGTAGATATTTTAGTAGATACCATCGTGCTGAAGGATGTGGATTCAAATTCTATGCAATGAAATTAAAATTTGTATTTTTTATATTTCAAACTTCGAATTAGAGTACGAAAAACATAATAAATACAATCATTCCGATGATACACATATTGGCCTTGGCAGTACAGCCAAACGCCTATATTCTGCGACCGAGCGACGACTGTAATGCGACATGAGACAGATCGACGAAAAAAATTGAGGCAAAAGAAAAAGTTTCACTTTAATAACGCAAGTCTATGCTAATTCCATTGTTGGATCTAACGCTGCTTCCTGAGAGAAGACATAGACCTTATTACCATACCAGCTTATGTATTGGAGACTTTAAACCCAGAGGTATCCACAGTTCTATGGAGTCTTAATAGAGTTTGATAGACGTAGGTTCTTTTCCTTGCCAGTGAGCCGGAACCTTTCGGTGAAAAAAACCATCACGTTGAAATTATAGCTTAGTAGTGATAGGGTTTTCTCGAAACTGACATGACTAGCTACGACTCTCAAATGCAAAGTTTGTCGCCAAATACGTGTTGGTAAAATACTACCAATATTATAAAATATACAGTTACATAACATTATGAACCTATACTAATATTATAAAGAGGTAAAGTTTGTGAGTTTGTTACGTTGTAGGGTATGATCTCAGGAATTACTGCTCCGATTTGAATTTTTTTTTAAGTTTTATGTAGCTCATTTATTGAGGAAGATTATAGGCTATATATCATCACAGTAATACTAATACAAGCAAAGCACTAATGAAGAATGTTTCAAAACCGGAGTTTTTTCCTATTGAGAGCTTCCACTGCGTGTTAGTTAGCGTTAGCTCAATTTTTTTTTTTTTTTTCGAAATATCTACGCTATTGACCCAGCAAGGTCTTAACAGCTTCACCGGACTACTAAGGCGAGCGCTTAAGGCACTCAGCTGATTTTATTTTGGCAACCAGCTCAAGGGTGCACGGCACACCTCGGCTTGGCTGATGCCTGTTGCATGCAAAATCGCGACCTATCTTAGCTAACCTAGCTAACTATTCATATATGTATGAGTTGTTGAAACGTATATGTGTACCAAGCATACACGCCTCAGCAACTCCTCCATATATTTATTATCGGAAAATTGAGAGTTTTTCAGTTCGATGAGGGAAAAAAGTAAACCCTTCCACTTTCATGTGTAAGCGTGTAGGCGTGCACGTGTGTGGGGGTGATCGTGTAGTGTTGTAGCAGTGATGTATATTTGTGTGTCACCGTATCGCGCAAGCAACGCACTCAAAGGTTCCCTACCAAGGGATCGAACCTAGGCTTGAGCCGCTGCCATGGGAGGCCTAATCGGGTATTAGCTCAAAGTAACTATTCTACGCGGACGAAGTTGCCGGTAGAGGCTAGCGAAATATAAGTCATGTACATGACAGATAAAAAAAAATCTGATTTATATACCTTTTCTAGCTACTAAGCGCTATCCTATCTCTAAATTGATATAAAGAATACAAAAAACATCAAAAACGACGTATCGTATCATAGAATTACTAACTTTCATACAAAAGTAGAACACTAGTATTCAAGAGCGCTTTAACTAGAGCTGAGCAGTACTCGACGGAATCGATATTTAAATATTTTCCCGTTGCTTTATTCAGATTTGAAAGCGCCGACTCCGATATCGAGTGTACTTAGATCATAAAAATACAGAGGTGACAAATTATTCATTTTAAAACTAATGATACACATTTTACAAATAACATCAAAGTTGTGGTTCGGTATCTTAGATCGAATTTTAATTGTTATTTCAGGATTTTAAGCCTTCTTTTCGCTCTAATCTTGCTTGATAATAGTCTAAATGACTTAGACTCGTTTGTTGATGCCTATCAGCTATAGATTCATTTTATAGTTCATAAAAGCCATACATATTTTTTCATCTTGGATGTCATTTTCAATTTTTGGAATCTTTTAAGATATATTTATTAAAATGGTATACTGATACGAGACATTTTAATCTAAATTCAATTGTTAATGTTTGTAAGGTACTTAATTGGATAAGTATTTGGGTCGCAAATAATCAATTATTTTTTATTTATGCGTAAAGGATAAAAATAATTACAATGAGTTACCCTTAGGCGATAAACTTATACTACGCAGGTGTAGTCCGGTGAAGCTGTAAAGACCTTGCTAGGTCAATAGCGTAGTCAGTTCGAGAAAAAAAACTACCCAGGACTTATTTCAGGTTTAATTTATACTTGTACTATAATCCTTGATTCATTATTTCGATCTATCTCATAAGATTTAGCAATTTTTTCTATTGCCATTTACATTACAAAAGTCCTTATTACTTCATAATAAGACATAGATTTTTGTCTACTTTATATAAATGTAATATACATGTATTTTGCATGCAAATTATCTTAAGGATTTCTTGACATTATAGTGAAAACCTTTTTAGAATTCGTTGTGTAGTTCATAAAGACACTGCAAGCGACTTTAGTTTATAATATTTATAGATATTATATATATATATATATTTTTATAGTAGCACGGCAAAGTGACTGCACTGTGCCTGATTGTAAGCACAGTGCAATCCAAAAACAACGGCGACTGCCGAGAGATACGTCATCCTTCAGCGGTCATCGCTGTCATGCCAGCCTGCGTAAATGCCTCTTCAAGTTACGCTTGAAGGACCCCATATTATAGGAAGGAGGGAACACACTAGCCGGGAGATTGTTCCACAGCTTCACGGTACGGCATATTTATACAAGCGCGTCACAGTGAGTCCATGAATCATTGCAATGTTCTGGGAAAATCAATAATATTTCGTATAATTTCAATACTTACTCAAAAATGTATTAAAAACTTCATCAAAAGTAGAAGCAAGCAATCTTTGTGCATTATTCTAAATTAATCATTTTTAACAATTACACTGTAATCTAAAAAAATCTCCTTGCAATATATCTGATGCAATATGATAGAGAACATAGAAAAAGTATGGTCAACTGCATTAAAAATGTAGTAATTTCACATTGCACCTCATTTAATCCAATTAAAAATATGGCTCAAGAAAAAACCTAGGACTTATTTTAAGGGAATAAATTGATATTAAACAATTAATTATTAAGCTGTTCTTTAAAATACATTTCAAATTGTATAACACATCCTATCTGTATAGATAATATTTGTTCTTGACTTGTGTGGTACATACACAAGAATTTAGCGATGAGAAGCAATTTATTCTTAACTATTTAGTCCAACTCGTTTGTTAAGTTTTCTCGAAGGAATAGGTGAAGTAGTTTAATAAAATGGAGAAGGACAACTGAATATTTTAGGTTTGAATAAAACGGTATTGATATAAGACATTTTCACACTATGAAAGGTTGTTAACAAAGGTTTCATGCTTTTGCGTACAATTCGCGCCATTGTTTTGATCGCCTTGAAGATAGCTGCACAGAACATAATTACACATTAAGTATAACTTAATTAGATAATATATTTTATAATTTAATTTAAATTTAGGTAGAACATAAATCTATACCAATATAATAAAGAGGTGAATTTTGTGAGTTTGTTACAGCGTAAAGGGTATAACCTCTGGATATATTAAACTGATTTTGAAATACTTTTTACCAATAAAAAGCCACGTTATTTATGAGTGTATATTAACCCGAAAGATTAAAACACTTTTTGTGGTAGTCGGATATGAAAATTAAGTCTGAGAAAAAACGGTCGAACGAAAACGTCTCTTACGGACGCTGCCTTAACTATGAGAGGTGTATGATTGAGTTCTAGAGAAAAGTTGCAGGGCTTGATAGTGCCTATTACCGACCAATGGAGTGGGCACCGGTCAGCTAGTACTTATTATATGTATAAATAACGTCGGGACAACTTAAGGATAAATAATAATATTTTGATTTTATTTTGCATTCAACTCTTGAGTCTCTCGATAATATTACGCGCAAAGTCGATTTCACGGTTATATCCTTTTTTTTATTGTAGCACGACAAAGTGACTGCTCTATACCTGATGGTAAGCATAGTACAATCCAAAAACAGTGGCGACCACCGAGAGACAGATCATCCATCGTCGGTCGCCGCTGTCATGCCGGCCATAATGTCGAAAGTCACCTGGTACTGGATATGCACAGGCTGATCCCGAAACGCGACGCGCAAAAGCGAGTCACTATGACGGGCTTTTTCACCATGTACATGGTGGTTGCGACCCAGTCGGGCTGTAAAACCCTACCACCCCGCTATCGCCATTGCTTCGTTCGTTGATCAGCAGGGTGCACCACGTGCAGGTGAGATTGGCTTGGGTGTCTAAGTCTTAAGATGTTACTCGACACCCCTTACACCCCAAAGTTCAGAGCCTGACGAGCACTGTAGTTTTTTTCATTTAGTATTTTGGGCAGCCAATATTCTAGTGATTGTTGTTGCCATTATCGAGTAGGTAAATGATATTACAAGTTTCTTAGGCTCATTTCAATGTTCCAACAAGATGGTGGCCGTCTTGTTAGAGTATTCCAGGGAGTTTTAGCACGAAGTTAGAATCCATGTCTATGGTATTATTTATCATCCACTTGACTTGGGTAAAATAACCAAACTATATTACGTAAAATACTACCAAAGTTCCAAAATCTAGAGTTAAATAACATAAGACTATGTATAAAGAATGAAATCCATACATAATGCTTCAGGCTCAAGAAGTCCAATAACAGTTTATTAGGGAATAGTGTTAGGTTTTATAACAAAATCCCTAAACAGATTACCGATTTGTCGGTTAGTGAGTTCATGGACCATGTCAAGCGGGTTTTAATATCTAAAGGCTATTATAGGGTGGAACAGTATGTGAACGATTGTGACGTCTGGAAATGACGCTCCTCTCTGTACATCCACCAAAACTACTGTAACTAAATTATAATTTGTAAAAATATGTAACATGAAAAGATTAACCACATAGAGTTTCTTGCAGGTTCTTCTCGATGACTGGGTTGTTTTCCGAACCGGTGGTAGCTTTGACTTTCATAAGCGCCTTCTCATGGCCTAAATTGAATAAAGAATATTTTGATTTTGATAATATTTCGTGATTCCGCCAAAAACTGCCGACCACTGGGGTTATACTACAAAAGGATTGATTGATTTCGAAATTGATCATTTCATGAATAGAACTTCATGGTGTCGCTATTCGATTTTTTTTTTTTAATGTCATATAGGTGGCAAACGAACAGGCGGGCCACCTGATGTTAAGTGATCACCGCCGTCCATAGACATTGCAACACCAGAGGTGTCGCAAGTGCGTCGTCAGCCTTCATTTTGGATAGATGGAATATATGGAAGAGGAGAGGCAAAAAAAGGGGAGATGGGCCTCCGGCACTCTCACAGCGCGAACGAAACGCAACAGTACAGGCACTGTTATTTCACGTCGGTTTTCTGTGAGAGGGTGGTACTACCCCGAGCGAACCGACCCATTCGTGTTGAACTAATAATAGTTTTAGTGTGGCTCTACCACCTACAAGATGTCGGTGTGCGCGCGTGTCATAAAAATTAACTCTCATATTTTTTTCCCAAAGGCACCAAATTTTCTTTCTTAAAAATGGATTTTCCGCAATTATATTAATTACAGTTCTTACACTTTCTAAAGATGTTGATGATATTTGTGAAGTTGTATTGATAATTGTATAATTGTTACCCAAAACATTGCAAAGAATATTAACACCTGTATTAGTGAAAAACCATAAAGATTTAAGCGCCATACAAACGAAAATAGACCTTATGATGCAAAGGTTAGCAAACAGTTTGGCAGTATAAGGTTTAAAAAAATACTGGATTTATTACAAGATTTGAATAATTATAAATGATGTAATGTAAAATTCCAATTATTATGCAAAATGTATTATTACATTATTATTTAATTTTTAAGAACTATTTTTTGTACTAAACCAAGAAATGTCCAACTTAACTATTGTATTTATACTTTTAGGTTAGAAAAAATATTTTACATTAAATACTGAACTAAATATACATTAAACTACTACAATATGAATATATCAAATAAAATATTGAATAATTTAGACAAATGAATATGATAACAATAGTTTTCAGCCAATTAACTTTACTATTATTCTTTCTCCTTATTTCATATAAAACTTATTTCAAGAAAATATACAATATTTTATCGATCATAAGAAAAAAAAAACGAAATATATTTTAAATTAGATATAATTTTTATGAAAATAATATCAAATACATGATAATATAAAAACCATATATAATTTGAATATAATTAAATATATTATTGTGACCATAGATTTATAGACTCATATGGTACATGTACTAAATGTCTTTGCCGATGGCGGGAAATTTAAAAATTTTTAAAAAAGTGCGCTGGGACCAATCTGTCCCAAAGCTAGTCTCCAGGTTAAGTTAATTTTAACTTATAGTAAATTGTATCTAATCTTTTGTGACTCAGCAGTTGTTACAAAAGGCTTTTAGTTATAAACCGGACAATTGTAATGTCAATATGTTAAAACAATGGATTAAATCTTAAATGTATGCAAAGAGCCTGTCACTTTAAAAGCTTATGTAATGTATTTTTTGTTATTAGTGGCTTAATAGATTAAACTTTGGAAACTGTAATTATTTTTTGCAATTTGGTTGTATTGTATACTTATATCTGAGTTAAATGAGGTTTCTCGTACGAAGTAATAAAATTGTACTACCATTAAATTAAAAAGATTTATTCATTATATTTCCAGTGCCTTATTTTAAAGCATTCTTAGTTATTTTTTATTTAAAAAGAATAATGCATAAATAGTTGAAATTGATACACACTGTTGACGGAACATCATGAGAATAGTCACTCTTATTTTTTTTTTTAATGCAGAACGTGTTTATGCTCTTTTATTTATTATACGGCACTGGTACCACCACCACGGAGTTTCTTCTCGCTCACCCCTTGCGAGACGTGCGGGGAACAGCATCAGGGCAAACCCTCTGGCAGTAGCCTCACGTTCCTCCCGTCAACTACGGGAGTGTCTTCTGTTTTGAGACATACACGTATAGGCGTGTCTCGTAGTGGTCTTGTCGGCTTCTCCCATCTAATTCGGTCTCGTACGAGTGATCGGCCGATTGGTGTGCCAAGGTGCTTCTTTTAGTAGTTTCTTCATTTTTTTCTCGAAGTCTGCACTGAGTCTACGGGTTGCCTCCGATGAGGCTTTCGTATGTGTCATCAGGTGGGCTAGGGTTTTCGCGGTCTGGATAACCTCATCGTCCAGTCTCAGGTTAATCTTCTTCTTCCTATTATATCTGGCTTTCTTCTTGAGCCCCTTAGGGAGTGGATTGTTAGTGGAAACCATGAGGCTCGCCGCTGCAGTCTCTTCGACTGTATTTCGAACCGAGTGGGCCACCGTTCTATGCTCGGTATCACTCGCTCTGGTACGTATTGCATTGTTACATTTATTTCAATCCCCTTTTCCCAAGGACATAATCCGAGACCTTATTTTACCAATTCTCTTTCAGATTCATATCTCCTAATTTCCTAAATAACATTTTCCTAGTCTTAATTACACATTTTCACTGTGTACACATACTTGTTTGATTTATTCCATATTCAAGCAATTTACGAAATCAAGAAGCGGTCTCCTAGTTCTTTCATCCCCCATAATTTCGGGTAATTCCTCTTCTACATGGATACCTTGTTGGGATTGAAAGTCACACCTAGACGAGTCAATGCGAGGGCAATGAAGAACAAGGTGTATTACCCTCTCCTAAATAAAGAACAACAATTTACATTTAAATGTATCAAAGAGTACTAATACTTATAAGCAGGAAGTTTTTGGTGGGTTTTTAACTGTCATATGTGACTTTTATATCTCATTCGTCAATCTTGTTTTATTTGACTCTACATTTCTCTGTAATATTGGTGGTTACGTAATATAGTTTAGTTATTGTGCCCACTGAAATGGATGGAAAATAATACCATGGAGCCAAGGATTCTGAGACGCTACAAAAACGCTTTAGAAAGTTCTAACAAGATGGTGGTCACCATCTTGTCAGTACATGGAAATTATCACAATACATTTGCAATGGCAGACAATGGCAGTAATAATATAGAAGATTGGTTGCCAAAAATAATGTAAAAAAAAACTGAAGCAGCGTATATTGTAAATGTGTGTTCTATGATTAATAGCGTAGTATTAAAACACACATTAATGGCAAATAGAATGCAGATTAAGAGGTATCGGAGTATTTGTTATTAAAAAGATAATTAATTATATGCAGATTAAAAAAATTCAAAGAAGAACTCCTGTAAATTGATAGGATATTAAAAAGAATACTTAACAGAAATTAAGAAATTTAGAATACTAATGTATATTGCGATTTATGCTTAAGAAATAAAAAAAAAATCTGACTTTCATTTTTAGATGATTGTCTTTTACAGCAATTAAAGAAATAAGTTACTCAAGTGGCTCTACTTCACAGCCGAGTTCAATTAATTGTTTGTTCAAACAGTTAAGTTTAAAAGTAGCAATAAAGTTTAATTAACAAGCGTAATTCACTGTAAATTGGTTTCCGGATCTGGTTTTAACCTTCTCCAATTAAGTTTTTATGAGCAGCGCGTTTAGTTTCTATAAAATTTATTGTTTGATTTCAAAAAAGGACAGAAAATTATTAGCCAAATTAGGATTAGCGGAATGAAATAAAATCTAGTATTTATAAAAATTGGAATGACTAAAAGAACAAAATATGGATTTATTTTTTTAATCAAAGCCGAACAAAAATTGAACATAGGCTTGAGGCAGCAATAAAGGCACATCATCGTCCTAAATCTGTAAGCATTGATTTTTATAGGAGGCAAGCGAACATGTGGGTCACCTGGTGTTAAGTGATCATCACCGTCCATAGACGCTAGCAACACCAGGGGAGTTGCAAGTACATTGCCAGCCTGTATTTGGGGGTAGGGGAAAGGGTGGAGAGGGAAGATAGAGGGAAGAGGAAGGTGAGGAGGAGAGGGGAGGTAGGTGGTCCTCCGACGCTCTCGCTGACCGAACGAAACGCAACAGATCAATGATACTTCTCGTCGGTTTCCTGTGGGTCGGGTGGTAGTACCCCGGGTGAGCCGACATGTTTATGGCTGAAACCAGTTACCTATAGCTTCAGCGTGGCTCTACCACCTGTAAACGAATATTAGAGTTATTCTTAAATATTAAAGATTATATTCTTCATGCTGTTTTATTTTTCTCTTGTATAAGCATTTATTGGCTAGAATTCTATTGGTAATAGAGTATTCTTTACTACTCTAACTTTTTCATTATATTGGACACGTATATTTCGTAATTCATCGAAAATGTTTATAAAGTCTTAGTAAAGATTTTTTCCTGTTTTTTCCTGTACTTACGTATTAAAAAGGGTTATATTTAAATGTCTTTTTTGATACTTTATCGGTTTTAGGGTTTGACCATAATATCGCTTCATTTCCTTTAACCGGAAGCTCCGACTCAGTTGCAAGGATTCGAATCTATCTATCGATGCTGTGTCCAAATACGCTATTAACTAAGCAAGCGTCAATTGGTAGGTATTCTTTGAAAACACTAATCTATTTTCAAAAATAGATATATTGGTTAAAAGTGCATAACTTAAAGTATCATTAAGTCACAAATTGCTACTATTAGATAATTATGAACATTGCAGGTGTAGCAATAATATGTAAGAGTAGAACAAAATATATAGTGCTTCTTGTTGTACTTAATGCAATATTTATTATTGAAATACGTAACAAGTAGTATCGAATTTATTTTGAAATGCGTTACCAAACTTTTTTTTTCTTGAACTGACTACGCTATTGACCTAGCAAGGTCTTAACAGCTTCTCCGGACTACAGTGTTGCTAAACTTACAAATGAACAAGATCAAATTTTGCAGCGCGTGAGAAACCCGGCAACATATGATTATGACTCCAAAATTTTTCTCCAGTGCAGTGTATATTTTATGATGTAAAGTAATAAACAATCCTACAATCCATATAATGTGAAATGGTTACTACATCCTACAGAAATTTATAACACGCTCCCACTCTTTCAGAATAACTTTCCCAAAGCACTTTGAAGCCAATATTGTTCCGATCCGGATTATTGAAACATAACTCTTTCTAATACAAATAGAGAGACCAACAAAGACGAAAACAATCCCATAGATTTATTTTTATAACTGACATCAATCAACATCATATGAACATAATTTACACAATTTTATAAACAAAACAAATTGTAAAATGCACCAACATCCTAATAAATAACGCGCAGCGCCCACACTATGACATAATATTTCGATCTATTCCTTGTTGTAGAAACGTCGGGCTGCCAGCGATGCGCTATAAGATATTAATAGAATCACAAGATCAGAATCGGTAGCGGTGTCAATACAATCGAACATACTCCGTAATGCATCTCACATAGACACTCTGACTCGGGTTTCTTTGTATCGCGATTGGAGTTTACTTCCGAGCTAAAATTAAATCTGTCATATTATCAATAATAATTATGTCAATGGTGTAATCTCCTTACAGCTAGCAACGCATTTAAGATGGTAGCTATGCCAGCACAGTTATTTATTTGCCCGTTAGTTACATGTTTCTAAAAGCGTTACGAAAGTTCTTACAATAAATAGCTCCGTGAAGAGATGGAACTATCTCTTTAAGAAAAGATGTTTTTGAAATATTACGTAAGTGATTTTTTGTAATTTTGGACTACCTCGCGCCCTGGTCAGCAAAAGTAAACAATGCTCTAACTCCTCCCTTCCCATGCTAAGGTAAAAAAAAATATTTTTATATGTATTTTTAAAGCTGTAGTTAAATAAATAAATATTGCTGTCCTAATCACCAGCCAGACCCCTCCCCATATCATCAAAATATAGTCAAACGGCACGTGTTAAAGGGAAAAATGAGCGACACGCTATTTGATAGAATTTTCATTCCAGTGAGCAGTATAGTCGATATATATCACTGAGACCACAGACTTTTGCATATGTCTTCTAAAACTTTCGAGAACGTTGATCAGGTAAGCTGGCAGATCTAATTGCGATAACAATCGATACGGAAGAGTCAGTGGCGGATTTGCCCTAAAGCTCAGGAGGCCCAGGCCTAGGGCAGGCAGATAGTAGGGGCGGCCAATTGTGACAAAAAATTCACTAACACAGGGGTGGCTGGTACTTTCTACATGGCCTGGGGCCAAGGGCGGCCAAGATTACAAATTCGCCACTGGGAAGAGTTTATCGCTTTCACTATGCCAGAGACCTGAAACGCGCTTAGTCGATCGTCTGGCGACATTCTCAAATAAAATGCATCATAAACACCGGCATGCCGGTATGCGGCACTATAAAACACGGAATTGACGGATGTCCATCAAACGTACGCTCTGTGTGAGTAGATTAACTCAATAAATATAAATAATAGATTAGTATCGGATTTACGGGAGAAAGTAGAAAGAAAAAGTGTTTTATTTACTAGAAGTGAGGCAATTAGTTTTGAACAAAGTTTGTACACTATCTTACAGAAAACCACGCCTTGACTAACTTGGTAGTAATATTAACTTACTTAGTATACTATAATTATAATAAAACGTCTAATGAAAGAAAATTACAAAATAATTTTGCATATATTATTACTACACGGGTATAGCTAGATGTAATTCCAGTATGGAATTGATGTATGAATTTAAAAACTATAACCAACTTCTTAGTTTCGAATTGGACGTATCTGGAAACAATACTGAGGGAGAAATAGTATATTCATAGAACTAGGCACTATATCTGTCTTACTTCTTTATCAAGGGTTCTATGTAACTCTCTTAATTTAACTTATTATAACAGTGTATTTATTTTCAAGATTCCTATCTCTAACAAATATCTAAATGAAAACATAACTTCATGGTTCAATGGACACAAAATATATATACTGAATATTGGCATATAAAATGTTGCTTGCAATTATTTTCATCAAAATACACAATTCATCAACTTTCCGATGTTATACAAATACAGCTGTTGGAGAGGTTGAATGACATTAGGGCTGCCTAAAATTATAAAAATATATATGAATATAAAAAAAATAATATCTCGCAATAAATAAGAGGCAGACATAAAATTACTTAAGAAAAACATTTTTTTTTCAGGGTCACTTCAACAGCGTCTATTTATTCTACTTGCTATATTAGATTATTCCACGTTGTTACACTGAATATTTGGCATTATGTTTAAAACTTGTATCAGTCACACTTGATATTGGCGAAATTACCTACACAGTCAAAAGCCATACCGAAAAAAAGGACAGAGTAAATATAACTCATTATGAATATATGTGCAACTACAAGCTTGTTTTGTAAAAAAAATGTGCTTTTATAATAAAACGGCATGATCTAAATATTATAAACTATGACAAAAAAGGCAAACTGCAGAGAATCACATGTAAAAAAGATAAACCAGAGCGAATTTCTTGCCAATTCTTCTCGTTGACTGGGTTGTCTATATAAACCTGTAAAAGTATTGACGCTCATAAACGCCTTCTAAGGGCCTAAATTGAATAAAACGTTTTTGATTTGATTTGCATAAACTCATTTTAAGTTATCTGAAAATATAAACTGTAATGAATACATGAACTGGTGGAGGCAAATCATTGTAGTCTTGCAACAAAATTCTTTGAATTTGAAAGTAAACGTTGCAACATTATACATCAATATTTCTTGATAATAGGAATATAGATATAAGTTTTTATTGAATAGCTAGCATAAGTTACTTCCAAATAACAAGTGTTAATATTTAGGCTTAGCTGTTTATAAAAATAGCAAACCAATATTGCCTCTTATAGATGTAGTGTAACTTTAGGAAGGTTATGAAACGATGAGGGCTAAATAGTAGAGTGCCTAAACATCATGTCGATCGACCTTTCCGTCCGCAATCAATGATATGTTGCCTCTAGATCATATTCATTGCTATGAAGATGACTTTTTTTTTTCGAAATGTCTACGCTATTGACCCAGCAAGGTCTTAACAGCTTCACCGGACTACTAAGGCGAGCGCTTAAGGCACTCAGCCGATTTTATTTTGGCAACCAGCTCAAGGGTGCATACCAAGCATACACGCCTCAGCAACTCCTCCATATATTTATTATCGAAAAATTGAGAGTTTTTCAGTTCGATGAGGGAAAAAAGTAAACCTTTCCACTTTCATGTGTAAGCGTGTTGGCGTGCACGTGTGTGGGGGTGATCGTGTAGTGTTGTAGCAGTGATGTATATTTGTGTGTCACCGTATCGCGCAAGCAACGCACTCAAGGGCTCCCTGCCGAGGGATCGAACCTAGGCTTGAGCCGGTGCCGTGGGAGGCCTAATCGGGTAAATGAAGATGACAGCACCATCCATGAGTCCTATTACAGCAAGCCTTCTAGCGGTCGGGGAGAAACAGAAAAGAGGCGGCAAGAATTTTTCACTGAGCTTGACCGGTCCTTGCTTCGCATTTCAAAACGGAGAGCAAGTAATTTAGTTAAGTTTAATGCCAACAAAACAGGTGTGCGCGTTTTCCTGCAAAAAGTCCCCATTTACCACCGTTCCAACTTTTCAGAACGTCTCGCTCGCAATGCGAGATAGCCTCAATATTTTAGGCATAGATATTCGCAGCGACACACGATTACATCGTCAGCGTGATCTCCACTGCATCTCGGAGACTCGAAATTCTGAACAGGGTGCAACGGTTTTTCATGCCTGAACAGCTATATCTTATAAGGCACAAGTTCGGCCTTACGTGGAATACTGTTCGCACCTTTGGGACGGTTCCAAAAAAATACCTCTTGTATACCCTGGACAGGTTGCAGAGACGGGCTGTCAGCATTGTGAATGATGCAGATGTAACTGTGGATATAGAGCTGCTCCATTTGCGCAGAGACATAGCCTCACTGAGTGTGCTCTACCGTCTATATCACGGCGAGTGCTCCGATGAGTTATTTAATTTAATCTCTTCCTCCCCTTTCCACAACCGAACTACACGCACTGAGCTTCGCAGCCACAGTTTTATGGTAAATTGTATCTGGGCACGAACTAAAAAGTTCGCATCGTCATATCTTTGTCGTACCGTGAAGCTGTGAAACAATCTCCCGGCCAGTGTGTTCCCTCCTTCCTTATGACATGGGGTCTTTCAAGCGTAACGTGAAGAGACACTTACACAGGCCGGCATGACAGCGGCGACCGGCGATGGATAATCTGTCTCTCGGTGATTGCCGATGTTTTTGGATTGTACTATACTTACCGTCAGGCATAGTGAAGTCACTTTGTCGTGCTACAATAAGAAAAAAAACATATTGATCACGGCATCTATTCTGCAGTACATACGTGTTCATCGTAACATCGTGATCAAGTCATAGCACGGTGATGGGCATTATCTAATGCCCGTCTGACTAGTACCCTCAAGATGTATGATCATATATCACTGAAGATTTATGGCTGTATTATTAAATAAAACATTTTAAATTTGTTTTTTTTTTATTTTGGTCAATTGAATAGCAGAAAAATGGCAACCCTAAGCGAGGCCCGAATCGTTGTTTGATCAGCATTAGCCGAGCGCGGCCGATGTTTGCACATTTATCGATTTTCCAATTGCCGCGTACTATTTGAGACATTGTTCCGTTCGCACACTTATTTCTAACAGCTCTTATAAAACAAAGTATGTCATACGTCATCCAGTGACTAAAGAGAAATTGATAACTTTAGTTTTCATAGTTTTACGTTAAAAACCTCTAAGTCCTGCTTTTAAATTTCAGATTTATTTTTGTTATACACAAAGCAATAAAATAATAGCAGTGGAAATAACGAAGCAAGTAAAATTTTTAGGCAGCGGTAATTTAATTGTTAATTTTCTCTTCTCTGATCAAATATCCGTAGAAGACAGTTTTCATAGCTTGTGATTTGTTGAGAATAATATTTTTTTACAAATTTCTAAATAATTATCATCATTTGTAAGTCCTAATTGTAAATTAATTATAAAGCTAAGACTCCTTTATTAATTCATGAGATTTAATTTAGGTAGTCGCTCTTGTGTTATACTTTATCTATCACCCAGGTATTTTCAATTATCGTTTAATATTTTCTGAAAAAGTTTTTAATAATCATATTTTACTCTTGTTAGAGACGCATCGAATAGCTGTTGGCGGCGCGGGACGCAATAGTCTGAAACTCGCATACTTTGCAAGGATTAGCTAAATCTTTGAATTTTTGTATTTATAAATTTGATGTTTTTATATTATTTCGCGTATGAATAATTGTTTTATAGAAGTATGATTAGCAGAGCGTATAGTTTCTTAGTATTACCCGCTCTCGGATCCTCCCCTTCATCCAAGTATTTCAAACGGCTAGACTAGTAATGGCTGTTTTTTATAATACAATAACATAGCAAGTATCGTGAACTATGTCAGCTTAGTGGTTTGTATCCTCACAATTAAGCCACCGCTGCTTCACTGGAGCGAGACATAGATAATATTATCATTTAAAATCTACAATTAGTATACAGTTTATGTTTGTTAATTAAAATTTACCCGAAGGCAAAGTTTTCAAGAAGTGGGAGTTAACGTGTAGGAACTTGTGGAAATCACGCGGTTGGTACAGACCGCTAAACCACCTATAATGGTTTGATTGTCGCAATTAAACATGCGATAATTCACCAGCTATTTAATTATACACCAGAAATTAGAGGTATTTTTGATTAATTGCTCTAAATCATGAAAAATAGATAGGCTACCCGTTGTGAAATTATTTTTAAGTGAAATTTCTTATGGTACGGTAGGAAGAAATTTGCGTTACGTGTTAACTTAAGGTAAGTATGTATTTGTGTGTAAGTTTGTGTCTGTCTGGGTATAGTAGTATACAAAAATAAGTAAATGTATAGTAAAGTATTTATTCTAGGGGACTTCATATAGTATATAATTTAAGAATATTCTTATAGTTTACCCAAAAAATTTCACTTCCTTCACTTGGGCACACTAATACACGCACTGGTTTTTTCTACTAAATGAAAACAAAATAGTGAGTAGCAGTTTAAAAGTACAGTTAGATTAAAGATGTTTTTTTCTGAGGAAATAATAAAAATTGTAAAATGACCCTTGATTTTTATCTTAAACGTTTAACAGTTTTGAAATATTTTCCAATGTTGCTATTATTTTTTCTGATACCTTCAACTTAAAGAGCTATTTCTAAGCATTTGTTCTAAAAGTGAAATCCAAGAGCCAAATTCAAAATTCAGCACGTTACGTAATATTGGTAATAAATTTGTATCAGAAACAAAAAGTAAGTGTTACATTTCATGTTACACATTTAATTAAGATTTGGCTATCGAAATATCTCCTTTCGTAAATATTAGAACTATATAAATCACAAACTCTTTTTCTATGTCTATCAGAGTGGGATACGGCAGGGAGTGACGACCTTCACTTAAGCTTGCGTACAAAATATATTACTATATATATATAGTTTATATAGTTAGCTTATATAGCTTAGTATAGCTTATATAGTTTAACCAAAGAGATTTGATAAAGTCCAACAGTATCATAAGGGTCATGTTAGGTTATAATAAATCATAATTTAAAAAACATTGAATCAAGCATCTCATGAATGAGCCGCTTTTTTACAGCAGTGAGACAGATAATATTATTATTTAAAAGCTGAAATTAGTATACAGTTTATGTTTGTTTATTAAAATTATCAGAAGGCAAATGGCTGTAGTCTGTAGTGGTAGAGCCACGCTGAAGGCAATATTGATATCAGCCTGAATGGGTCGGCTCGTCCAGGGTAGCACCACCCTCTCACAAAAAACCGACGTGAAGTAACAGTGCTTGCATTGTTGCGTTTCGTTTGGTCAGTGAGAGTGCCAGAGACCCATCTCCCCACCCCTCCCCTCTCCTCTCCCTTTCTCTCCATTCCCCCAAACTCAGGCTGGCAACGCACTTGTCACTCCTATGGGGTTGCTAGTGTCTATGGACGGCGGTGGTCGCTTAACAACAGGCGATCCGCATGTTCGTTTGTCTCCTATATGACATAAAAAAGGGCAAAGGTTTGATCGAAATATGAATTGTAGTAGATGCAAATATAATCGACATTTTTATGTGACAATGGTTTAAGTGCTTGCTTTACCATTGCCGCGATTATTGATTTGATACACAATTTGAGATTTATTTATTCAACAATAAAAGATAAAAGGAGATTCAAAATTCCTTCAGTAAAAAATATAAAATGTTAAAGGCTTCATTTGTATGCAAAGGGAATTAACAAAAGAAAGGTTGTTTATGAATGCACCCCGTAGGTGACCTGTTCAGCGGATCGGGCACTCAGTAAGTTCACATAAACAATGCACCAGTAACTCCTAAAGCACTCCGGTGGGTGCCTGCTGCTACAACTCGAAACAAGAAACTTACAGCTTTGTTTGCAAGCCGACTTGAACACTTGCTTTATAAACAATACAAGTATTAGAGCCACGTTTTATATATTTTTTAAATTATTATCAGCTATTATTAATGCTTTTCTAAAATTATAATGG
>JACEII010000126.1:397158-446118 GCA_014332785.1 Antheraea mylitta | reverse complement strand
ATGGCGAAAAAGCCCGTCATAGTGACTCGCTTCTGCGCGTCGCGTTTCGGGATCAGCCTGTGCATATCCAGTACCGGGTGACTTTCGTCATTATGGTTGGCATGACAGCGGCGACCGGCGATGGATAATCTGTCTCTCAGTGGTTGCCGATATTTTTGGATTGTACTATGCTTAACATCAGGCATACTGCAGTCACTATGTCGTGCTTCGATGAAAAAAATAATTAAAAAAATTATATACAATTTTATAAAGTCTATTAATCAATCAAGCTTACGATGAGCTGCAAAATGTAATATTACATGTATGACAACCGATCACGCTAACAAGCATGTCCTGACGCGAAATTATAAATTTATCTCCTGCCAAAAAACCGCTCAGCGCGGCTAAAGAAGTTTTCACTTCAAAAAATGACTTTTTTTTCATGGTCACCCTAACCACCGTGTTCGGCCATAAATATTCATCGAACAGTCTTATTGTTATGGCAGAAACCGCGTCGCGTGTGACTCTAACATTGGCATTTTTCATTCAATTTAATATTTTGTATATCATTGGGGTCCCGATAGTGTACGGTCGGCGGAAACTATTTATGTTTACACATAAATTATAGGGACACCGACGGGTCAATGGGATTGTTACGCTTGACAAGTTTTATGTACATTTTTTCACTACTGGGTTTTATGTTTTAACTGTGGGACGTTTATTTATCACCTGAATACATAATATACAACTTGTTTACAATAACTTCATATGTATTAACCCGTTACAAATGTCTTCTTCCGTGTTTCAGACTTAGTAAAACCAGTAACAGTTTTTAGGTAATAGCGTTGGGTTTTACAACAAAGCCCTCAAGCATATTACCGATTTGCCGGATTGTAATTTTAAGCGCCATGATAAGCGGGTTTTGGTGTCCAAGGCTATTATAGAGTGTATCAATATGTGAACGAAGACTATGTCTGGAATTGACTCCTCTTTGTGCATTCATTGAGAACCATTGTGACGTGTTCTTCTCGATGAAGTGTTATTTTCCAAACCGGTGGTAGCTCTATCGTTCATAAGTGCCTTGGAAGGGCCTAAATTGTATGAAGTATGAAGTACTTTTGATTTTTCGATTTTACAATTTCTTTTGAATCTACCTTTGTATTTAAGACCGGGAACGGAAGTTTGTAGTTTGAAATTCCCTATGTAGTCTCGTAATCTTCAAGTTAAGCATCCAAAGATAAAATATATCGAATGATTTTGTTCATGGTACAATGCTAAATAGTCCAGCAGTTGCAATAGATAACACGCTCGTGGAACAATTGAATTGAATTCGATTTGTAACGGGGCGTTATCTTGTTGAAAGGTAATAAGATATCAAAGTGTTATGTGTTATATATAACATTTGTATTATTCTTTATATTTATGTATTCCTTTCTCATTTTAATCGGGTAATCCTATGTTTATAATTAAATAGCTTAAACCCACGACCGTTCGTGTGGAATAGATACTGTTTACTCACCGCACGCAGCGGAATCTCTCAAAAGGGAAAAATATTTTAAAACATTCTTCATTTGTGCTCCGCTCTTACTGGTATTAGCGTAACGATATATATCCTATAGACTTTCTTGATAAATAACATATCTAATACTCAAATAATTTATTGATTCGGGCCAGTAGTTCCTGAGATTAGCGCATATAAAAAAACAGACAAACACACTCTTTTGCTTCATAATGTTTATATAGATAGTATGGATTTCATTAAATACAAAAAAAAAATGGAGTGCAATTTCGAAAAAGTTTTGTGCTACATAGTTTGATTGTTTGCAGTGACTTGCAATGAAAACGAAAAAAAATTCAAACTGTTTATGATAAAAAATGGTAGAAATAAAAAACATGCTAAAGACAATTTTAATGAAGTCAAGTTAGTAAGTTAAGTTTACTAAATCATTATTGTTTACGAACAGAATTGGACAGTAATATGAATAAAATACAGTTTATATTTGCAAAAATTATTAATTAACTAATCATTATAATAATTATGTAATGTGTTATTACTATAAGATAAGCAATCTGTGTTACTAAAGGAAAACAACATAAAAGTAAATAAATAATAAAAAGAGAAATCAAAGCGATTCAATGAATCAGATAACGTGAACAAATCGTGTGGCATTTAACGTGTTGCCAGAAAACGTATTCTATATTCATTGGATATGTAATCATGAATAAAGGAATCGAGGATAAAGGTAATGGATATTACGTATGAACAACTGATTACGAATACTTATATATTATGCAAGATTTTATCTTTGATTAGTTTCCTCCGTTACATTAACAAATGAACGAAAAAAACATTGCATAATTTTTTGGTTTATTTATATTCTTATACCATCTTAAACGCTTTAGCCTAAAGAGTTCTATAATTATAGATAACTACATTAATTTGAATCAATAAACTGTAAGATTTGAAATATTTGTCCATCCATGTTTCGGGCACACTAAGACCAGTAACAGTTTTTTAAGTAATAATGATAAATTTTAAAACAAAGTCCTAAAGCACAGTACAGATTTACCGGGTAGTAGATTCAAGCACCAGGTCAAGCGGATTATAATGTCTAATGCCTAAGGTGAATCAATATGTGAACGATAGTGACGTCTGAAAATGACGCCCCTCTATGTGCATTAGGAAAAAAATAAATGTAATTGTCTATGTATATAATTATGCATGTTCATAATAATATGTTCTGTTAACATATGTGTAATAAACAGTTAAACTAGACCGAGTTTCTTGACAGTCCTTCTCGATGACTGAATTATTTTCGGAACCGGTGATAGTTTTGACAACCATAAGTGATTTCTTAAGGCCCAAATTGAATAAAGTATTTTTGATTTGGTTTGGCTTTCGTGTGATATTTACATTTGACGGTATGAATGATGGATAGGAATTCCTCAACGCCTTCTCTGGTTTAATTCCATAATTATGCAAAAATTTGTCACCAGAGACAGACAAATGTGTTCCTGCAGTTGCAATTAAGAACCAGTAACACTCTTTAGACTTAACGAACTACTAACTTAGGTAATATCGTCACTTCAACTTTAGGTAAGATTGTGGTCAAATGTTAAAGTTATTATAAGTATGTTACAATATTACATTTCACCGGATGCTCTTACTTACTCAAGTATTGTAAAGCATTTGAGCGATGTCTTGGAAATAAGTAACGAAGATGTTTAGCTTTGAATGGATTTAAAATATCCGTTAAATATTGGATTGTAACAATAGATATTTGGTCAGATTCATACGCTTACTGGAAGAGGTTTGTCGATTAAACGCAATTCTCCTTTAAACAAATTCAGAATAAAATATAACTTTACCACTTTTTAACCATCTAACTCATCAATCAGTCTATATAAATATGTACAAGAACCCTAAACAAACAAGCCCTGTTAAGTCTAGATGTGTTGGTTAAGGCAAACTTGTCAGGGTCAGAGTGTAATTAGATTCTAAACTTAGTTTTGACGAACAGCCAACTTATGTTTACAAGTCCTTATTGACTTTTAGGTTATGTACCAAATAATTATTTTACAATTTAAAGAAAACATGTTTTAAACAAGTATCCAGATTATTATATTATATTTTTTGTAACATCTCTCTCTTTTCTTCTCTCTTTTAATAACCAGTACTCTCAGTAATAGTTTGAAGGATACGAGAGTACTGTAAAACTTCACACTACATGAAAATTCTAATATGAATTTCTCTGAATCTTAAAAAACGCTCCGTGGTAAAAAACACTAAAGTATTATGTGCTTAGAGAGAGAAAAATTAGTCTTACTGTATTAGAAGCGATTTTGACTTAGGTAATAGTGTTTTCAGACGGCTCCTCGATCAATGTAGGTTGGAATCCTAGCAACTGAGTCAGAGCTTTCGGTGAAGAGAAACAACGTGATGAAACCTCTATATAGTGGTAGGGCTTTTACTAAGTCCTCCTGGACTGCTACCACCCTCAAGTTGAACGTCTGTTACCAATCACCTGTTGGTGTGTTTCTGCAACTTCGCTTGAGAGCCAGCTCACTCTAAGTTTAACGCCTTTACCATCTTAGACCACATCGTCAGTTAATATTAGATTGTGCTCAAATGCTGAAACTTATAAAGCATAAAAAAATGTAACAGGTTATTTAAAAAAAAAACATCACACATACTCAAATTGGAAATGAAATAAATTAAGATCGCGATCCTTGTAGACTTCAATAATACTATTGGACGCTATCGAAAATTTCGATTCACCAAGTAGGGCAGTCTCACCGAAATAAATATAAAAACCTTACCGGCTACGAGGAAATTAAATCTCTCCTACCTTTTGTATCGTCAAGATCGCGGATTACAAAAGTTCTCACAGCATAAAGGGCCAGAATTTATTAACATGCCTCCCGCTATCCGATGAAGGATTTTCCCTCTGACGAGGGTACAAGTCGTAGGACGCTGGGCCCTCCTAATTGAATGTGGATTTTTTTCTGATAGGAGAGTATAATTTCTCCCGATGCCGGGTAACGATAATCAGGATGCGGAGTTGACGTGTATAGAGATCATTTTTGATGTTCATAACGAGTTACCTTTGTTGGTTTTGTCAAAAAATGTATAGGTAATCGTATTCTCGTTGACGTAACCTATTCTTTTTTTTTTAATTTAAATTTAATGTTACGACAATACGATTTTCTTATTTCGGTCAAAGATATAAAGGGACACCAAAAAAAGCTGAAATTTGAAAACGATGTCAAACACACAGTGGATAAAATAAATAAGGAATGTTTAGTTCACTATCTCCTGGGATATATATTAACTAATAGGCAAGGAGAGAGAAGTAACATTTTGAAAGTTATTGAACCCGATAGTTATATGGAGATACTCAACACTCAGGACAGTCACACTCAAGAGCAAACACCTACAAATTTTCAGTTTAAAGGTGATACATAACTAAACAGAAATAGACAATATAAAAACCTACTGTTGCATAATGTGAATGAAACAAGGAGTTTTGTAATAGTTGTGATTAACAATTTAAAGACGCAGGCACTAAAGAGCTTTTAGGATTTTATGTGCATCTACTGTACATCGTTTTTTTATATAATTAGCAACATTGTTGCCCGAAGCTAAAATGAAAGCATTCTGAAGCTGGTCTTGATCTCATGATTTTGCTTAATATGAATGGTTTCCTTATTTTATTAGCTCCCATAAAAACTCAAAAGAAGACGTAAATATATAACAAGAAATGGAATCTATTCTCAAATGTCCTACAAGCGGATATATGCTTGTAGAGATATTTTCAGATTATGGTTGGTTCTAATGATTAAGATTTCTTTGTATCCAAATTTGAGAATGAATAATATGAGAAAACAAAGAATGATATGCCTTTTCTATACTAATATTATAAAGAGGTAAAGTTTGTGACGTTGTGACGTTGTAGGGGGTAATCTCAGGAACTATTGGTCCGATTTGAAAAATACTTTCGTTAAATTTAGCTCATTTATCGAGGATGGTTATACACTTATATATCATCACTATAAGACTAACAGAAGCGGAGCAACAATGGAAAATGTTTAAAAATCGGGGTTTTTTATCTTGAGAGCTTCCGCTGCGTATTGGCGTTAGCCCAAAGTAACTATTCCACGCGAATGAAGTCACGGCCAGAGGCTAGTTACTAATAATATTTGGGGTGTAAGGGGTGTCGAATAACACCATAAGACTTGAGACACCCAAGCCAACCTCACCTGCACGTGGTGCACCCTTCTGAATAACGAACGAAGCAATGGCGAAAGCGTGGTGGTAGGATTTTTCAGCCTGACTGGATCGCAACCACCATGTACATGGCGAAAAAGCCCGTAATAGTGATTCGCTTCTGCACGTCGCGTTTCGGGATCAGCTTGTGCATATTCAGCTTTTTACAGGCCGGCATGGTAGTGGCGACCGGCGAGGGATAGTGTGTCACTTGGTGGTCGCTATTATTTTTGGATTGTACTGTGCTTATCATCAGGCATAGTGCAGTCATTTTGCCGTGCTACAATAAAAAAAAAGAGAAGTTTGGATTGATATAGGACTACGTAATACATTGTTTAAAAACAGGGCAGTGTGGAAATTTAAAATATACTGTGTGCAAAATAGTATAACCTATGCAAAGGTTGACTGCATGCACTCAACACGCCAGTTTTTTTAAGCGAAGCAACAGTGCTCATGCTTTGGAGGCTGTTGTTGACAATAATCATTGGCAAATGAAGCTTTTGAACTCTGTCTTACGTATAGTAACCTATTATGTTTAGCCTCAAGGTTGCGGTGCTTATGAGGTCATATAGCTGCTACTTGACTGTAGTCTGCGCTAATAACTTATCATTAAGTGGACCTTTTTTTACATGGGGAAATCCTTTATGGATACGCCACTCTCTCGGGGGAGAGAGTGGGTTATGTCCGACTCCCACGTATTAAAACCCCATGGTGTACCCTCTACTGCCGTAATGGAGTTACACGGGCTCGCGGTAACTCGCAACACATGTCACCCCGGCAGCCGGCCTCCCGCGCATTATAAGTGGACCTGCCCCAGTATAGGAATTATCGTAGAAACATATTAATTAGTAAAAAGACTATATATGAAATGGTATTAACAAAAAATAAATGGCATCTAAAAACCAAAAATAAATGTACAAATATTACCAATCGATTAGCCCTTTGTCATACATTTAACAGTTGTTCCCACGCATATACACGCAGAATATTCACAGAATCTAAAGCGAATGGATTGATCTCGTTTCAGAATTATGAAAGTTAATACTGTTAACTTAGATAAGTCTATAGTGGTAAAATAATCCTCTAAATATTGAAGAAAGTAGGTTATTCACCATCGGTAAAGAATCCTGAATACGTAAAAAAAGTATTCATAATAATTGAGGAAGATCTAGGAATTCTATTTACATTTTTTTTTTCCTAAGATCTTAGTATTTGATCACAATTTCTCATATATCAAATAACGGTACAACCTAAAATAGCAACGTGCGATACCTACCAGGAGTTTTATCTTTCACTACATTTGAATGATTTGACTCGATTTGACGAAACGAATTGAATCGTGTATTTGCATCTACTAAAAGCGATTGTAACGTATAGTGTATTTTAAATGTATATACTCGTATATAGAATAAGTAATAAGATAGATACGATCAAGCCTCTTGCCGGTTCATCTCGATGACTGAGTTATTTTACCGTGGTAGCTTTGACTTTCATAAAAGCCTTTTTATGGCCTAAATTGAATAAAGAATTTTTGAATTGATTTAAGACCGATCGATGTGGTGACTGCTGAATCATCAATTATTTTAAGTACATTCAATATTAATTTCCAATAACATACGGTAGATTATAAATTTGCATATAATTACTGAACCATCTATCTCTTAACTGAGATTCAAAAAGGTAATAAAAAAGAGATCTACAAAAGTTACAACGTGTCCGAACTACCTGACATTGATTTTTAATGAGGAACGTTATTTAAGCGGCTGTAACATTTACTACCGTCGCGTGCCAAAGCAACACGCCGTCGAATTAATACTAACAATTACTACGGAGGCACGCACAAAAAATGTGTACAAATTGCCACTGTGCGTGATGGAATCAGGCGGTTACACTGTCATGAGAGGTAGCGGATTAAGAATAATTGATTCATATAAACACAATCTTTATAAACTTTTTAAATGAGGCGCGTCCGCAAGATTGAAAAAAAATGCACTTTTCATAAGAAGTCTTTAATACCAGATAAAAACACTTTTGCTTATATTAATTTTAAAACTAAAAGGCAACTATTGTTCAGGTACGAACTAATAGCACCGTAACTAACATAAGCACTGTTGTCATTTTAGCGACTTTGTCGCTAGATCTAGCGGATTTTGGACATGTTTAACGACTTTTTTTTTCAATCTAGCAAATTAAAAATAATTAGCGACTTCCAGCGACTAATTGATTATTGGAGATATTTAAGTATTTTGGCACTAATTTAATTGTAATTACTGGTAACAACATGAATTGTTACCCAATTTACAGTTAGTTACACAATTTTGGAAACTCCTTACCAGAATGACGTTCGATGTCGGAGTCGACCAGAATGAAAACAGCAAGAAGAGTTATAACTTAACTAAAAGTTGTTATTAACTAATCGAATTAAAGCCTTTTGTTCGTTTTATCACAGTGAAATATACGCAATATAGTATTTTCACCATATTTTTTACCATGAAATATTATGAAACATTTAGCGACTTCGGGCGAATTTTTTAATTATGTATTTTTCAAAATCTAGCGACTTTTTAAATTACGTCTGGAGACTTTTTTATTTCTTAAACGGCAACACTGAACCTAAGGATGTAAATACTGCTCGAAGTCTGAACGAATAATGGATTCAACTCTCATTTAATGTACGAGGTGAGTTTTACGATGCCACGGTGGTGACGAGAGCCCAATTCCCCATACTTGTCGTATCATGTCGTCTGATGCTGCAGGTGGCCGATGTGTCACAATGTTTACAAGTAAACGGTGAATTATGTCGCAACTTGGCCGTTACTGCGTGGTATGACGGTGTAACAAACTAAGATATATATTATTAAAGTTTATCAATACAATATTAAAATATTAATTTTTGTTCTTACACTACACATGAAACTTTGATAAGTAGCTGTAAGGTTTTCAAATTATTCCAACCAATATCTATACTATTGACATTTTCTTTTAATTAGTTAATATTTTAAAGCTGAAGAATTTGTTTGCTTGAACGCGCTAATGTCAGAAATTACTGATCCAATTTGAAAAAATATTACAGTGTTAAATAGCTTATTTATTGAGGAAGGTTATAGGAGTATAAGCAGAGCATGCTTGGAAAAGGTTTTTTTTTTCGAGAGCTTCCGCTGCGTGTTAGCATTAGTCCATATTAACTATATCTCATGAACGAAGTCGCGAGCAAAAGCTAGTACAATATACCGCGCCAAAGTTACTGTTATAAAAGAAATATAAATTGCTATCGAAGGTGATGATAAAACAATGGGTTGTATAAGTACACATTAAGCACGATAATGGTTATCTCTTCAAATAAAGTGTATGGCCTTTGGCGTATAATATATTTCTTGTTGATCATAATATTTTCTTTATTCACATTATAAATAAGAAAATTTATAAGGATGGATAAATATTCGTTTATACACCATAATAACTCATAGGCTTCTTAGCCTAATAATACATTTATATCTTTATAAATGTATTATTTAGAAACCAAGATACAGCGGAAGGAATCGAGTGAGTTACAAAAATTATATCATCAAAGAGCTGCCTCAGCGTGCTTTGCATAAACCTTTAAAGTTACACGAAGAGAATCCATGGTGTCATCCTTAATAAAGATAAATACGTGGTGAAATCATGGGTAGCTATTTGTATATATATATATATATATATATATATATATATATATGTACGCTTAACATTCAAATTTAGACAAGTTATACATACAATATTTCAGACTTCAACAGTTTTTTATATACGTAAATTTTGATTAGATTAAGATAACGTTCATCGCTTAAGTTTATCACTATGTTACGTATTGTTTTAACTTATCGATTCCGAATTAATCTTTCTCAAAAAGTTTTCTATTGAATTACTAATCTTTTTACTTTTCTTAACTTCTGCTTGATCAGTGTAATAATGTTATCAATATAGTAATCTGATGATAACCACCATAAACCCTATAAATACCATATAAACCATTAATAGCCGCCGTAGTGGCACGCTTGTGCTTATTGCGTTCCAAAATCAGCTAGAGTCGCAACCATCGGGCGTCCTTACTAATATTATAAATACTTTTATCCCACCTAAGTAGAGTCGGCACAACATGTTTTATTTTTTCATTCTTTCTTGTCAGATGTCATCTTAGTATTCACACCTTTTACGGACATATCATATTTTAGACAATCCATCCATACCTTTTTCGGCCTTCCTCTACTCGTATATCCGTCCACTATCATATTCAACACTTTTCTAGTTACATGGTTTTCATCTCTTCTCATGACATGTCCATACCATGCTAACCTATTACTTCTCAACTGCTCTGTCACTGGTGCTATTTTCAAAACGCCTCTGATATACTCATTCTTAATCTTATCCATTATAGAGATGCCACTCATCCACGTTCATTCGCGTCTCCGTCTGTCTCTTCATGTAATTTTCTCTCATCTGTCTCTTCCGTTGCCCAGCACTCAGATGCATATAGCATCATACCTTAAATTTCAAAGGCGTTCGTGGGTCACAAGCTACTCCAGACACCTTTCGCCATTTCGTCCATCCTACATCTATCTTATTCCTCGCGTCCTTATCAATGCCACCGTCGTTTTGTGTCAAAGAACCGAGATACTGAAAATTGGAGCAGGCTGGTAAGGATACACTATTTAAGGCTATAGGAGAAAAACTAGATGTACCACAGAAGTCGCAATACAAATGTTCAGTTTTTGTTCTATTAATTTTCAAACCAACATTCTCCAGTCTTTCTAGCCATTACTCCAGCTTACTCTGAATCTCTGCAGCATCTTCTCCGATAAGAACAATATCCTCAGCAAACAGCATACACCAAGGTGTCTCCTCCTGTGTGTCTGATGATAATGCATCCATAACAAGAAAGAATAATTAAGGGCTTAAAGCTGAACCCTGGAGCAAATCTACAGCTACATTGAAATTATCGGTAACTCCAGCCGCTGACGTAACTTGTATTTTGACTTGACTGTACATACAACGAATAAGTTATACGTACTTCCCAGGCACTCTTTTCATTTTCAGAGCCTACCACAGAACGTCAAGGGTTACTCGATCGAACTTTAGCTCTGGCAATAGTAAATGCTCTTTTTGCATTCCTTTTACATTCTACACACATAATTCTTTTATTTGCTTTACTCGTGCTATCTTGATCATCAATACATTTCCACTCATTGTCCCTCCAAAACCGTATTTCGTGGTAAACACATATTTTTCTGGCGATATTTCTGGCGGGACACTGCGGATCTAGGCTGGAGAGTAGATGAACTATATCCACTATTCTCGCACAAAATGTATAGTAGTATGTCATGTGTTAATTATAATTTGTATCACTGTTTTTTTTTATTGTGAATACTGGTTTGTTAAAAGGATGGTTCTATTTTATTATATATAGAGCGAGGAGCTAAAGTTGAACCAATTGGTTCAACCCGAAAAATCATGTGTATAATCTTAAAATATAGCAAATTTTTATTAATGAACGGTGAAATAACAGTGTAGAAACAATTTATTTCACAGCTATAATTTTAATTCGTAATAGTTGTTATAGAAAAATGTATCAAAGTTTCATTAAAAAAAGTGTAATACATACATTTATAAAGGAAATAGGGTTAATCAAAGCTGCCCTATTAGACTGTGTAATATTCTAGAAACGATTTATCAAATTTCGTGTAGAGAATTAACCATTGTTTGGAGTTAGGTAACCTTTGTGATTATGTTAATATATAAAAGGATTTTGATACGTTAATAAAAAGCTTTTAAATAAAAATTGAGCCGTCACGGGACGCCTGGCAGACGTGAAACATCAAAATTGTTTTGTATAAGTTATATGCATAAAATAACAGATTACGACAAAAATTAGTTATGACATAATGAAGAGATAAACCTAAAACAATTACAAATTAGTTGCATAAAATAATTACTGATTATTTTTTTTTTACGTAAAAATATTCATTTTTGTTAAATACAATAATTCAACTAGGCGCTGACGCAGTATGTTTGGCGACATTTATCAAAGGGCGCTAGGTCGTCGGCGCGTGCCACGTGACACTAGAACAGCTGCCCTACAACATAGGGTTGCAAATGTTTTTTAGTATTCCGTTAATAGTGCTATGTTCATGTTTTGCGTCGCCACGCCAATAATCAGGCTTACCCTCCGCCTATTAATGTTTTACATCAAAAAATAGCTTACCTAAAATTATCACATTTTTTATACTTTTTTTTTAGCGTTCGACGACAATCTTATCTAATGTTAAATGTGGTTTTAGATGTTAAACACGGTAAACCCAGAAGCTGCTGGCTCTCTAATGCATACCACACCACACACTAACATGTATTTGATGACAGATTTTGGACCTGAGCGTGGGAGCTATACAGGCGAATTTAGAAAATGCCCTACATCAATGCTCTGACTTCATCAGGATGTTTTACTTTACCCAAAGCTACGGACTCAGTTACTAGGATTCAAACTTACATCCGTCATCGCTTTCATTGCATTATTTAAAAAAAAAAACTTTTATGTATTATCTAACTTTTATGTAATTATCAATTACGCGTATGTTGTTTTTCAAATACACTTCCCCGATCAACACTGGACACTAAATTTTAAATTTAGGTGCATAGATAGTAGGATTTGTAGAGTTATTTATATCTCGTAGTATTCAACTATGTACTATTATGCCCTGGTAAAGATTTAAAAAGAGAATTTTGGCATGTATGGTTTAACAAAACATTATATGTAAGGGTAATCATTATTTCTCTAAAATTCATTTCTACTATTGTTCTTTATAGTAGCATATTTGTAGCTATTATTTCCTTTTTTATAAATAAAGACAAATATACATATTCAAAAACATAATATAGTATAAAAAGCTGGAAACATCTAAAAAAGTGTAACCATAAATGTAAACAAATTAATAATTAACAATATTTTTAAAAATATGCTCTTGTACAAAAGCGCTAAAAAAATGTCAATAGCGGCCATTTTGAAATACGCTAGTTTGTTTTATTTCATTTCCGTGTATACAAAAACTGAATAAACATGCAAAATTGCAAAGTAGTAGGTCATTTTACAAACTAAGCCAATCTTTTGTATTTAAATATATTTTGTCCACCGTTTGAATGTTAGTATCGTACGTAATCGTTCTAAATTACTGTTGTATTTTCTCAAGATAGATTAGATAATTAGTTACGAGCTACAAACCTTCAAGAAACGAGCATACTCTTCTTTTAAAGGCCGGTAAGATACTTGCGATTCCCCTAGTGTTGCTAGTGTTTATGGGCTACGGCGACGAGGTCGTTGAAATTTAAAAATCAGCGTTGTTTTTAACTAACGTTACAGATGGCAATACGCTGAGGGCAGGTCTCCCTGTCGTTAGGACGTAGCCTGGCGACGAACTTGCCAGGCTGCCGCAGGGGCGTTTTCTCAGGAAGAGAACCAGAACGGTCCCTGGCCGCCCCTAAAATGCAGCCGACGGTACACCGTGGGGTTTAGTCCGTGCGAGTCGGACATAACCCACCCTCTCCCCCGGGAGGGTAGGTATCCGTTAGGGATTTCCCCACGTTAATAAAAAAAAAAAAAAGGTCTCCCTGTCGTAAGATCTACTTTTGTTTCAAGGTCTTTTATCAATTTTTGTAAACCTTTTGACAATAATTATTCTTATTTTCTAAAGAAATTATTACTAAAAAATGAAAACGCTGTTGATCCGGAAAGGTCTTTACAGCTTCACCGAACTATTGGGGCGAGTGCTAAAGCCACTCAGCCGATTTGGGATGTTTGGGCTACCAACTCAAGGGTGTACGGCATACCTCGGCTAGGGCTGTCGCCTGTTTTGTGCAAAAATCGCGACCTATCTGAGCTAACCTAAGCTAAGCTATCCAGATATACGTATATGAGTTATTGAAACATGCATGTGTACCAAGCATGCGTGCCTCAATAACTCCTATATGTATTTTGTGTCAGAAAAATTCCTCTAAACTATATAGGATAGGATAGGATAGGGAAAAATAAGGGTAGACTCTTTGTTGTTTATTTATTGAGTGAGTATTATATATATATGGGACGTATTTATTTTACAACCGGTACGAACTTACAAATATCTTTCTCCCAAACTGTTTTTATAAAATATTAAAAACTTCATTTTTCCTTAGACTAATTAGTTCGACTAAAAATGTTGTTATCTTCGCTAGAAATAGGAAAACAAATGACCTTTATTTTAGTTAAGTTCAGTAGTAAGTATTTACGAGTATTCGAAGCAATGTTGTAGACTCTTATTTACTATATAATACTAACGCCGGTACACGAATGAACGATCATCCATATTTATCGGTGCATTTATCCCCTACATCCTCTCGCATCGAAATATACCGAGCCATCTGAAGCAATTCCGACGAGATTATCGGAGTATCGAGTGAGGGTTTATATTGTTAAGTCGTATGAAATTCGGTAATCAAGTTTAAACGTTGTCGACGTGTTTATCTGTTGGTGTTGTATTTGAAAGTTGTGTAATTATAATAAAGCTAAGACCAGACTTAAGACTATCGACGATATATGCAATTTTCTAGTGATGCCGCGGTGGTTTTTTTTTATTGAAGCACGACAAAGTGACTGCACTATGCCTATGCACTATGCCGATGGTAAGCATAGTACAATCCAAAAACAGTGGCGACCACCGAGAGACAGATTATCCATCGTCAGTCGCCGCTGTCATGCCGGTCATAATGACGAAAGTCACTGGATATGTACAGGCTGATCCCGAAACGCGACGCGTAAAAGCGAGTCACTATGACGGGCTTTTTCGCCATGTACATGGTGGTTGCGACCCAGTCGGGCTGTAAAACCCTACCACCCCGCTATCGCCATTGCCTCGTTCATTGATCAGCAGGGTGCACCACGTGCAGGTGAGGTTGGCTTGGGTGTCTCAAGTCTTAAGATGTTACTTGACACCCCTTACACCCCAATGGTGTCGTATTTATATTTTGTAGTTAGCTGAAGCATCCAGTTATTTTTACTTAATAGTATAGCTAAATAGAGTATCCATCTTTTGTTTGATTATATTGTTTATCGCTCTGTGGTTTAATTTTTGTGGAACAGTGAAGCAGTCAAAAACTTGATTCTTTTTCGCAGTACCTGGTGACCATGTGCAAGGGAATGAGAGGTACACTTCCTGCAGACATGAGTAACATCAGCCCACCGTACCTCCATAACGAAACCGTAGAGCCTTTTTATTTTAATTCACTTTGTACAGTTAATTAGGGTAGGTAGCTACTTACCATCTTTAATTTTAAAATTTTAGACCAAATACCTATACATTTGTTCAGACTCTATTCTTCTTATAGTTTATACGTGTCATTATTTTAGATCTTAATGCATTTTACATCCGATGCGATTCTTTTTAAACACTGTAAAATAAAAAATAAAAAAAACAGACTGAGGAGTATAAGTTAATTGAAAACAGGACTCAAATCTTAACTCGTTAGTTACTACAGGTATTGAGCGTTCAAACTATATGAAATATTTGAATTAAATCCACACAACATTGAGTCAAATGTGAGAGAGAATAAGCCACAGATTTTGTATATTATATATGATTTTGTGTATCACAAAATTGTGCGATGTTGTTTTAAGTGACATCTCTGTTTAACGCTTAAGCTGCAACACTCATTGTGAATTATTAACATTATTAACATAAATATATATATTATTCTTATAACACACAAAATAAATGAAAGTGCACTGTGAACTAAATTAACCTAGACTGTATATGAGAATAAATCCTGTGTGGAACCGCGACGTAGTTTCTTTGGTGTATTCTGCTTCACTACTAACCTTTTCTGTACTCCTCTATACTCCTTCTCACTTTTCTATAGTCCTGACAACGTGTTTGCAAAATTGTATGATAATAAGTTGATAAGTCATTGAAGAAAAGCGTAACAAACATATAAACTCACTTTTGTTTTTATAATATGGGTTAGGAAGTTAGGATGATTATTCTAAATTATTTAGTAATGGCCTTTGATGTCAACAACTAAGCCGAGAAGAACGCGTTCTGAATTTTTGGTACAAGCATATTTGTTAATTCTTGTTATTGAGGTATAAATATTAGTTACTATAATACAAACTTAGGTCGTAATAAAACAAAGTTAAATTTAATAAAAAAAAAATAGGATAAACTAATAATAAGAGTTAGTAACACCCTTACATACGTGTCACATTTGTCACAGTAGATACTTCATGTTTTTCGCTGTGTTAAGTATATTTGGCATGTGAAAAACTAGCGTAGAAATGTTTGCGCGATAAAAATCTGCAGTGTGTATCAAGCTTTATAAACATTCTCTGGGACAAAATAACCTTGTTCTCGCGCTTACTAAAAGGGATAGAATTTGACGCCCAAAAGTTTATTATACAATAGTTCAATTTTGATTTTATATACTTTTTCAATTAAAAAGTTACAAATTATTAAATATAAGATGCGATATTTCATTGTGCTGTTTACGAATTCAGTCTAGAAAAAACACTGGTATAATGATAATAAGATACTAGAACAAAAATTATTTTATTCAGTACTACCTGTGCCCGCGACTACGTTCGCTTGGAGCTTAGACTGAAACGAATTTAATGAAACAATCAATAACTTACTGTTACTCGAGGATATGCTTTATAATTTTCTTGGTGTGGTTTTATTATGCACGTAGTAAAGTAATAAAAGTACAGACACGTTGGATTTACATTGTTATTATATGTATAGATAATTAATTTATTTCATGTTATACCTTCCATACTGAACAGTGATTAACAAAACCACAGCGGTTATTCAATGAATGTTTATTATTAAACCAAATAATGATCCTGAATTATTGTAGATAAGAGAATTAATAATCATAGAGCTACTGTGATATTTTTAATCGACCGCCATAGTTCGATTTGGAACCTAGAAAATAAATATAATTCATTCGAAATTACAGATCAAATAGTGACAGATTGGACACGTCCTCTGTTAGTTTTACATTATTATCTGAAATAAAAACGACATAATAAATGAGTTATGCTCGAGGTTAATTTGATCTAGTCGCGGCCCGAACATCACACGCCTCGCTACACGACTCGCCCGCACTTTTATTTATTTTGTGAACTTACATATTTAGACTCGAAAAAAATTGAGCAGTTTCACAAATTTTCATAATATGTGTATGTATAATCAAAGTCATTGGTTGTACTTAAAATATCGTACTTGGAAACAATTCACCGTCAATTAGCATAAATAATATATACCAAAAACGGTGACTGATTATTATATTTTTTCATTTTTTTAAATAATTTCAGACAGAAAAAAAAACATGGGACCTTTATGAAAAATATAAAGTGTGTTTTAAAATATTTATGGAGGCATATAGATTTGTTGCACGAACTATGCAATAGTCTACTAACTATGCAATTGTTTGCTTAAACGCCCTAAACTTCGGAACTATAAACCAGATGAAAAAAATATACTTCTGCATCTTACAGTTTACGTACTGAGAAAATTGAAGAGAGTATTTTAACACCACTAGTCTAAAAATGAAACGAAATATATATGACCTATTAATATTACACAAAATTATGAACGATTCCATAGATGCATTTCACCGTTATGTGGGCCCCAGAAGGTGGCCCCTGCGGAGGCCCGTGGAACAGCAGGGCCTCGGTTTTTTCGAGGGCCACCCTGAAGCCCAGTCGGCGGATGCGCCCGACCACGTAGGTTGTAGCCAGCGTGGTCAGGCGCACCAGCTCCGTCCATTCCCTTCCCTGGGCTACGACTAGGGTGTCGTCCGCGTAGCATATTAGACGCGCTCCTGATGGGAGCACGCCGCTGAGCACGCAGTCTTAGCCCAGGTTCCACAACAAGGGCCCCAGGACCGAGCCTTGTGGGACTCCACAAGGAGTCTCACGTCGGACCATCCACCCTCTGCTGTCTGCGTAGATGACCTCCCTTCCCTCGAGGTACGCCTCCAACAGCCACCACAGTTACGGGGGCACCCCGAAAAATCGGGGCGCCTCCGGTATTACTCCATGCAGCAGGCTGTTGAAGGCGTTGGCGATGTCCAGTGACATCGCCAACAGCCTCTGACCCCGGGAGGTTGCCTGCGCAGAGAGCTCCTTCAGGAAGCTCAGGGCGCCCAGTGTTGAACGCCCCGACCGGAAGCCGAACTGCGCGTCGGACAAGCTCGACCCTACGTCTTCCAGGTGCCGGATGACCCGGGAGGCGATCATCCTCTCGAGCACCTTCCTAATGTCGTCCAGCAAGACGATGGGCCAGTATGCCGACGCGCTGTCCGGAGAGTGGCCCGCCTTAAGGATAAGGACAAGCCGCCCCGTGTTCCAGGGCTTCGAAAACTGTCCTTCCGCCAGACAGCGGTCGGACAGCTCCCAAAGCCACCCCCCGAAGTGCCCCATGCAGAGAGCCAATACCCGGCCCGAGACCCCGTCCAGCCCAGGCGCCGTCCGCTTGCCGCGGAGGCTCTCGACCATCTTACTCATTTCCTCCTCCGTCACCGGAGGACGGTGGTCGAGCACCTCCGCCACAGGCACGAAGCGCGAGGGCAGGGGCATGGGAGGAGGAGGCCGGTCTGGAGGGTCGGGGAACAGCTCTCTCACGACCCTCTCGGCCACCTCTGGCTGAAGAGTTTCCGTCGTCGGAGGCGCCCGGCCCTGGAGCTGTTTCCGGACAATCTGGTACGGGCGCCCCCACGGGTCGCTCTCCAGTGTCTGAAGGAACTCCTACCATGCCGCCTCCTTGGCTAAGCTGATGGTGGCCTGCAGAGTCTTCTTTTTCTGCCTGTATTCGCCATACAGCCGGGCCTCTTCCTCGGGGGCCCTGACCCTTCTGCGGCGGCTGCACCCGTACAGCCGCTGGGCCGCAGAGCAGGCCGCCCGGAGCTCCGCGAGTTCGGGCGACCACCAGTACACCGCCCTTTTTGCAGGGCTCGGTCCGACGACTCGGATATCCGCGCTCTTGGTGGGCCGTGTAACCGTGGCTAGGCCATCCAATGCTGCCCGCACTCTAGCTGCAAGCTTATCTGCCTGCTCCGGAGCCAATGCACCTGGGACCTGAAGGATTTTGGCCCCAGTGACGCTCGTCCGCACCCAGAGGCCGGGGATGCCGCACTCGCTGAGCGACACCTCCGTCCTCGCCTGAAGTAGTACTGCGGCTGAGCGGGGAGGGCGAGCTTATTTTTCGCCCTCCTCTTCTTTTGGATTTGGCCCCGGGTTATTTGGGGCCCACAGCCGGAAGGGAGGATGGACAGGGAGCGGGGCAGGGGATCGGCACAGGCGTCATCACTCGAGGGCGTCCTTAGTTTTGCCGCAGCTATATTTCTAGCTGCTGGCCCAGGAGCCTCCCGTCGTCTATTCGCCTCACCACCTTCTCCGGGAGAAGGCAGTCTTTGATGCCCGCTATCTTGGCGTCGAGCATCTCTCCATACGTTTTATGGAGCATCTGCACGGCCACCGCGAGCTCCTCCTTTCATCCCTTAGGGTGCCCCTCTTGGTTAAGTAGAGGCGGAGGTAGGGGAGTTGGAGTAGGAGGACGTGGCATGGCCTTCCTCTCGTGGGCATTTCGCCGCCATGAGAGGACCTCCTCTGTCAATCCCTTTACTTGCTGGCCAAGGCCCCGAGTCTCTAGCCTTAGGTGGGCTACTTCGTCGGACTCTTTCCGCTTCGTCAGCGTGTCGACGATCTCTTGGAGCGTTTGGGCCGCTCTCTTCAATCGCCCTGTTTGCGGCCCTTGTACTTGGCCGGCTTTCTCTGCCACCTCCCATATGTCACTAACCTGCTTTTTGTCAGTTCTTTGAGACGATCGCGGCCCATATCCTCCAGTCCACGAACCACAAAAAGCTCCTCCGCCTGGGCGCCATCCTCTGGCTCTGGAGAGCAGATGCGATCGGAGCGGGCACGGTCGTGCGCACTGTCCACCTTCCCCGCAGTGGAGAGCCCGGGGTTGACCGGGTGGGAGCCCTCCCGCAGTCTCCTATTCACTTTCCTCCTGTTCTTCTTCCCAACGTCCAGGCCTGTGTGTGTCTCCTCCAATGGCCGCTTGCTGCTGCCTGTAAAACAGAAGAACTTTGAGCGCACATCTGGTATATTCGTCGTGTCCATATTACCTGCAGTCTCTAGGTCCGTTGTCCTTGCAATGTTATTTCGCCGGCGTGCAAAATTGTGCCCCCCCAGAAGATGTGAGGCAGCCCGAATCCATAGACTCGGGGAGGGATTCTCCACCCGCGAAGCGAGCGGTATCCTCCCGGGGTAGTTTGTTTTCAAATTTTGCGCTATCCATCTTGTAAAGAGAAGAGTCCGTTGTGAGAGCCGTTTTCGTCGTTTCAAGATCGTCTTCCAAGTCGTCCGTCAAGTCAAAAACCAGTGTCGTAGCCATAGTCATCGGTAAAAGATCATTACACAAAAATGGGTCCCCCCCCCCCCCCCCCCCAGAAGACGAAGGGCTGCCCGAGTCCGAAGACTCGGAGAGGGATTCTCCGCTCGCGAGGCGAACGGTACCCTCCTTGGGTATTTCTATTTCAAGTTGTGTGCTGTTCATGGTTGCTAATGATCGGAGTCCGTAGGCAGAGCGTGAGTCAACAGTAGAGGAAGGTGTCAGAGTCCAGAAGGCAAGGCAGATGTCATCAAGAGAGGAATGGTTCGGAGTCCAGGGACAGGTCAGAGGTCAATGAGTGAGGAGAAGTGCAGGGATCCAGGGACTAGCAAGGGGTCGTCAGTTGAGGCGGAAACAGAGTCCAAGAAGCAAGCCTAGGTCGTTGCGTCAGGTATCAGCCGCCGGTCAGAGGGACCGCCGTTGCCCAGGGTGCACCACGAGGAGGTTCCTGACATCGTACCCCAACGGTATTGACCCAGCAAGGTCTTAACAGCTTCACCGGACTACTAAGGCGAGCGCTTGCGGCACTCAGCCGATTTTATTTGAGCAACTGGATCAAGGGTGCACGGCACACCTCAGCTTGGGCTGTTGCCTGATATATGCAATTCGCGACCTATCTGAGCTGACCTAAGCTAATTATTCATACATATATGAGTTGTTGGAGCATATATGTGTACCAAGCGTACATACCTCAACAACTCTTATATATATTTCGTATCGGATAATTTTCCAAACTATTTCAGTTCGATAAGGGAAAAAAATAAAACCCTTCTACTTTCATGTGTAAGCGTGTATGCTTGCACATGCGCGGGGGTGATATGTGTAATGTTGTTGCAATGATGTAAGATTTTGTGTCACTGTATCGCGCGAGCAGCGCACTCAAGGGCTCCACGCCGAGGGAACGGACCTAGGCTTGAGCCGCTGCCGAGGAGGGCCTAATCTAGTGTGCGGGAGTGAAATCTACCCCCAGACCACGGCGGCCTGATCTGTGGTTACGTGGGCGTGGGCGTTAGCAGGCTCTGTTTGGAGAGACAGGCATTGATCGTTCACTGCCGTTATTTCATCAGGAGGGTCGATAAAAATAAGTCGCGGACGTCTTCTATGACGCGCAACGTTCGGCACGGGTTCGTATTGTGCGGCGGATGTTTGTGTTCCAATAAGAGTAGTATGGCTGGTTTGTGACCCACCTTATTAAAATAAAAGAATGTATTTATATCTATATACACTATTATATACCTTTAAATGAACAATTCTTGTATATTTTTATACTGTTATATATTCTGCGATTTCCGTGAAACTTAGTATGTAGGTGATTTTAGGGACGACATGACAATATGACAAATTAACTTCCGCTCGCGACTTCTTCCGTGTGGAATATTTATCTTAAGCTAACGCTATATACATGCATAAAAACCTTTGAAAATAAAAGAAAAATAATTTTTAAACATTCTTCATTCGTACTTCGTTCCTATTGGTCTTAGCAATATAGCGATAGACTTATAGGCTATAGTTTTCCTCGATAAGTGGGTCATTTAACACTGAAATTATTTTTGAAATCGGACCAATGATATATTAAATTCAATATACTGTTAAATACAAAGAGGCATAAAATATCTGGTGTTTAATTCTTGTATCTATCGCATCTCTTAAAGAAACCTATTTGTTTCCGGGTCAGATTGAATTTCTAAACTAAATAACTGCCCATGAAATGTTAAAAAAGAAGCTATTAAAGTTTAAAACAAGCTGTCTACAGCTTTATCAAGATGAGCGTGATCTTAGTTTAACTTAAAGACAAGTTTTAATGAATGTGAAGATGGTGGAGCAGCGGGTATTGACTTTACTCATTAAGTTTCTACTGAGCCGGCTAAGTTAGAACATCGAACACCATCTCTTTTTAGTATACTATATTTAGGATATATTTTAATATATACATAATAATGATTATATGCATATGTTTTTTTTATTCTATAGGTTAAGGTGGTAACGCCATCTAGTATACCTCGCAACAACTCCTAATATCCCACCCCATTCCAGTCGTGCACAATCGGTTGCCGCCATACTTGCTTTTCACAACGTCTTATCGCGCTGACGTGACCTATATATATTTCGCTTCTTCGTTTGTGCTCCCGCGCTCCTTATTCCATTACGGAATTAGGAGATAAAATCGCGCCGTTATTGGTGAAAACCTGTAATATTTCGCTAACTCGCACCCGCACTGTGGAGACGATAGTTCCGCATACTAGACTTTGTAGTGATCCTAGTGAAGGTGAAAACGCATTGTGCTGCTGGAGGTGCTCTGGACGGCTGTACGCGATCGTGGAGGAGAATACGCTGCAGGAAAAACCGCCAGGTCAGTGCACGACTTCCCGCTTCCTTCCCGTCACTATTTTTCCCTCGTTATTGTGACGACGGATACCCGCCGGTATTCGGCGCTTGCGTCTCCATTAGGTATTTGACTATGATTTTATTTAAGAGGGACTGACACTGGGTTTCAAGTACATCTGGCAGAATATACTAACAGGTGCTTAGCAATAGATTTTCAACTTGAGGGTGGTAGTCTTCCAGGAAAACTTGGAAAAGGCCTTACCACCATGTTATGGTTTCACCACCATATTTTCCGTCACGGAAAGTTCCATCTAAGTTGCAAGAATTTGAACTATCGTTTTAATTTTTTTTTATTATTCTCTGATTTTTTGTAAATCATAAAACTCATAATGAGTATTATAGATTGTAAACGAAAGTGAAATGAAAGTTTACGAATAGAGACAAATAAATGATCACACTTATCAATTAGATTAAACAGTAACAATTTCCGATTTTTTCGATAACACACAAGCTACATAATTTATATTAAACAAAGAAATAAAAGGAAATCGGTTGACAAATAGAGTAGCAAAAGCTACTGAATTGTTTTATTTTCGAGTCTCTGTATAGTTATAAAAATAATGCCAACTATGTATCGTAAGAATCCCACTCCTGGAATAAAATCTTCTTGTGGACGCTAAAATTAATTTAAACATTCACCGCAAGGCACTTGAAAATAAGGAAAGTGTTCAAAGTACTCGTAATCTTAGTGATACACGGGCGTCACCAAGGGTGTACCAAATGGTCGCGTGACGTACTCTTGCCTCTTTGATTCAGTCCGTAGCAAAGTGAGGGGCGTTCACTTAATTTGCCTCCGAAATGTTATTTTGGTAATTTACCGTAGATTTTATCTTTATTATAGTGCACTATGACTTGAAACTATTACAGATGATTCGTTAATTAAAAAAAAAGTGATAATTTAAGGATACTTTTTTTGTTTCTTAACTTTATTTTCGGCAATCGATCTTTCAGATTATTACTGCCATTGTCACGTAGTTAATAATATTACAAGCGTCGTGGAGTCAATATTCTAACAAGATGGAGGATTCCTTGTTAGAACCTTCCAGGTAATTTTTGTGGCATCTCAGAATTTCATGCTCCGTGGTATTATTTTCCATTCACTTCACTTACGCACAATAAACTAACTATATTACGTAAAACACCATCAAATTTACAAAATATGGAGTCAAATAACACAATTATCAATAAAATGTAAAATCCACTACATGACAGACAAAAAATCCACCAAAAACTTTTAGGATACTTTATGATATTTACTGATTGTTATTGATGCAAAACAGTAAGTATACTCTTTTATATTCTATTTATTTATAGAGATATAATAATCCAGTCTCATGCTTATAGACGATGAACTCCGAAACTCCTCAACCGATCTTCATCAAAATTAGCATTTATGTACAATTTGGTCCAAATTAAGAGATAGGATAATTTGTGTATCGATTAATGGATACAATATTTTTTAATTACAAATGAAATGATTTACAATGTTGATTATTGTTATTAATTGTAAGTTTCATCAGTCTCGAATAGATGGCGCTTTAAATTAGTCTGTTGACAGAAACATGTGGCTGACACTGATGGCGCCAAGTTTTAATTTTGAGTAATTCAACTTGTAATAACTAAGTAACAGCAACGCGTTGCCGGATTAGCTAGTACTTTATAAGTTTTGGCGTTAAATGATGATAAGGTGTTAATAACACAGATAATGTAGAGGACTGGCTCTATTGCAGTTACCGGAATGTACCTATAGGTGCTTTGTAACAATTTTTAAAGTCAAAGTTTTTTGGGACGTTTTGAAATATTTTATGAAATGAAAAAGAGATAGCTATAAATGTGTATATAGGTTTTAGGATGTGAGAGAGTGAATTACAAAATTCTTAACGTACTCTAAATATGTACAAAGAGAGGACGACAGAGAGAAACGTTGAAATGTATAGCGTTCTGTTCGACCGCACGCTTTTTAAAATTATTCTATGTTGTGTATTATGCCGAATGCCGTAAGATAACGTTTACTACTTCCATAGTAGTGTCCATTTAATTCTCTTAAGAATTGATCAGAATCCTAAGTTTCATTTCTACTTTACTACTACTGTAAACTATAATACCACTCGATTTTTTTTTACTTGTAGGTGATAGGTAGCCTACGATACGTCTTACCTTCAAGCTATTGTGTCATCGTGTTATCTTTAGGTTTATTTTAAGGGTTCGCATGTACGCTAAACAATTAGTGCTCCAAGATTCTACACTATCAACGCATGAGACCACCCATTCCTTTCTTGTTATATACTTTTTGCTATTTACTCTTTTGGTAATGTTTTTTTCTATATCTTATAGGAGGCAAACGTGTTCGTTGGCGGGCCACCTGTTGTTAAGCGATTACCGCCATAGACACTAGCAACCTCAGAGTGGTCACACGTGCGTTACTAGCCTGTTTGGGGGAGTGGAGAGAAAGGGAGGGGTTAGAAGAGAGGGAAGGGAGAGGATAGAGGAGGGGAGATGGGTCTCCGACACTCTCAATGCAAGCACCGTTACTTCATGTCGGTATTCTGTGGGTCGGGTGGTGCTACCCCGGACGAGCCGACCCATTCATGCTGAAACCAATAATAGCTTCAGCGTGGCCCTACCACCTATAAATGTCTCAAATTTTTGTTACATTTGATCTTTATAAGTATTCGCTCTTAATAAAAACTAGAAATTGTGACAAACTAGTCGTCCCATGTTTCAGACTCAGTAAAACTAATACCAGTTTTTTTTAGGAAATAGTGTTAGATTTTATAACAGGGTCGCAAAGCATATTACTGGTTTGCCGGATTGTAAGTTTAAGCGCCATGTCAAGCGGATTTTGTTGTCAAAAGGCTATTATAGAGTGAATCAGTATGTGAACGATGGTGACGTCTGGAACTGACTCCTCTTTGTGCATCCACTAAAACGATTGTATACTGTAATTTATTTCAAATATATATGTTGTACAAACTCAACTAGAAATAGTTTCTTAATTGAATAAAGTATTTTTTTGATTTTGATACATATTGGTGTTGAGAAAAGTACAAAGCCACAAAAATGTAACTTTCCTTTTTAACTAGTTTTCAAAATGTCTTCACAGTATAAAAAATGTACGATAAAGTCCAAAAATAATAACGACTGTCGGTGTCGGCAGTCGTCGGCATCATGCCGATCTGCAAGAATGCTTCATCACATCTCGTTTGAAGGATTCAAATGTCAAAGTTTTATTTGAAATTATATACGTTTCTACGTACATTTATTATCAAGATTTTCTTCCATTCGAATACAACAAGGATTAACAACTAAAAGCATTGAAGTCACTTCCACGAGTTTACCGGTTCGAGATAAACGCGGGAGTGTTCGCGTGTTGTCGATAGAGTCAGGCGAGTGTCACGCCAAGCTGCCAGCGACATTCGTAGCGTGTTGCGAGATGATATGATGCGACCGGGGACTATTGTGAGGGTCGATATTACAAACGAGAATAGATCTACGAGTTGTCATTCGGAGATGATGAATAAGGGATGAAAATTTTCTTTTTAATTTACTCAATTTTGTGATATGTTTGGTGTCTCTCAAAACAACCCTGGTTAATTTTTTAATTATTTGTTCAGTAAATACTTTATTTTGGTTTTTTTGCATATAACTTAATGCCGTAAATATAATGTAATGGGTTTTTTTCAATTACTATTTCGTTTTGATAATTTGAAATCAACAAGACTTAAAAACTTAAAGTTAAAATTTTGATTAATCGAAAATAAACAGTATTAAGAGAAACTCTCATTAACAATCGGGCTTAAAATTTAAAGACTGGATCGAAACGCACATATCCTTGCTTATAACTCGATTTAAAATTAAAATAAAAAAAAGGAATTTTAAATTTCATTGATTAATTTATTTCTATAAGGTTCATGTGAAACTAAAAAAATACAAAAAAAGTGTACTAATACATATCACTAAAATCACTAAAACAACGAAACTATTTGATTTAGCGTGAAATACCCCGTAAGTAAATAGGATTTCAACGTTATTAATTTCAATTTAAAATGTAGACCAAAAACAAAAAAAACTTCTTTAGCTGCACATTCTTATTATATTATTGAAATAGTTGTAAGATGAAATATATAAACATACAACAAGTCTACCGAAACAAGAAAATATAATTAAATTACGAGTAAGCTGACGAAACTCTGTGAGACATAGATAAATATGTTAGTAATTAAAGTAATGAGTTCTAATCGAAATTATGATTAATCAAACAGACGCCAAAGATATTTTGTAGTATTAATATATTTAATTGACGATGCATGATGTGTTTTAAAAATATTATGATTGAGTATTATATGCAGCATTTATTATACATCTATTGTTTACAAATATGAAGTTAATAAAACACATATCATATCGTTATAATCTCGTTCATCGTAATCTCTTCAGAATAACCATATAATAGACATGCTCTAACCAAGTTTCCGGTGCGACGTCCGTTAACAGGAAGTACCCAGTCGGTCGACTACAAAGCGATGCGATATTGTACTTACAATACAGACTATTCTGAGGGTAGTTTGATATAACATAAAATAGAGTTAAGTTTACTAATTTATACCCGTGATATTGTTCTTTTTTATAAAACAAATAAATAAAGTAATTTCTAGTTATATAGTTCATCTGATTATTTTTTCAATAAAGACAACTACTTCAGAGAAATAACAATTAAAATCAAACTTGTAATTTTGTTCACATTCTATTAACAACCAACAGGGATTTCTACCACGTGGAAATTAGAAAAAAAAGGTTCATTGTAAAAGTAGGAGTACGTGAGGGGCGCGCTTCTTGATGCTGCTTCTCTAATTCGTTATATATTTTGGAAAGCATTTTTTTAAATGTTAAATTACTCCATATAACACTAGCTAATTATTTGCTTGTGAAAGTCACATGAAAATAGGTCCATCTGTTTTGGAGAATAGCTAAAGCAAACAGATAGACACACAAAATATTTTAAAGTAGTTTATTTTTGTTATAAGTACAATATACACTTTCATTTTCAACACACTTAAATTGTATTTATATAAACGATATAATTTTTCATATTGATATATATTTTTACTAATAATCTTCGAATAATAATTTCACGTGTGACAATTACGAATATAAAAAGACGTAAATTCTTATAACAAACTTGTATCGTTACCAGAGGCCGGCAACAAACTGTTCAGACTGACAAATTAGTCGCTCTTGTAAAACTCTCGCATCCACCTATAGAGATTGAGGTGTTCATACTATAAATTGAGCGACTAAACATCTTCTTAGCAATGAAACAAGTTACAGACAGATTAACCTCTAAGCAGAAATGAGGGTACACGAAGTATGAGAATGGATGCAGCATAATTATTTTGTCACCGCATCGCACAATAGTTTATAATCTAAAGCCTGCAATTATTTATGTTTGATATCTCGTTCAGAATCTCGTTTGATCTTCACTATTGTGGTCGGAGATGGTAAAGAGATCTGGTTCTCAAATGCAGCTGCTAAAACACTGATAAGTATTGGTGATAGATTTTCAACTTGAGAGTATTATCTGGTCAGGAGAGGTATATTCGCGAAATCTAAACATGCTAATCACTGAGTAATTATGTATGATATACTACAGAATAATATTATAACGTAAAAATGTATCCAGACACTTTTCTAACTTTAGAATTGTTTAAATAGTACACCATGTTAATCGGAAAGTTGAAACGTGATGAATTGATTGTGTGAAGAGTTATTTGTTTATGTGAGCTGTGAATGTAAATGTTCGCTGCGTAGTCCGGTGACGATGTTAAGACCTTGCTGAGTCAATAGCGTAGTCATTTCGAAAAAAAAAGTGAGGTGTGAATACTCTGAGATATCATCTGACAGAAGAGAATGAAAAAGGGAGACATTTTATGCCGACACTACTTAAATAGGGCAAGGGTAAAAAGAAGAAAAAGACGAAAATTAAATCATAATAAATGAATGAATAGACAATCAAACTATCTATACTTGTAATCCATAATTATACTATAAATGCAAAACATTTGTTACGCTGTAATGCTTTAATTCAATTTATCATCACGAAATTTGGCATAAAGGTTGTCAGGATACAGAAAATAATATAGGGTACAGGCAGTCCTCGACTTACGTCGTTTCAAGTTAATACGTCAATTGTTTCGATTTTCGATGCAGGAGAATTCACTTGTCGCGGGGATTACCCCGCACATGCCACTGATTTTGTTCAGTTAGTTCATAGACGACATACAATCAAGACGCAATACATTAGTTTTTTTTTACATATTTGACGGTTTTTGTTTTTACATACATATTTAAGTGAATTTTAATGTAACTATGCCACCTAAACAAGACAATAACAGTAAAGCAAAGAAGAGAGTAAGAAAGACAATTACAATGGAGGTTAAATCTAAGATTTTAAAACTCAAAGGTCGCTGTTGTTCGACTTCATCTATTGGACGAGAACTTAATATATCACGCATGACCGTACAAACAATATTGAAAGATAAGGAAAAACTCCTTAGAGCTCTACTCTTTAAACAGCACTATTATACGAAAAGGGAATGCTTTAATTTGTACAAATACTAAAAATAACTAGCAATTTCATTAGTACATATAAATTATTTTAATAACTTACTTTTGATAATAAAGTATGTATATTCTTTGTTATAAATGCAGTTTTTTTTTTCTAATTTTGAGTCTGTGTGGGTCCTAACCCTCGAGTTTTACATGTAAACATATGAAAAAATATGTATCGACTTACGTCGTTTCGATTTACGTCGCGTATTTCGAGAATATAGCATGCCGTAAGTACGAGGACTGCCTGTACTTCATTCACAGAAATGTACTACTCTCGTAAAATAAAACAAATTATACTATCGTGAGTGACGCCGAAAACTAAATGTAGTAAAAGAGTAAGTAGATAAAGCCTGTATATTTATTTGAGAATAAATACTCTAGGGAGCTTTAAAATTTATGGCAGAATACATTTAGATGGTTTTTACAATGTATATCATTTACCTTGTACGTGCATCAAATTTAAACAACTAGACCGATTTTTAATTTTTTTACTACTAGTTTATTTAGCCCATCTAGAAAATTAATTTAAAATATCAAGATTACAATCTTGTCTTGTCTCTTACTGTAGATAATAGTAGGTATAAATTTTTGACAATAAACTACCAACTTATTAAAAATAGCTACCGAGAAATGAGCTAGAACATTTTTATTACACAACCAATTCGAGTACATTAAGTTGTAAACTCGGGTCATTTGTTCGTAAACGAAATAGCCTGGTAAGAGCTAACGACTGTAGTTAACGACGGAAATAAAAAAAAGTATAACAAAATCAGAACTAAAACCTAATAGGAGTACTATGAGTAGGTATTCGAGTTACCGGAGATAATGAAAAAAGTTCGTGGAATGATCACCCTCTTTCCGGCCGAACCGGGCCGTTTCATTTCAAAATACATTTAGGCGGAATTTATTAAATTAAAATCAGAAATTTTATACAACTCGGAACCTGATTAGGAGTTTGTGAAATTACCTCATGTAAATTACAAAATTAAGGTATTTTTTTAATAGATTTTAAAATATTCAGTCGTTTGTTTTATACTAGATTTGAATTATCCCCAAGAATGAGAACATTTTTTTATACATAAATTTAACTATATATATCTACCTATCTTATTTATACCATTGACTATTGGTATCCAAAATTTCAGGACGATCGATTGAGTTGTTAAGGCGTAAAAACAGTCAACCAAACTCTCCTCCACATTTATGATATTAGTGAGGGTTTAAATATATATTTTTATACACATTTTTTGTTGCTTAGACAATGCGAATAAAGCAATTTATTAAAATAAAATGATTAAGAATGAAGTTTCGGACGTCCAATTTCACATTTTTAATTTGTTTTACCATTTGAAAGTTGTAACTGGTATTTCAATGCCAAAGGATATTTTTTTTATTAGATAATATTTTACTTCAAATACAGTAAAAAAATGGACTTGAACTAATTACATAAGTACATAGTAGTTCAATACATACTGAATTAAGTTTTATATTTATAAGCTGTTTCATATGCCACCCAATTTAACAGATATAAACTTTCACCCAAGAGCCTAAGTGATAAAAAATATTACAAACAATTAGAGAAACCTTTTACATGTAAATATGTAAAAGATATTGCAAACAGATATAATAATTTTTGGTAGCCTCGCTTGTAAAAATTGATGGAAAAAGATTCTCACGCAGTGGTCCCCGATGACCATCTATAATTTGGCATTTCCTGTTACAACATGGTGCTACTATAGACCTATAATTTTTTAAGACAATCCAATTTCAACATCAGATTCGATGAATCAATTCATGAATACATGTAATTTATTCCAGAAAATTTAGAATATAGATTTTTTACAATGCATTTCGAAAATACGCACTCCGAGTTCTTAGCTTCTGATTCTTTATAACTTCACAGAGATAATTACTTCCTAGATGTAAAAACTGGTGTCTTTTATGTTACGAACAAGGAAGAACTCTTGCTTCTTAACTTGTTAATAGAGCGGTTGCTGGTAGAATCGTCCTTAAGATATATTTTTTTAAATTATGACTGAAGGGCGCTTTGCAACAATAATAGTTCAATTGTGGTAGTATTCTGAAGCATAGACCGATGTAAGCTTAAATCCGTAAGAGAGCTAGAACTTCCGATGAAAGAAACCATCGTAACGAGTGCATATTTTTCTTTGTCCCCGTTTCATCCGTACATTATCCAAGATTTTATTTGCTGTTTATGTTAGGTCTATTTCTTTTCTTCTAACTTCTTTTTTTTTTGCAAACTCCTTTTTTTGTGATTTTTTTAGCTATTTCTGCCACATATTCCACGATGACCAGGACCAGTGCCCTGGTATCTACATCCGCCGTTATTTTTTGTAATACCCCTTCCGAAAGTCTGATGCCTGTTTGGATTGGAGGTCATACATGGACGAGTCAAACCGAGGGTGATGAAGGAGAAGGTGGAACCGTCGCTTCGGTATACGAGTCGCAGTCAAGCTACAAGTATACCGTCCAGCATCTAAAAGTATATTTGCCGGATAATCCGGCGACAGCCAGTTTTCCTTTGGATTTAGCACGTTACGATCTTAGACTTATCGTCATTTAAGTTGATATTTCCATCAAACGTTAAATCCCATAAAGTATAAAAAATACGTGTGGCACTCGGGGACTGCGGACCGCCTACGCCGCCTACGTAGTACACGAGTCCTAGTCCGCGCTCACGCTGGTCGCATCTGTCCAGGCGACCAGCGTTAGAGATACCCGGGTGCCGCTACGGCGCACTCAGGGCTGTACGGCGACGTATTGAGTTTGCTGCCATCGAGTCACCATGCCGACCAGCGCTGGTGATAAGAAGACCAAAGGCCCTTCTAAGGGCCACCCGACGACCTCACGCACGCCCACGGATACCGAATCTGCGCAACCGACGACCTCACGCACGCCTACGGATACTGAATCCGCACAAACGAAGACCCGGCCTACGCCTACGGACCCTGAACCTGCCTACCCGACAATTCCCGCAACGCCTACTGGACCTCCCCGCGTCGAGCTCCGCCCGCCGCCGGCATCACCAGAAGCCAATACACCTACGCCCGCCCCCGAAAGGAGCCAGACGACCGCCGATGTCTTGAGCGCGACGGAAGCGGCCGCCAACTCCACCCTTTTGGAGGAATATGTGCGTGACCTCAAGACGGTTGCGTTACACCTGATGAACGATTCATTCTCTGATAAACCTAAGAGATGGATGACGCTGTATCTGAGAGTGCAAGAAGCCCAGATACAGCAAGCCGCCCCCGCGATGAGAGATCAAAGGGCTCTAGATTCGGCCAAAAACGGCATTCTAGACCCTCCCGATATCCTTAGACCCGCGCTGGATATAAGCCCACTTGGAAGGGCCACCCGGCGAGGCAGAGACGAGGATGAGGATGATTCCCCCGAAGAAAGGAACGTGCGCCCACGCACCGAATCCCTAACAGCGCAGGAAAAAGAAAACCTGAAGAAAAGTGGAAATGGAAGACCCGCAGCAAAGATAACGACCCCTGAACTTGCACCGCAACCACAGAGATCGTCATCACGTGCTGTATCAACCCCTTCGGCACGTAGGATAATCCCTATAAACACAACCACAAAGACGATAACAAGATATCCAATAACAAGCCGACCGACGCCGCCCACACAGACGCCTACGCCAAGGCACAGCCAGCCGACTTCATACGCGGTGGCGGCCTCTGCACCAAAATCCGTACAGCAGAACGCTGCCGCGAGAGAGAGAGAGCCACAACAAGCGAGACAACCAACGAGTAGCTATACCGAGACGAGAGCCACGCCCGGTACGGCCGCTAGTACCGAAATGATCCGCCAGAGCGCTACGAATGTTGTGGAGACTACGGAACCCCAAAAGCGCGCGAAATATCCGCCGCTAGTAGCAGAAAGATTACCAAACTGGATACGACACTTTGAAAATATTTCAGGTGTCCTGAAAAGAGCGCCTAATGCACGCCCCTTTGGCGCGGGGGTGCGCTTTTTACCGGAAGATGAGCAGGAATACCGCGTCATACAGCAGTATTTGACCGAACTTGAGGAAACCGAGAACGTATCTTGGTTCTCATACTCATTGCCGACCGAAATGAACCTCAGGGTAGCTATCAGGGGGCTTCCCACCGAGACAAGCCCTGAGGATATCACTGAAGCCCTCAGGAAGAAAGATTATGAGCCCGAGATAGTGAGAAATATCCAGGCGCGTGGCGACCGCCCTGGAAGTATCTTCTATGTCGCCCTCAAACGAACTCCAGACCTGATCCCTGCGATCTATAACCTAGACCAACTACTAAATATGAAGGGCATTAAAGTAGAGGCCTGGCGCGGGAAGACTGGCCCCGCCCAGTGCCACAAATGCCAGCAATTTAGACATAGCTCCCACAATTGTCATCGAAAACAAGCTTGCGTACGATGTGGCGGGCCCCACTTCGCGGCAGATTGCGACCGCGCCAGAGACCAACCGGCTACCTGCGCGAACTGTGGGGGCCCCCATCCGGCCAACCACTCCCAATGCCCCGTCCGGAAGAGGGAAGCGCGAAACCGGAAGGCGAGCACAGTGGCGAGAACAGGTCGAAAAGGACAAACCTTGCCCGAACGCACTGACGTGGCGGAGGCGGCACCGACGTCTCTCATGGCGCCGGCAAACCCGCCCACGCAACGCGGAAAGGGTGGCGCCACTACAAAACGCCGAAAGAAAAAAACCAACACAGACCAAAGAAACCAAACGGCAGTCCAGTTATCACAACAACTGGATGTCCTAACACAAACGATCGGGACAATCAAAGGCCTACTCACCGTGCAGGACGGTGCAGGGGGAAAGATTGCTGCTCTCAGAGGACTCGTAGACATGCTATCCGTCCATGGATAATACACCTCTGAGAGTAGCACACTGGAACGCCCAATCCCTGAAGGGAAAGTTGAAACTGCTTGCACACTTCCTCCGAGAACACCGGGTGGACGTGATGCTTATTTCCGAAACTCACCTCAAAGAGTCAGATAAGCTGAAGATATCCTGCTTTACAACCTATAGAAAGGATGAAACCACGGCCGACGGGACCGCCTATAGGGGGCTGGCGGTACTCGTCAGGAACAAAATCGTGCATCAGTGCATACCGCACAAAGCATTCCAGTCAATCTATGTGCTGGGAGTGCTGATAAACGTCGCAGGCCGAAACACAAGGCTGTTTGCCGCCTACAGGCCACCCACCTACGCAATCGGCATATTAGAAACCGATTTGCAGGAAATACTGTTACAATCACCGGAACCGACAGTTCTAGCCGGTGATTTTAATTTAAAACATACGCACTGGAATTCCACCAGAATATCGACTCTGGGACGCCGCATCTATAAGCACTCAGAAGACCATAATTACGAGATCGTCGGCCCAGAGTCACCCACGCACCATCATCACGGAAGAGGCTCACAGGATGTACTAGACATCGTGATGTATCGAGGTCTAAACAATCCACCTACGCAGACAGTACTCCCCGACCTGCCGTCAGATCACAGACCGGTACTGCTCGAATTCCAGGTCACGCCGGTACGGGTCGAGCTTCCTGCACCGAAGAGAGAGATCTGTTGGGAGCGTTACCGGGGAGAACTAGAAGCTGGAACTCCGACACGCAAAATGACGACCGTCGATGACGTCGAAAGTATGGCAACAGACATCACAAGATGCCTTCACAATGCCATGGAGGTGTCATCGAGCATTACTGAGCCAGGGAAAAGGAGACCACCCCTGCCTCGTCATATCAAAGATCTCATTGATAAAAAGAGACAACTCCGAATACAATGGCAGAATACCCGCTGCCCGAGTCTGAAAACACAACTCAACTCGATGGTAGCGCGCGTTAAGCTCGCATTAGACGACCACGCGGCCAAATCATGGGACGCACACGTCGAGAGCATAGGCGAATACGCCCCCTCGGTACATCGCTTGTGCCGCATGCTATCTGCGACGCCGAGAAAGCCACGCCCACTCAAGGGCGAAGACGGCTATCTAAAGTTCACCGCAAAGGAGAAGGCAGACATTTTTGCCGCACACCTGGCAAAACAGTTCGTGCCCAACCCAATACAAGATTACCAACATAACGAACTTGTAATGACGTACTTGACAGCCTCAGAAACAACAGTACAAGAGTCTGATATCCTTTTCACCACTCCACGAGCGGTACAACGCGCGATTACCAAATTAAAGCCAAGAAAGGCCCCCGGAGCAGACGGAATAACCCATTCGATGCTACGTCATGCGCCGTACAAAACCGTCACGGCGCTGACACGGCTATATAATGGTGTTCTCAGAACATCCCACTTCCCCAGAGAATGGAAGCTGGGCGAAGTTATAATGCTGCCAAAGCAAAGGAAAGATCACAGCAAACCGGACGGCTATCGGCCAATTACATTGCTCAGTACGCTGTCGAAAGTGCTTGAGAGACTCGTGCTGGGCATGTTGAAGCTCCATATACCACTGAGAGAGGAACAATTTGGGTTCAGGGAGGAACACTCCACGACCCTCCAATTAACAAGGGTGCTGAATACCTTTGTCGAAGGTCACAACAAGAAGCACCACGCCGCCATGGTGTTATTAGATGTTGAAAAGGCCTTCGACAGGGTCTGGCACGAGGGCTTACATTACAAGCTCTCGACAGAGACTACCACCCTCGCCCGCCTACTCAGACTTCTGAAATCATACTTGGAAAACCGCGAGATCGTCGTGAGGGTCGAGAATCAGAAATCCGAGGTAATAAAGATAAAGGCGGGAGTTCCACAAGGCAGCTGCCTGTCACCCCTGCTATATGCGCTATATACAAACGACGTCCCTGTGGTTGGAAAGGCAAAAATCGCATTATTCGCAGACGATATTGCCTACTGGACAACCTCCATTAACCGCAAGAAAGCCGCAGAAAAACTACAACCTACGCTCAACGCTCTACCCGGCTGGCTTAATAAATGGCGGCTGAAAGTGAACGTCGGGAAGACTCAGGCTTTCCAACCAAGGTATGCCAAGATACCAGTCCCTCCCATGACACTCCAGGGACAGGCCCTCCCATGGAGGACGGAGGTCAAATACCTGGGGGTGACTATAGACAGGGGGCTGACCTTCAAGAAACATATTGATGGAATTATTGCACAAACAAAGGTGGCGAGGAGAGTGCTATACCCGGTGCTTTCCTCTAAGCTGCCTTATCGCACCAAACTAGGCCTCTATAAGACGTACGTGAGGTCACGACTCACGTACGCAGCCCCGGCTTGGTTCGGTTGCGCATCTGAATATTTAAAGCGCAGATTACGAGCCCAACAAAGCCAGACGTTGAGAATGATTGTCGGGGCACCACGATACGTGTAAAACTCGACAATCGCTCGCGATCTGAAAATAGAGAGCCTAGACGATTTTATAAGCAGCCTCGCCACGAAAATGTTTCGGAAGGCTGATACCTCGGCGCAGACCCACCTCCAGAATATTGCACCGCTGCACGCTAGACCACCCGAAGAAGAAAATCCTTCTGGCAAGAAGCGAATCATACGCAAACAAGCACGAACACTCGTTCGCACAACTGAGTTCGAGCGAGAGGACGTACTACCGACAACCTAAAAGAGGTCATTAAAACCTCTGTATATAGACACGCCCTTGTGATAAGGGCGGCGACCAATTACCACCACAAGAGGGGCAACCCTGGAATGGTTTTCCCCGCACCACGACAGATGCGAGAAGAAAGCAGCCGTGCCGGGGACTGCCGCGGTAAAGCTATTGCATAGCATTTTTTATTAACTTATGCAATTATAACTATTTATTTATTTTATTTATGCAGTATTTTTTTCCTTTGTTTTTTTTTTCTTTGATATTAATTCAACTTACACTTTTTGAGCGTGGTGACCGATAAGAAAACATTTTTTTTTTCTTTTTTGGTCAAAATATTTTTATTATCTTACAATACATGTAGGTTATTCAGGAATATTAATCATTGAAACTATAGGTTTTATGGTAACTGAAATAAGAAACCAAAGTTTGAGACTTGATTGGTGTTAGGTTTTTTCGTTACGGAATTTTTGGATTCGGTCTCCACGCTCAAGGCCCGTGAACCGCCTACCGTGAGGTCCTCCCAAAAATAAAACGGCGAGATCGAGTTGAGACGTATAATGAAAACTTAAAATTAATTACAAATTTGTGCCTTATATGTAAGTGAATGCTAGTCTTGACACCGCCTTTTAGTCGTGTATTGATTTAACAAGCGCCATCTCTTGACGCCTTATGTAAACATATTGCACCGAACATTCCACCCACCAAGGACATAGTAATGTCCTTTGAATATAAAAAAACTAAACTCTAAGTGGATGAAATACTACTCTATACACAACAAGTTATTGTTAAGAACACAAAGTTAAGTACTACTAAGAAAGCAAACGTAAGTTACATAAGTTAAATGTTTAAAAGTATTCAAGTTAAATAACAAACAAAAAATATAAAAATAAAATTAGTCATCAGTAGGAAGACGACACACTTTGGTGACTGGCCTCTTAAGTATAGAGGTTTTGGTTTTGACAGTAACTACTCTCGTTAACTCGTCGTCTCCTGGATGAGTATCTATGACTCGTGCCATTAGCCATTTGCCAGGGGGCATGTTGTCTTCTTTTAATAGTACAAGTTCTCCGATCTTGATGTTTGATTTGGCTTTTATCCATTTAGGTCTCTGTTGCAATCGACTGAGGTATTCTTTTGACCATCTAGCCCAAAAGTCTTGCATCATCCGCTGCGTTAGTTGCCATCTCTCAAGTCTATGTACATTTTTTTCTAAATGGCTCTCTTCTGGAACAGTTATTGGTGCCTCACCAATCAAGAAATGTCCGGGAGTGAGAGGATCGTAATCAGAGGGATCCTCGCTCATTGGAGAAATCGGTCTAGAATTGAGTGTTGCCTCTATTTGCGCCGTCAAGGTAGACATCTCCTCATAAGTTAAAGTTGTGTTCTGTAGTATTCTTTTTAGATGGAACTTAATCGATTTGACACCAGCTTCCCACAATCCTCCAAAATGGGGAGCTAACGCTGGTATGTGATGCCAAGTAGTACCATCATTGGCTAAAAGTTCTTCAATTTCAGTACGTACTGAATCTATACTTCTTTCGAAGGCTGACATGAGTTCTTTATTTCCAGCTGTCAGATTAGTAGCATTGTCACTCCAGATATTCTTGCATCGTCCGCGGCGTGCTACAAATCTTTTAAATGCCGCTACAAAGTCTTTAGATTCTAAACTAGTTACGATTTCAATGTGTATGGCTCGTGTAACCATACAAATGAAAATCACAATGTATCCTTTCTGTGTCTTACATCCTCGGCCTTTGGATAGTCTCAAATCTATGGGTCCAGCTAAATCCACACCACTATTTAAAAATGGTCGTGCAGGTGTAACTCTTACTCTAGGCAACGATCCCATCATTTGTGTAGCTGTAGCTGATCGGTATCTCGTGCATGTCACACATTTGTGTAGTACTTCTCTCAAAAGGCTCTTTGCATGTGTGATCCAGAATTTTGTACGTAAATAACTTAACATTAGCATAGGACCACCGTGTAATGTTTTCTCATGGCAATCACGTAATATAAATTTTGTAAATGGGTGACTTCCAGGTAATATTATCTGATGTTTTGATCCATCAGGTATATTAGCATGAGCCAGTCTTCCTCCAACTCTTAGAATTCTGTTTTGGTCTAAAAACGGATTTAGAGTTTTTAGTTTGCTATTCAAAGGTATAGATTTATTAGTCGTCAAGTTGTGTATTTCAGCTGAATATTCATGTTGTTGACAAATTAAGATGCATTTTTCCATAGCTTTCTCAATTTCTGCTCCTATTAAATGTTTATGATTCTTTTTCTGTTTTCGGATAAATCTCAGAATGTATGCTGTTACTCTCAATAATTTTGTCAATTTTGAATATCTATCGAATAAATTAAATTCTTGTTCTTCTTGTATTGTTGCCATTACCTTTATAGTTTTTACTTCTAAATTAGTTATGTTGTCTATTAACCTTTCGTTTTTCAGAATTTTCTGTTTCAGGTCTGCAGGTCCAGTCCACCACAAGGGATGTGACTGTAGCTGCAAAGGTGTTGCACCTCGTGAGGCAACGTCGGCCGGGTTATTTCCCGAAGAAACATGATGCCAATGTTGACTAGGCAGAAGATTCAAAATTTCTGATGTGCGATTGGCAATGAAAGTCTTCCATCTACTCGGGTGGCATTGGAGCCAAGCCAGTACAACTTTAGAGTCAGTGTAGGCATAAAGATTTTCACGATTGATTTTGAGTTGTTCAGCAACTTCGTTTAAAAGATTAGTCAGAAGTACGGCACCACATAATTCCAATCTTGGAACTGATACGGTTTTTATCGGAGCGACTTTAGTTTTAGCGCTGATAAGACTTGTAACTATCTCACCATCTTCTTTAACAACTCTCAAGTAAACTACCGCTGCATATGCCATTGTGGAGGCATCTGAATATCCATGCAGTTCGCGAGCTATATCAGTATTGTTTATGTTTAGCCATCTGTTTACATTAATGTCTTTCACATCCTTTAGTTCATGTTCGTATTTAATCCATTCATCTTTAAGTATTTTCGGAATAGGTTGATCCCAACCCACACCAGCAAGCCAGAGTTTTTGAATGAAGATCTTGGCTGTTACGATTACAGGTGCTAGCCAGCCCATGGGGTCGTAAATTCTAGCTATAGTTGACAGTATTGTTCTTTTTGTTTCTGAAGTTTTATAGGATAGATTAATTATGTATTGAAATTTGTCGGTAACTCTGTTCCATCTTATACCTAATGTCTTTATCACGTCATCATTATTTATAACATAAATATCTTCCGTATTTTCTTCTGTTCTTTCTATATACTTTATAAAATCATTATCGTTACTTGTCCATTTTTGCATTTTAAAACCTCCACTGAGCATCATTTTCGTAATCTGTGTATATTTTTCTCGAGCTTCGTATAGATTATTACTTCCAGACAGCAGATCGTCCATATAGAAATCATTTCTTACTATCTCTGAAGCTAAAGGGTACATTTCTCTTTCATCACTTGCCAGTTGTTGAATTGTTTTTGTCGCTAAATAAGGTGCACTTGCCGTGCCGAATGTTACTCTAGTAAGTTTGTATTCTTTCAGTTCTCCATTCTGTCTCCATAAGATTCTCTGTAAGTTTGCGCATTCGTCTGTGACTTTAATCTGTCTGTACATCTTAACACAATCAGCAACGAAAGCTATTTTGTGTTCACGCCATGTCATCACAATATGTCTTAGGTCACGTTGTATCGTCGGACCAATAAACATGTTATCGTTAAGTGAACTTCCATTCGAACCCTTCATCGAAGCGTCGAAGACCACTCGTAATCGAGAGGTAAGTTTATCCCTTTTCACAACAGCGTGATGAGGTAAGTAAAATATTTCTTTTGTAGATTTATTTATTTCACTTTCGTCTATTTCTTCCATGTGTCCTAATTGTTTGTATTCCATTAACACTTTTGTATACTCTTCTTTTAGTTCTTTATCTCTGTTTAATTTCCTCTCAATTTGTTCTAATCTTTTCCTAGCTCTATCCTTCGTGTTTCCATAGTCATAGTCTTTATCTTTTATCAGTGTGTCTACTATGTATCTTCCTGTTTTATCTCTTTTATGTGTTGTTTCGAAGATGTGTTCACACTTTAGTTCTTCTTCTGTCATTCTGGTTGTTCGTTTACAAGCTTCGTCTGATTCTATTTCCCAAAATTTCTTTAGTTGTTTGTTTTCATCTTCTATATTTGTAATATGCATGCTTAAAACTGTCCTTTTAGATTCAGCGTGGTTTGTTGTTACTTCTCCAGATAGGATCCAGCCCAGTTGTGTTTTTTGCGCTAAAGGTGTACCAGGTGGTCCAGTTTTCACACCACTTTGAAGAATTCTGCTATATACTGCAGCACCCAAAAGTAAGTCTATCTTTCCAGGGGTGGCGTATGTAGAATCTGCCAATGGCAGACCTTGTATGTGTGGCCAATTTTCCGGAACATGTTTTGATGGTAGCAATCGAGTCAACGTCTTCAGTACGTAAGCATCCACGTCCAGCTTGAATTGTTTCACTATGTTAGACTGTAACATGAATCTTACTATATAGTTCGTTTTTAATGCTTGTGTATCTCCTATATCACTGATTGAACCATTTATTGCTTTTCTCTTTAGACCAAGTGCTTGTGTAGCAAATTCAGTTATAAAAGACCCTTCAGAGCCTTGGTCTATCAATGCTCTTAGTTGTAATTCTCTTCCGTTCTCTGCTCTAACTTTTACCATAGCCGTAGCTAGTAGTACATTTGTTTTCTGTTTTGTAGCTAAGTATGTTGTAACTTCTTCGTTTTCGTTTGTTTCTGTGGACTGTATGTGATTGTCAAAGCTTGAAGTTTTCCGCCTCTGACTGTTAGTGTATGCTGTGTTGATCTCGTTTATATTTTCAGGAGGTGGATGTATTAAAGAGTGATGCTTCTACCACATGAATGACAACGAGCAGGATGTCTGCATTGTTTGATTCCGTGATAAGGAACTAAACAGTTGTAGCATAACTGATTGTTTTCTATAAACTTTTTCTTTTTGTCATAACTCAAAGTAGCGAATTGTTGGCATTTGTGTAGGTAGTGACCGTTGTTACAGTAGCTGCATGTCTCTTTAGTAGTTATAGTTTTAGTTGCATGGTAGATTTTCTTCTCTAATGTATTGTTTTGTCTAGAACGTATGTTGTTTACTCTGCTTGATTGAATTCCTTCTAGTGATCTAAATTTTGTTTCTAAAAAGTCGGTTAACATTTGAATTGTAGGTAGATTATCATCATTATCTCTGTTTATTTTCTCTTCCAACTGTTTGTTTGATTCGGAGTCTAGTTTGTTTACTGTTAGATGTATTATAATTGCATCCCAGTTATCTGTGTTCACATCTGCACTGTTTAGTCCATTCAAACAATCAAGGGTAGTATCTAGTAAGTACTTAATAGAATTTGCTGACGGGTGAACTATACTTCGTATTGACATTAATTTATGTAAGTAAGCATTTACTATAACTCTTCTGTTACTAAATCTCTTCTTCAACTTTTCCCATGCATGATCGTAGTTTTTGTCTGTTATTGGTATATTTCTAAGTAAGTTAGCCGCTTCTCCCACTATGTTCATTTTCAAATAATGTAGTTTCTGGACGTTTGTTAACGATTGATTGTCGTGTATCAAAGATACAAACTGATCGTGAAAAGAGTACCACTCTGTATAAAGTCCGCTAAATGAAGGAATTTTTAGTGCGGGTATTTTCACTTCTACAGGTTTAACACTCTCTGACGAACTTGGAAATCCGCTGTTACTACTTTTTTCTTGTTGAAGTTGTTCTATTGTGTCCATCATTAACACTTTAGCACTAGTATATTCATCTTCCGCAAAGAAATACACTTTTTTCGTGTCGTAATCCGTAGAACTTAATGTTTTCTTGTCGAAAGTTTGAATAATGTTCATATGGTTTGATCTGAAACTACACCAGTTGTCTTCTAATAGTTGTAGCTTAGTTTTTGTATAATTCGTATTTAATCTGTCTTTTGGAGTTTTCTTGAAGTTTGAATGAGCTCTTTTAATTTGATCTAACAAGTCTAACTGTGCACTAATGATCGCCTCCATGTTTACAATTACGTTTTTTAAAATCCTTTTTAGTCTCCACAAAACGTTACACGTTAATTTTTCAAAGCTCAATTACTGTAGGGTATTTTCACAACACAATGTTTATGTCTTTGTTTGAATTGTACAATTTATTGTTGTAACCGAAACACTGGTTTTAAATTTTAATCTCTCTTTTCGGTTAAATGTTGTAACGTTTTATTTTTGTAACAATTATCGTAATTTTTGTTAAATTTATTGTTCGTTATTGTTAAAACTGTTTACTACTTTTTACACTTTACAAAACGTCACTTTGTACTTTTTAAACTGTCACTTTGTACATTTATACTGTCATTTTTGTACTTTTGAAAATGCCACTTTGTACTTTTGAAAAATGTCACTTTATACTTTTGAAATTTTCACTTTATACTTTTGAAAATTTCACTTTATTGGTCGTCACGTTTACACTTTTGACTTTGTTTAAATCACTTTTAACTTTCACTTTACTGACTGAACGGCCTACCTAACTAACTATGTTCGCGTACCCGGCTAGGAGGACCATGAACTGCCTACCGTGAGGTCCTCCCAAAAATAAAACGGCGAGATCGAGTTGAGACGTATAATGAAAACTTAAAATTAATTACAAATTTGTGCCTTATATGTAAGTGAATGCTAGTCTTGACACCGCCTTTTAGTCGTGTATTGATTTAACAAGCGCCATCTCTTGACGCCTTATGTAAACATATTGCACCGAACAGCCCGCGATAGAAGCTATGCAAAGCTTAAAGAAGAAAAGTATCTACACGAAAAAAGTTAAACTTAGTATTCTGGTTATTGTTAAATGAATGAGATGAATACACTTTGGAGGTGGTAAACGTTACTTTTCGACATTATTTCGTTATATTTTAATGTATATTAGAAAATATTAATATTACAGAACACAGAATAATTATTTAAGTGCGCGATAGTTACTACGATCCAGCGGAAAACAATGTTACAATATACATATAAGAGACAGTATAGAAATTACCTATAAACGCCCGTACCGGAATACTCACACAAACACGTATCGACGAGAACCCTGAGCGGTTTTCACGCTGCTGTCCATAGTACCTTTAAAAACCTCTCGTCGATGCGCATGTTTCTGTGAGTATGCCATTTTCGAGCATTTGTACGTAGTTTCCGTACTGTCTCTCATATTTATACTGTGACAATGTACTAGATTTCAACGTTTATCTCTCTCCCTCTCTTTATATATGTTTCAAGTATATACTATTTCATTCTCTCAGAAGAAGTTTAACTTCAAAAATAAAGCTATTTAATAGAATAATCTACGATTTTATACTCAAGATGTGATTAACATTCGCTTAGATAATAAATATATTTATAAAAATAATTCTTCTGTCCGTGTGTGTGTGACTAAACTCCTCCTAAACGATTGGAAAGATTTCGATGAATTTTTTTTGTGTGTTCAGGTGGATTCAAGAACAGCATAGATTCACAATTGGGCGCAGTAGGTGGCATTGCGGTTGACTTTTAGGATTTTTATCATCCAGGCAGCCTAACGATCACTGGGCCTGCTAATGTATTTATACTATCGCTATATATGAAAGAGAATAACAGAATGTAACGATCTCATTAATTAATATTTTTTAATTACAGCAAAGAGTGAACAATGAACGCTAACAATAGCACAGATACTAAAGGGAATTTAATGAAACGATACACGAAATAATGGCGAACCCGCTTCTCGGTTACAGCGAAATGGGAGAACTCGCGTCCGCGCGCCGGACGAACCCTCCGCCGGAAGTTCACTTAGCCGCTGTGGAACCAACGTTGGTAACCGTCACCTCCGGTCTTTGTTAGGGCGTATACTGAACGGTGAATTTTTTGTATCCACTTTTTTATCATTTTTTCCAACACCACAAAAGAAACGAATCATTTTGATTGGATTTTTACCGTGTACATACACAAGCAAAAGAGCATTGCATAATTCTAGTTGTAGGAGTTTTTGGCGGGATCTTGGATTGTAGTGGATTTTATATTTTACTAATTGACCCAGCCACGCGTTTCTGTGGCTCAGTTATTACATGTTGAATTGAATAATTGTTCATTATGAAGTAAACTGGAATTGACAAAGAAATTTAAAGTTTAAACTGTGGTGCCATCTCTATCACAGTTTTAATTTAAAGAAACATCTATTCGAGACTGATGGGACTTACAATTAATGTCAAAAAACAATATTTACAATCATTTAATTTCTAATAAAAAAGTATTGAAGCCATTAATCGCAATATAATTTAAAATAAATTACTGTACAACGATATGTCGTGAATTTAGAGACAACTCATATTATACTATATCAATTCACAATTTGCTATATCAAACTCGAGGTTAGTAGTATAAAAAAGTCGCAATCTTTTTGGGCATATCTTGGACTCGTCTTGATCAGCCTAGATTCGCGTGCGCCAATATTTAGCGCTAAGTGAAACTCACAAAAGACACGATAAGCTCCGCATTAGCGCATCCCTGCTTAGTAAGGGCATTAACAATGGATTTCGAGGTCGAGTGGGACTTGGCCCGTGTTTATAATATATATCAATATTGCTTTTTCCCTAACACATTGTCAGTATATAATACTTCCATGCAATAAAAGTACAGCCATTATTGACTTCTCTAATATAAGATTGTTACAATAGAGCTTATTATAGAAAGACAAAAATCGTTTTTTGCTATACAAAATGAGAGAATAAGCGATGACAGTATCGACTAAGTAAAAGTTGCTAATCTTATTTCCAAATTCGTATCTAAAATTGTATTGCGTTTTTATTTTGAGTATATTTTACTTTTCTTTATATCATATAGGAAGCAAACGGACATGCGGGTCACCTGTTGTTAAGTGATGACCGCCGTCCATAGACACTACCAACCCCAGACGAGTCGCACGTGCGTTGCTAGCCTGTGTTTGTGGGAATGGCGAGAAATGAAAGGGGGAAGAGAGGGGAGATGGATCCCCGGCGCTCTCACTAACTGAACGAAACGCAATAATGCAAGCACTGTTACTTCAAGTCGGTTATCGATGAGAGGGGTGGTACTACCCCGGAGGAGCCGACCCATTCATGCTGAAACCAAAAATAGCTTCAGCGGGGCTCTACCACCTACAAATTATTATGTTGATTTTCCCTCAATTGTACATAATATGCTGCCTCTGCCATAATGATACAGTTTCGATTCTAAACTAATGATTCAAAAGTCCTGTTTTAATTATTAAGATTTATAAATCGCCAAGTAATTATTATGTCCTTTTAGAGACTTCATTGCAAAAGTAAAGCAACGAAATGTGGTTCATGTTAAAAATAAATGATTATGCAATACTAATACAAGTTGTTTAAGCCCATGTAAAGCGGTTTAATTAAATGTATTTCATTATCTAGAATACAAAGCTAAGCGCTATAATTTATTCTAACCCGGTTATTTGCAGGTAATACAATAATTTTACCAAATTTATCAAATAAACGTGAAACGAAAGATTATCTTCGCTTCTTACTTTTGAATCCTATTATAATTTAACAATTATCATTTAGCGTGTAAATCTCATCAAAATATTTGCTATGTTAATTTGATGTTTAAATTAAGCTATTAGCATTATTTAAATGTACAGATAATGTTGAATCACTGAGTTTCTGTGAATGAATGTCAGAAGTCCTGTTATTGATACTATTTTTTTTTTATTAGCTGATCATGAACGAGTACTTCAATCCGTGACAGTTGGTTACGATCTCATGCAACATATGCATTGTTGCATCATTGTGCATTACAGTCATACTTCGCCGCTACACTTCACAAAGACATTTGAAAGCCTGGGATATTCGAGGAGCTGGATTATTAAAATAAAGTCTGGGCTCACTGGCATATTCAGAAAATTTCTACTCCAAGATTTAACACTGTTTAGTGTGCTTTGAAAAAATAGGAGATCTAAAGGTGACGACTGTAATTCTTTAACAGATATTAAAATTAAATGACCATGGTTGTGATTGTGATAGCTTAGTAACTTTCATTAAAGTTAACTACTACTCTTTAATACTTTCCTAAATTTATGCTAAAGGTCCTTTAGTCATCATAGAAATAGAATAAGTTTTCTTAATGAAGTTATCATATAATTAGTAAAAATAGATTTTATGACATTGTAAATAGAGTTTTTATTAAAATTAAAGGAATCTTCCATAAAATAAAATTGCCTGAAGTATTTAAAATGAGTGTAAAATAATTTGCCGAAGTTACAGCAACACAGATTAATTAAATGTCTTCTGCTTCAAAATTAATATATCTTACTATTCCCTTACTTTAATTATATTTGGTTACCACAGGATGGAGTTTAATTAAACTATAATAAAACAATGTTGCGGTTTGCAGAGTGTAAATTAAAAAAAAAACGTAACAAACGAAATAAAAGAAATAGCAAAGATGTCTGAGTCAGAAATTAAAGGGAACACCCGAAGAGTCGGACCATTTGTCCATCCATCTGCTTCCCTTAACTCGAGTACCTCATTCCTTTAACGCTCACCTGGGGAACTGTTGTAAACACACGGGTTTGTATCATTCACGACACCGTTTTAATGTACAGGTCACGTTATATATAAGTGTGTATGTTGCAAAGCATGTTTCATTATGCGTACGGCTAAGGAGTGGAATTCACTCCCGGCGTCTGTCTTCCCGTCATCTTATATCCTGGCAGTCTTCGAGAGTAGAGTGAACAGGCATCTAGTGGGTAAACGCGCTACATCGTCGGCCTCGTCGTCACTTACCATCCGGTGAGATTGTGTCGAAGCGTCTACCTGTTGTACATAAAAAAAGTATATGTAGTTATTTTGAAGTGAAAATTAATTTAGGCGCGACGTGTGGTATTTTTGGTAGGAGATAAATTTATAATTTCACGTCAGGACATGCTAATAATTATGACCGACAGTATTGCGCTTGCATCATACGAGCAACGCGTAGTATAAGAAGATCCTGTGTACATCTAATATTCATATTTTGTACTAGCTGGACTTGCGGCTCCGCACGCTTTTTTTTAAATTGCATTAAATAATTATAAACTTGTGACGCTAAGTACAATTATAGAAATGCTCTTTAAAAACAATTCTAAGTACGACAGTACTAAGTACTAATAATAATAATGTATATATATAAATGCTCACGGATACGATTTTTACGTTAAAAAAAAAAACTACATATAAGCAAAAAAAAAGGTGCGGACCAAGAGTCTGCAGACTAAAACAAAATATATATAAAAAAAAAGTACGACAGGCACGCCACTTACAATAGCATAAAATGTATACAATATATATATATATATAAATACTAACAATGTACCTAGTGAGGTTTACCATCAGCAACATATTTGGGATTTAAACCAACCATATAACTATCTTTGTGCTCACTTACACTGTTTAAGGAACTAATGAAACAATAACTTAAACTATTATCATAAAGATTTACATTTACATTACTTTGTCATTATAATTACGATTTCGTGCTTATACAAAAAATAAACGCTTGTCGGTTCTGCAAGAAATTGTATTATGAACCTCTTCAGGTAATACGTTTACGTTCTAAAATCTTATTAGGTAGACTTCTTCTATCTCCAAAGTTACTAATAATTATAATATCGAATTCTAAACAATTAGTTGATAATTATTTCTCTAATTAAAAATAAAGAATGAGTAGAAATCTTACTAAATTTCATACAAAGTTGTAGCTAGTCTAAAATAGAATAACCTCAATTACTTTTTATAAGATAAGGTGAAAATCGGTCTAACCTTTTGCAGAAAGTACTGTCGGCAAAGCCACGGTTAACAGCTAGTATAAACTACAATTGCCTGAATTACTTTTTATAAGGTCAGCTATCTGCCAGTGAAAGTCTGGTGAAGATTGGTCTAACCGTTTTGGAGATAGTATTACGGGCGAAGCCAAGGTTACCAGCTAGTATAAATTAAAATTGCTTAAATTACTTTTTATAAGGCTAGCTATCTGCAAATGAAAGTTTTGCTAACATCAATCTAACTGTTTTGGAGATAGCATTGCGGGCAAAGTCACGGCTAACAGATAGTCTAAATTAAAA
>JACEII010000126.1:312067-397148 GCA_014332785.1 Antheraea mylitta | reverse complement strand
TTTTTTTTCATTTCACATCAATTGACCTTTTTTAGCAGCTGTAATATAGTCACTACATTTTAAGAATGATTTAATACCTGCCGCTTGCTTTTTAATTTAATACACTAGGTATATCATAATAAGAAAATAATCGATATACTTTAGTTTTAAGCGCGGTAATTGAAAGCAAATCAATGAACGTCCCACGACGAAATTCAAATGTGTGTTTTTCACAATCCCTAATATCCACTAGCCCTTCTCCTAGTCTCTTAGTGCAGATGAGATTAGATTAAACGTTTTACCCTTAACAATACACGCGGGACTATATTTTCTGTGTTTTAAACGATTTCTGCGAAATTCTGGTAAAGGAGATTTACCGTTTGCAAAACTTAGTTGTATCGTGAAATTAGATTGTTCTGTTTATTTTAGTTTAATTATCAAATTATTGAATGAGGAAATATTTTCTCTTATGAGCATCAGATGTCATTAAAAGGATGAAAGCTCAGTAGTAGCGAGCTCGAATGTAACGCTGTAGGAGCCGAGTCTAAGTATTTTAATAAACCTTGTAAACAAATAATGTTATGACTGAATTTATCAGTCAACACCTGTTGCCTGTACACAGAATATTCCGCCCTATATATGCTATTCATGATACCCAGTCGCTAATTCTGTATTGTGGTCACAATTTAAAGCTCATGATGGATCTGGAAAGCCCAAGATCTTTAGTAAATTCTAATATGAGGATTTCTAGCTTCTGGCTATTCCTCGCTCTAACTTACACATATATACAATAAATAAAATAAACCTATTGTATGTTTATTTCTACTGCGTGATCATTGGAGATATCTCTGAAGATTTCTATAGTATGTAACATAAGTCGTCGATCAATGAATACAATAAAACGAAGTAACTAGGTGAAGAGGCAATGCAAGCACTGTCACTTCCTGTAGAGGTTTCTGTGGGGAGGTGGTATAACCCCAGGTGAGCCGACCTATTCATGCTGAAATCAGTAATAATTTAAGCGTGGCTCTACCACCTACAATGAATTTAAAGTTTGTTGAATTGTAAATGTCTTTTCTTCTTGCGAAGCCAGAGCTACTTTCTAGTATATCTTTATATATACATTTCTTCTGTACATGTGTATGTCACTGCACTCTCTCTAAACGGCTGGACCGATTTTGATGATTTTTTGTGAGTGTTTAGGTGAATCCGAGAATGGTTTAGATTAGGACTGGGTAGGTGGCACTGCGGTTGAATTTTAGTTTTTTTTTTTTATTATAAAGCCAGGACGCTGCCGAACGCGCTAGTAATATATAAAGAATTAAACAGTTTGCCTTTAGGAAAAAATAAACTTTAAAATAATTCTAATAAAGGTTAATAAAATTTAAAATCAATTTAAAAATATCAGTAGAGAAGATTTGAATATACTTAAAGTAAATTGCTAGAAAAGTTATTAAATAAAATATTAAAACGGTATTGAAAACTAATCTCGATACCGTTATAAATGAAACCGCTTGTTTCATTTATTTTCGTACCGTGTTTCATATATCTCGGGAAGCGAGCAGTAAAAAAGCGCCGAAGCACCGACCGTTGCATAAAACAATACTATCGCAATGAAACGAAAACAGGCACGGATAAATCGAAAGAACCGGTTGAATTTTTATGTTCCTTTCCCTTATGATATACTGGATTTGTGGTTGTATCAAGATGTTCGTATCACTGTACCCGGTTTTTATGTTCATTTTTATGGTACAATCTATTTTTTATTTATTAAGTGAATCTTCCTTAGGCGCGGTGTGAGAAGAGAAAATATAGTAAATCATACTCATTAGAGTTCGGACTACGCGTCGATTAACCTAGGTATACCATCCTGTTAAAAAAGGCAGTTATATGAACTGCTGATAGAAGTGAAAATTCAAAACAATGAATTAAATGTGCCCCCTTTTGAATTTTCATAATGATGATAATGTGAATGACAATATTTAAATTTTAGAATTTTTTTATTGAAATTATTAATATTAGTGTGATTTTCATATATATTAGCACTCAGAGCCATAATTATATACATTTTTATAAACTCCATCAATCAATCAAACGTATGGTGAGCTGCAAAAGATCAATATTATATGTAGACAGGCCGTTATACTACGCTTCGCTAGTCTGATGCAAATCGCATCAGCGCTATACGGTCGGTCACACTTACTAGCATGTCTTGACAAGAAATTATAAATTTATCTTCTGCCAAAAAAAATACCGCTCAACGCATCTAAAGAAGTTTTCAGTTCAAAAAATATAAAATGAAAAGTCGCGGGCGAACACTAATTGAATATAATTTAAACAAATGTTTTGGTTACGTGTTCAATAAAAACTTATATGTATTGTGTGATATTTTTTTGTTCAATTATAATAATCGGGTGCGAAACACTTAAAAAAAACAAAGATTATATTATGTTTTAATTAATCCGCGTGTCCCGGGCGAGGATAAGATTGGTTCCGTATCAAAAAGTTTTTCCATTTGAAATTGTTGGAAGGAGCGACGCTAATTTTCTTTTGATTGCCTTCGTCCAGGGGAAGGACGCTGTCCCACTTGTCACGATAAGATAAGACTTCTCTGAAATATTGTTTACTCGTTCACTTAATTCTTTTTCCTAGAGTTTCATTTACTTATATTTTTTTTTTACCGATACCGCATTGTTTGAAATACAAAGCGATGCTTTTGAAGTGAAAAGTTATTTAGTTGTGTTGTGCAATTAAAAGATGTATTAGGTAGGCGAATAGTCTATGGATTCGCGTCACCGATGACCTCGACTTTGACTTGAACTGTTGCAGCCCACCATACGTGTAATTAATTAATAAACTGTCTAAAAGTGCATATATATTACTCAGAGTGCTAGTGTATAAGGAAACCAGACTAATCTTAATAATTTCAATTTAAAAATTTAAATTATTTAGACTACAATCGATTCCCATTGTTTTGAATTTTCGCTCTTATCGCCAGTCCTTATGATTGTATCAAGTTTTTTTATACTTTACAGGTATTAATTAGCTTTAGACCATATTTTTACATGATGTTAAATAACGATGCGACCTTCATAGTAACTAATAGAGACTAGTACCGTACAATAGGACCGTATATCAGACGGGCATTTAGAAGAAGCCAGTTAATGCAATGTGTTTGTGTTTCTACAATGACTTTTTTTTAAGGTACGCGATATAACAATTGAAAATCTACTGTCAAATCATCGAATATATATTGAAACTAGCTGACCCACACAACTTAGTCTGCATGAAATCAGTTACCTACCGGTTCCAAATGCACTTACAAACTCGAAAGAGCTTAAAAACAAAGAACCCGATTACAGCGACTCTCATCAATAGCGAAACAAAACAATACAGGGACTCGCTCAAACACATACCAAGTGAATGGCTTACGCATGTGTGGAAGACATTTCACATAGCGCCATTTGTCCTGTGGCCATATTAATAATTTCGTTTTGTTTGAAATACGAATGACTGTAGAATCATTTGGATATTGTAAAATCGCCAATAAAAAAAACTAAGAATGGGGTTATTAAGTTGATGATTTGGGGTTATAGGTACTCTTTGATGGCAGATTAAAAAATACAAAAAAGTAAAATTATCAGCCAAAATTAAATGTTTTTTTTTTCTAGATTTTTTTTTTATTGAAGCACGATAAAGTGACTGCACTATGCCTGATGGTAAGCATAGTACAATCCAAAAACAGTGGCGACCACCGAGAGACAGATCATCCATCGTCGGTCGCCGCTGTCATGCCGGCCGTAATGATGAAAGTCACCCGGTACTGGATATGCACAGGCTGATCCCGAAACGCGACGCGCAGAATCGAGTCACTATGATGGGCTTTTTCGCCATGTACATGGTGGTTGCGACCCCATCGGGCTGTAAAACCCTACCACCCCGCTGTCGCCATTGCCTCGTTCGTTGATCAGCAGGGTGCACCATGTGCAGGTGAGGTTGGCTTGGGTGTCTCAAGTCTTAAGATGTTACTCGACACCCCTTACACCCCATCGACACCCCTTACACCCCATAGAGACAATTATGTAATGTGTATGTAATCTTTAAATAGGGATTTAGGTAGATATATAAAATATCTTTTACGACCTATAAAAAAATAAAAAAATCTTAAAAATCAGTCGAGCCGTTTCGAATGAGTTTGAAAACTAATACCGTGACCCGAGATTTGAGATGTGACATATCGGATTGAACGTCGATCTGTAAATATATTTCAGGGATCTTCAGACGTACTGTATTCTGTCACATTCACTTGCTCGTTTATTTCTATAGAGATTTCTAATCCTATTTTTTCACTTTCCGTACACCTTCTCAAGTATTTTCTTTCATAGAAATGTTGTTTTGTACTATACACAACAAAATATAGCAGTTTAATAGGTGTCAATCTTTACATTGATTCCGCAATTCATTTTTTATATAGTTTTCGAATGCGCGTATGTTCCTAATTCATCTCTTCCTAAGTGAATTGATCGTTTATGACGATTTATTTTTGTTGTTAGGGTTATGGCTCGCCCGTTTATTTAGCTATAGTCTAGATCTGTTTCATTTTCCAACCGAATTTTTTTATATTTTGTTTATTAATGTTCATATGAAAAAACGTTCTCTCGGAATCTATATTGACCGTATATGTACCGAATCTTTTCCCTAACACATTTTATGTAGTATTTCGTAGTAGGAAACGGTTGCTCGCTAAAAATTTACATTTCAATGAAATATTGATTAATATAAATTGCAATTTAGGTTTAATTAAATTTTAAGTGTAAATATATATATATATATATATACCTTCAATAAAAATGTAAATATAAAGCGCCTGTACTTTTAGATTTTTCGAAAAAAAAAAAATTACAGGTGTCTTGGAATAAGTAATAAAATACAATTTAATCGTTTAAAATAAAATCTCACAATAATCAGCTATTTCAATTTAAGTATAAAATAACAAATAAAAAATAAGACTAAACACACAAAATGTATATACACAAAGCGGTTTTTTTTTCGTACTGGCTACGCTATTGGCCTTACTAGACCTTCACAGCTTCACCGGACTACTAAGGCGAACGCTTAAGGCACTCAGCCGATTTTATTTAGGTAACATGCTCAAGGTACGGCACACCTCGGCTTGGGCTGTTACCAAAAAACAACCCGATCTGACCTAGCTAAACTATTCTAAGCTAATCGTACATGTATTCATTTTTGAAGTATGCAATCTTAAAGCGGTGTTCATGTTCACAAAAGGTCGTTCACTAGCCCTTATTTCGAAGTAGGTACAGACAGCTATTTCTATAATCCTTAGTAGGTAGAAGTTATTACTGAAGACGGCGAGTTAGCGGGCAAAGTTCAATCTGGTCTAGAGTTAAAAAGACGGATGGGCTTTGTCTGAAGGTCGCTAGCGGAAACTGAAACAACGCAAGACTTTGGCGCTAACTACCAATTACTTGAAAATTGATGTACAAGTTAACGCTATGTTCACACGGCATAAGTCGTGCATTTTATTTAAAAAAGTATGTATATATTTGAAATTCTTACTTTGAATTAAAACAATAGCAAAATATTAAATAGATTATCTTGTTTTCGTATTACGAATTATCTATACTAATATTATAAAGAGGTAAAGTTTGTGAGTTTGTGACGTTGTGAATTGTGACGTTGTAGGGGGTAATCTCTGGAACTACTGGTCCGATTTGAAAAATTATTTCAATGTTATATAGCTCATTTATCGAGGATGGTTATAGGCTATATATCATCACGCTAAGACCAATAGGAGCGGAGCAACAATGAAGAATGTTTAAAAATCGGGGTGTTTTTTCCTCTTGAGAGCTTTCGCTGCATATTAGTTAGCCCAAATTAATTATGTTCACGCAAACGAAGTCACGGGCAGAGGCTAGTTTTATATAAAGTAAGGAAGTATCTAGAACTCTCTAGCGACATCTTGAAAAAACTAGTAGTAACAGATAGGGCATCGTGGTGACTCATGGATGCGTGGAAAATGCTCAAATTGAAACCTTATTTTTGTTTTATTCTTTAATATCATATAGGAGGCAAATGGACAGGCGGGTCACCTGATATTAAGTGATCACCGCCGTCCTTGACACCAGCAATACCAGGGGAATTGCATGTGCGTAGCTAGCCTGTGTTTAGAGAGATTGGGGAATAAGGGGAAGGGAGGGGAAAGGGGGCAGGGGGAGGTGAATGGAGAGAAAAAGGGGGGGAATGGGGAGATGGGCCTCCAGCGCTCTCACTGACTAAACGAAACGCAATAATGCAAGTACTATTACTTCACGTCGGTTTTCTGTGAGAGGGCAGTATTAGCCCGAACGAGCCGACCCATTCATGCTGAAACCAGTAATAGCTTCAGCGTGGCTCTACCACCTACAGAAATTATCAATATATCAATAGACAGAATTTAGGACACTTGGTAGCGGGTTAACGTTGTATTTTTAATAGGCATTTTGATTTAATTAATTTTGATTTATGATTAATCAATAATAAGTTTGACTAGACGGTGGCCCTGTTGTAAGAACTTTCCAGGAAGTACTTGTGGCAAAGTATCCATGCCCATGGTGTCCATGCTCCCGTGATATTATCTCTCATTCATTTCATTTGTGCAAACGTAAAACACCATCGATATTACAAAATACAGAGTTAAATATTTCAAGATTTCACCGAAAACTGTAATATAACAGTTCTATAACTATTTATCTATCATTCAAATACAATAATCTTTACTTGAAAATCAGTCCTCCTGTATTTACTATCTTTGGACTCATTTTAATATAATTTGTTATTGTTGCCTTTATAGAATATAAAAAAAAATTCTCAACAGATTAAGCTATAAAAGAAGGAAGTATCATGTATATTAATTTACAAAGGTCTGTCGTACTTTGTATGTTTTCATGAATTATTATCCACATCTGTATTCACTTTCTACTATCTGTCGTTTTTATTTGACGCTTATAATCAGCTAAATTCGAAGATTTCTTTAAGTTATTTATTACTTATACGTTCTAAATGAACAGATCAACAGAATATACCTTAAAATATCCTTCACTGTACAAATATATTAATCGTGAAATATTAAATCTCAATAATACTGTAATAAATTAAAGAAAAGAGTAAAATAGATTAAATAATAAAAAATGAATTTCTTTTTCAATTGAAAACAAATTGATAAGCTAAATAACGCCGTGTGAAATTAACTTTATAGAGGTGCTTCGGGAGTGACCTCAACAGAATACAAGATTTATCGATTCAGCGTGAACAAATGCGAAGAACGACGGCTAACTTAATACATTTCCTATTACATATGTAGTTTTGCAGACGTTAGCTGTGGTAGAAATAGTTTAACCGTCATATTTGCTTGAATTTCAATACATATATTTGAAGGAAAATGGCGATATAATGAAATTTTCCACTCATATGTATAGGACCCTGTGTAGCTTCACCACAATCTCAAGATTGTTTATGTAGCTCTGTTATTAACAATGTGCTTTCCGTTATCGTTGCCATATAGAGATTGCTTTAAACATTTACGTATGTGACTATTATTTCTTCAAGAACCGCACGACTTAAAATTATGATTAATTGTGGCAGTAATCTACAGGTATGTTTTCTGTCCTAGCTTTGTTGATGGCTTACTAGTGCCGTTGCGTTGAATATTTTGGTTTAAAAACCTAAAAACTATTTAAGATTTTGATTTCTTATACTTTATAACGCTTGACCACAATCTAATCTGATGTAAAATTACAATGTAGTCTTAGATAGAACACATTAATGATTGCATGGTGACGGATTTTCAACATGAGACTGGCAGCTAGCCTGTGAAATTTAGAGAAAACACTATGTTATGAAAGCTCCGATTCTGTTGCAAAGATAGAAACCTGCATCCACTTGACATGGTGTCTGACCTGCACTGAACTAAGCCATCATCACTTAGATGGGAAGACTCGTGCTGGATTTATCATTGGGAATAGAATATAGTTTCTTTTAATCGAATATCTTCAAATGCGATGCTTTTTTGGCAAACCGAGGAACGGCGCCGTTGAGTTTTTCCGAATGGGATACTACGTCCGGTTTCCGAACGGCGCTTGTACCGGAAGTTTATTGGGGGGCGTATCCGGTGACGTCACTGCCCTTGGCACTGCGACGACTAGGGGTTCGATGTTTATTATTGTTTGCGAAACGCTCGGGTTTAATGAAAGAAATGCCAGTTGAATCAAACAGATACACGCAAATATTAAAATCCTATGAGATCTAGGCATTTCGTAAAGTAACAGCACAGTAATTTATAATCTACAGAGGGATAAATAAATGTAAGAATATTAGGTAAAACGAAACGCTCGGTAGGAGATGACGGGTTATGTACTGCGTTGACAATAAGACGAGACGTTTAAAAATACTGTAAAACAAAATCCTCTGCCATGTCTGTCTGTCTGTTCGCGATAAACTCAAGAACCACTGAATAGATTCTCATCCAGTTTTTACGAATAGCTAAAGTGATTCATGAAGGAGGTTTAGGTATATAATCTGTCAGGGTTTTTGTTTATTATCAGGGCGGGACAGCGCCCGCCGAGCCCGCTAGTTAGTAATAAAGTGGTGTAGACCCTTTTCTTAGTTTTATTTTTGGCAACTAATCTCCTAGATTATTATTCCCATTATTGAGTAAGTAGGTGATAATAATGGAAGTTCCTTGTGATAATTTCAATGGCTTAATAAGATGGTGACTCTCTTGTTAGAACTTTCCATGGAGTTTTTGTGGCATGTCAGAATTCATGCTCCGTGACATTATTTCTCATACACTTGTGCACAATAAGCGAATCCTGTGAGAATAATTTATTGGTTATGTCGAAAAATATAACCCAAAATTTAATTATATATTACGAAATCACATATCTTTTTCTATTTTCGACTTGCCATCACTATCGGCCTGACGGGCATTCACAACTTCACCGGGCTAAAATGAGCGCTTAAGATACTTTTCCGCTTGGCAACAAGCTAAATGGTGGCAGAGTGGCCGAACCTCGGCATGGGCTTTCGCTTCGGATGCAACTTTGTGGATCTGTCTAAATCTATCTATACTATAATAAAACTTTAACAAGTCGAAATCTGTACATTAAATATTTTTTGAAAATTTTAATCAGGGTAGACTATGTTATCGATATAGAAGCCAAAAATAATCTTTTTACAATTTTTGTCTGTCTGTCTGTCTGTCTGTCTGTCTTTCTGTCTGTCTGTCTTTCTGTCTGTCTGTCTGTCTGTCTGTCTGTCTGTCCCTATGCACACGCATCACTCTGAAAGTACTGAACCAATCTTGACGAAACTTGACATAGTGATACCTAATATAACGAGATTACATCAAATGTACTTTTTGTCTCATAAAACTCAAAGGGTTCTTCAGGATAAAGGATTAAATTCTAGAATCTAAACCCGTATTACTCTGAAACTACTGAACGAATTTTAACGAAACTTAACACAGTGGTAACTGATATTACAAGGCTACATCCAGGATAGTTTTTGTCCCATAAAACGCAAGGGGTTCTCCAAAAAATTTGTAGTTAACGTAACTAGACTTTTTTGCGACACTTTAGTACAAGAGCCGGCAACGTTGGAAGAACAAGAATTTTAGAGTACCTGATTCTTTAATATATGAATATCTATTTTTTTGTATCATAAGAGGCAAACGACAGGTGGGTCACGTGATGTTTAGTGACCACCACGGTCTATAGACACTAGCAACACCAGGGGATTTGCAAGTGCGTTTCCAACCTGTATATGAGGGAGGGTAAGGGAAGGGAAAGAAGGAAAGGGTAAGAGAGGTGGGCTTCCGGCACTCTCACTGACCGAACGAAACACTACAATGCAAGCACTGTTATTTCACATCGGTTTTCTGTGAGAGGGCAGTATTAGCCCGAACTAGCCGACCCATTCATGCTGAAACCAGTAATAGCTTCAGCGTGGCTCTACCACCTACAGAAATTATCAATATAGCAATAGACAGAATTTAGGACACTTGGTAGCGGGTTAACGTTGTATTTTTAATAGGCATTTTGATTTATGATTAATCAATAATAGATTTAGGAACATTTTTTTCAGTAACTTTTAAAGGCAATTAAATAGTCAGACACATTTTTTATAAACAATCATATATATACCCGCTGATATATTTTATAAATAAAAAAAAAATGTGGTGTCGTGGGACACCAGGTAGGAACGAAGTTCCTTCGGCTAATGTAGAATCGACACTATTTGCAAAAAAAATAATCGTGCTCAATTTTATGTAATCGTAATTCAAATTATCAATTAGAATAACAAAATATGTCTCTTTATTTTTGTTTAACAACATAAAATTACATAGAAATAGAAATAATTACAAAAAAGGAGAAAGAGAAAGATATTATACACTACTCGCTTGTGTATACGACTGTCGCGTCTGCGCACGTCTCATTTAACTGTTTTATTTCATGCACTTTTCGTTACGGTTTTACTATCATATTCTTTTCAGTTCGGTCGCGCAGCAAAATCCCTATCTCCTCCAAGCCTGCTGTAAGGAACTTCGTTCCAATAATAAATTTCAAACCAATTATTTTTTTCCATAGCAAAGAACAAATTTCATTTTATTAAACATTATTGACCACCATATACAACGATAAACGTAAACGTATGACTTGGGATTGACGCCATCTTAAATATATGCGTTGTCGACCATCAGGCTATACGAAACCAAAATACCTTGGGCCGGCGAGGTGAAATATCTCGGTGTCACTTTAAATAAACACTTAAATTTCGATTCACACACAGAAAGAGTGCGAAACAAAGCCGTATGGTCTTGGTTCGGTTCTATCATTTGCTTTGTCATAAGAGAAAAATGTCCTCCAGACATAAACTCACTTTATATAAAACTAGCATCCGTCCGATTATGACGTAAAGTTGTTCGGTCTTTGCACATGCGCAAATCGTATTCAAAAGTTGCAGGTTCTCCAGAACCGAGTCCACGTAAAATCACCGGTGCCCCATGGTACGTCCGGAGTAAGGATCTCCACAGGAGCTGGAGATGCCTTCTGTCTGGGCGTATATAAAATCACTCACACGTAGTTATTTCGAAAAAGCCGCGAATCATCCTAGCCCGTTAGTGGTATCCCCCGCGAACGATGAACCCGTACCCAACGCTGCGCAGTATAGAAGACGACCGCGACACATTTTTACCGACCCTCCTGATTCAATCACGTCAGCGAACGATCAATACCAGCCTGTCTCTTCAAACAGAGCGTGTTCTCGCCCACACCCGCATAACCGCAGATCACGCCGTCGTGGTCTGGGTGTAAATTTCGCTTCCAAATATTAAATTAGGCCCTCCTCGGCAACGGCTCAAGCCTAGATCTGTTCCTTCGGCGTGGAGCCCTTGAGTACGCTGCTCACACAATACAGGGACACAAGAGTTCTACCCCTATTTTTCGTTATCCTATCCTATCCTATATAGTTTAGAGGAATTTTTTCTACACAAAATACATATAGGAGTTGTTGAGGCACGCATGCTTGGTACACATGCATGTTTCAATAACTTATATACTTATATAAGTTACCGGACTACTAAGGCAAGCGCTTAAGGCACTCAGCCGGTTTTATTTTGGCAACCAGCTCAAGGATGCACGGCACACCTCGGCTTGGCTGTTGTCTGTTGCATGCAAAATCGTGACCTATCTTAACTAACCTAACTAACTATTCATATATGTATGAGTTGTTGAAACGTATAAGTGTACCAAGCATACACGCCTCAACAACTGCATATATCTATTATCAGAAAATTGAGAGTTTTTCAGTTCGATAAGGGAAAAAAGTAAACCCTTTCACTTTCATGTGTAAACGTGTAGGCGTGCACGTGTGTGGGGGTGATCGTGTAGTGTTGTAGCAGTGATGTATATTTGTGTGTCACCGTATCGCGCAAGCAACGCACTCAAGGGATCCCTACCGAGGGATTGAACCTGATGTATAAAACTGGCTTGGTTTGAAGGTGATAGGTACTATGTTGTGAGTGGTACAGAGATTATTTATAAAAATATATTGGAAATATATTTCAAATACGTTTTCAAAACAGTTTATAACTCTTAGACAATAGTTTCAAGCAAGTGACATTTGACGCTTTCGGCGCAATGTTTGACGCTTCGATACGGTGTTCATATATTTTTCTTTAATACAATGGAGTATAAAAAGGTTTTAATACAAGTTGAAGATAGTTATGATAAAGTAAGTGGTAGAGATGTTTATTCCGTTTTATGTAGGTTAGTTTTTATTTTAATTGAGCCTGGTACATAACGCTACGAACGGGTACTAGGCTTATTTAAAAAAAAAGAACATGTAATCTGGGTATGTATATGTTTGAGTGAATCCGTGGATAGTTTGGATTCACAATTGGAAATGGTAGTTGTGGCTGCAATCGGGTATCAGTTTTATTTGCGGGGTGGTAGGGCTTTACAGCCTGACTGGGTCACAACCACCATGTACATGGCGAAAAAATCTGTAATAGTGACTCGCTTCTGCTCGTCGCGTTTCGGGATCAGCCTGTGCATATCCAGCTTTCTGTCGACCGGCATGATAGCGGCGACCAGCGATGTATAGTGTGTCACTCAGTGGTCGCTAATGTTTTTGGATTATACTGTGGTTACCATCAGGCATAGTGCAGGCATTTTGCCTTGCTACGATAAAAAAAAACAATTTTTTTCGGGTGACAACCAATTTGGTGCAAACGAAGTTGCACGGGTCAGCTAGTTATACATATAAGCATTCCTGCGACACACATGTGTACCGGCGATGTGAGCCTCACAAATTCATATATGTATTTTGTGTTACACAAGTAGGCTACTCTAAACTAACATAGTTCGAATAAGGGAATCAATAAAAACCCTTTCACCATACGTGTACCTGTGTATATGTGTGCACGTATGTGGGGGTGATCTGTGTTGTGTTGTTCAATTAGTGATTGAAAAATTTCAGTGTTACTGTATCGCGACAGCAGCGTTCTCGAGGGCTCTACTCCGGGGATCAGACCTAAGGTTGGGCCCTGCCGAGGAAGGTCGTTGCGAGTCACCTATCTTAGTATGAAATAAGGTAGGCGAAAGCTGAAACGTTCTTTGCTTTAAATTAAATAAAAATACAGTCGAATCGAGAACCTCCTCCTTTTTTTGAAGTCGGTTAAAAACTATTACAATGTATGTTCAAAAAATTTAGTATAATAATTTCTACACCGCATTTATAATATTGACTATTAAATAGTTTGTTAAAACTTTAACAGATGCCAGTGATATATAACTCATAGTATTTTTAAATGAAAAGGTAATATCATTAACATATTCTTATAATATTATTCACTGATGCCAAATATAGATCTTTAAATGACCTGCGACTTTGTTTCCATTAAATTAAAATAGAAAACTTAACAATAAAACACAGGCTGGTACCATCTCTAGCGATGACTTAGAGTAAAATTGATAGCATAAAAACTTATCCATTAAAAGTATCCACCCATTAAATGATATTAGAATTTTATCATCCAAAATTCAATTTAAGAGATGTCAATAGTTTGCTCTTCGTATTTAAGACTAAATAGGGTAGTTCATGACTGCTACACTTTATCGGTGTATACTGCCATTATTTCTATATTAACTTAATTTATTTTAGTACTCAAGTAACACGCGAATCGGTTCTCCTTCCCTTAATAGTTCAGTGCTTTAACCGAAAATGTTTTTACCTAAAAGGTCCAAGATTAATATGTACTCGCGAAGTAATGGCCTCGTTTTGTTTTATTGCACAAAGCAGTCTTGACGTGGCCCATTAACCGCCCCCCGCCCACGCAGGCCCCTGCCCGCCAAGCCCCACTCGTCCGACGAACGGGCACCTGGAGACCTAGAAGGTTTCGGGTAATCTTTGGACATTACTCTATTTCCCTTTTTTTTACTTGAATAAAGTCGACAGTTGTAAATTTTGTATTTCTGTTGCGAGTCCTGGTGTTGCTAAGTTGAGACAAATCATAATCATACTTAATCTCATATTTTTTTATTCAAAACAAATACAAAGTTTTTTTTTAATATTTTTTAGAACATGCATAACGATCACCGTTAAATATGTCTCCAAGTATGTATCAGTGCTCACGAACAATGGAAATCTACTCCAAGTTACAAACATATATAGAAATTTGAACCAAAATACAAAATTGCTTTTTGAGGTGATAACGTCTTATATAAACGTTGGGTACACACACGAAAAAGCATGAATCATTGTCACTTTCGCCTAAGCCGAGAGCGCAAGCGTGAACGCGGAACAAGCGATAGAGAGGAGCGATCCGCCTAAGCGTTCGTCTTGTGACGCATTTATTTGTCTGTCACTCCGTCGGCCGATGCGTCCAAGTAGAAAACAGACGGCGGCAGTACACAACCTACACGTGAACTGTTTCGTCAATTTTTGATCAATTTTGTGATAATAATTCAACAATGTTTTCTTATAACTTTATAAAATTATCGTCCGTAAACCGACTTTAAAGACCACGATTTTTTATGTTATGAAATAGAAAACAGGTATATAGCACATCCATTTTTAAATGGCCATTACAACCTATAAATCTATATAACCGCATTGGACTGAAATCCTAAGACCAGCTGTACTGAGTTATTTTTTGGAACCATCCAGATTCATACGCAAGAAATTCAAAAGCAATTTAAAAATTACTATAAAAGGTAACAATGAAACCAATGATTAAAATTATCGCAAGATATACGAGTTACTAATAAAAAAAATAGTAATATTACAAAAAGTACTAATAATTAGCTAAAAGTAATTAAATATAATTATCATAATATATTGTCTTGCTAACTTTAATACGGAATTTAAGTTGTATTAAAGTTAAAATAATATCAGCAAAAATATGCAGACCAAAAGTCTGCAAAAAAATTAATAAATAATAAAAATAATCCAGGTTCAAATACGTCTAAGATAGTTACTTCCGCAGACGAATCTTGCACAGGCTCTATCACTCTTCGAAAACCACACATTTGTAAGAAGAAAATATTTTTTTTGTCGCAACAATAATATTACTATGATGAATGATAACTGGACCGATCGGGCATCCTATTACCGGTGTTTCGACATTTATCGTTATATTTATAACGATGGTCTGCGACTCCGTACGCGTTAAATATAGAACAAACAGGTTTTGCTATCTCTCTTATATACAACGCCAGCATATCTACTGAATACGTAATAAGACTGAAATAATTCAAGACTGTCCCTTGTATTCAAAACTAACCTCAGTGTTATACCTTAGTAAATGAATGATTGTTCTATAGACATCCTAAAAATGTGCTTTTTACCGTCGGAGAGATCGAAGATTAGTTATATTTAACGGTCCAATTTGTTAGTATAAAAAAACTGTCACGTTGTTGATAATAGTGGCTTCCGTATTGAAAATGTTAAATTATGAATAATGAAGTGTCTCTTTTCTTACAGATTCATAGTATATATAAAAAAATAAAACAAAGTTAATTGCGACTGTTTTACATTTTTTACTTTCAATTAAAAAACTGTGTTAGTTATCATAAAAATTTACTGCTTTCAATATTTTTTTACATATTTCTTTCAAGTTTTTTTTGTATACTATCTGGTAAAAGAAAGTAAAAAAAGAATATACCAGACTAAATAAAATATTATCACGCATACACATGTAAGTATCGAGATTCCAGCATATAGTCTTCATAAACTGTCCACCCCAATATTGAACACATCAGAATTAATTAGTAAAACTCATCTGGTATTTGTTTTTTTAGTTTGTGGTTTTTTTATATAATCTATAATTCATTATTTCGTAGCTAATTTTTAATAAATGCACATTATTTTGGGGTATTTATTTTGGGGTGTAAGGGGTGTCGAGTAACATCTTAAGACTTGAGACACCCAAGCCAACCTCACCTGCGCGTGGTGCACCCTGCTGAATAACGAACGAGGCAATGGCGACAGCGGGGTGGTAGGGTTTTACAGCCCGACTGGGTCGCAACCACCATGCATATGGCGAAAAAGCCCGTCATAGTGACTCGCTTCTGCGTGTCGCGTTTCGGGATCAGCCTGTGCATATCCAGTACTGGGCGACTTTCGTCATTATGGCCGGCATGACAGCGGCAACCGGCGATGGATAATCTGTCTATCGGTGGTTGCCGATGTTTTTGGATTGTACTATGCTTAACATCAGGCACAGTGCAGTCACTTTATCGTGCTTCAATAAAAAAAAAAAAAAAAATATTGTAGCGACATAGTACAGCGCGTGCATAACAATATGTATACGTAGAGAAATTGCGAGGCACACGCCCGATGCTGCCTGCCTCAGACACCTCCGACCGATCACAGAATATGTGCGTATATTAATTCTTGTTAATAAATGTTAAATGCATCGATAATATTGGCAAATTGGTAAAATATGATGATTTCAATAAATAAAACTATTAAATTTGATTCCTTACTTATTCACATAGAAAAATGATACAAAATTAAAAATATATATATATAGTTTACAGAGAGCAAGGGATTGGAGGGGGCCTAACTCTTTTACCTTATGTGACGACAATTTAGAAATAAAAACAATCTAACTTTCTGTATCGAATTACATTTGAAATTCATAGCTGATGAATGACTATATATTATATAATATTATTATTAAGCTATTGCATAGCTTCTATCGCGGGCCTTGAGCGTGGAGACCGAATCCAAAAATTCCGTAACGAAAAAACCTAACACCCCCCACTCTGCCTACCATGTAGCTCGGCCGAGCGTTCGCTTAACGTATATATGGTACGACTGTACAAAGCTCGCACGGATCGAGACTTTTTTTTTTCGAAATGACTACGCTATTGAGCCAGCAAGGTCTTAACAGCTTCACCGGACTACTAAGGCGAGCGCTTAAGGCATTCAGCCGATTTTATTTTTGCAACCAACTCAAGAGTACAAGGCACACCTCGGCTTGTCTGTTGCCTGTTTCATGCAAAATCGCGACCTATCTTAGCTAACCTAGCTAACTATTCATATATGTATGAGTTGTTGAAACGTATATGTGTACCAAGCATACACGCCTCAACAACTCCTCCATATATTTATTATCGGAAAATTGAGAGTTTTTCAGTTCGATAAGGGAAAAAAGTAAACCCTTCCACTTTCATGTGTAAGCGTGTAGGCGTGCACGTGTGTGGGGGTGATCGTGTAGTGTTGTAGCAGTGATGTATATTTGTGCGTCACCGTATCGCGCAAGCAATGCACTAAAGGGCTCCCTACCGAGGGATCGAACCTAGACTTGAGCCGCTGCCATGGGAGGCCTAATCGGGTGCGGATCGAGACGAGCTGCTCCGAAATCGGACGAATACGTAATCAGCTATTTGTGAGAAAGTATACTGGTGTATAGGTATTTATCATCTATGTACAACAGTGAATATCTGTACTCGTATAATTTGTGTACAAAGTGTTTTCCTGAATAACCTACATGTATTGTAAGATAATAAAAATATTTTGAACAATATTAACTTCTCATTTATTTAATAAAAGAAAAAAATTGTTTTCTTATCGGTCACCACCCTCAAAAAGTGTAACTTGAATTAATATTAAAGAAAAAAAAAGGAAAAAAAATACTGCATAAATAAAATAAATAAATAGTTATAATTGCATAAGTTAATCAAAAATGCTATGCTATGCTATGCTAATGCTATGCTATAGCTTTACCGCGGCAGTCCCGAGTGCCACACGTATTTTTTTTTTATTTACAAAGGATTATTGGCTATGTTAAGTTCCGAACAAGTTAGGTCGGCAATCAAAACCTGGACTGCGGTTTGCTACTCCTAACTTCCGGTGTTAAAAGAAACTGACCGGAGAAATTGTAAATTTGGGTGATACTAAATGATTTAACCAGTATCCACAGAGCTTTGATTACCTTATACAGACCTCTTAATCTGCGTGAGTATAGCATAACTATTTATAGACATGATTATTCTACAAATATATCGTATTGACCATAATAAAACACTATAATCCGACTGAAGTACTAATTTGACATTTCGGTGACAATGACGAATGTTTGTGTGAGATTTCTGCCGGTTTCATCCCCTTTTCTGAGGTGGAATTGTTCTAGTGAGGTCAGCGAACCCATCGTTCTTCTTATAATATATAGTATCCCTTTACTGCCTACATATGTCTGATTACATTTTTGTCTATTATTTTTATATTGAAACGTCTTTCCATCGTTTTAAATTTTTTCGTCTACTACACGTACACTACAGCTCGTTACTACATGCACTACAGTCGACGCGCAGCCGCGAGTAGGAGCATAGTAAAAGGTACTCGGCAGAGCAGCCAAAGCCAACATGGCGGCGCCCATGGTTCAATTTAAAATAGTTCATTGGTTTTTTATGGCTGATTATCTTGTTTACTATTGATTCCTAATAATTATCATTCCCATTTTTTAATTATTAAGTTAATAGTAAAAACGCGATTTTATAAATCTAAGTAGATTTTTTTTTTTTAATTTTCAGTTGATTGCCTACGATCCTAAAACAGAGTTTCACTTCCATCGAAAAAAATTTTTTTTTATTGGACTGTCTACGCTATTGACCTAGTAAGGTCTTCTTAACAGCTTCACCGGACCACGTTCGTAAAAGAACAAAATTAATGAAATTAATTTTATAGCACTTTCGATAATACATGAAATTTTAAAAGAAAATCAAAAGTTTTATTTTTATTAACAAGGTACTGCACTTATGTTTTATTATTTCAATCATCAATTGTCAACGAAATCATGTAAAACTATTCAAATTCCATGTAAAGTGTTCTAAACTAAACCGCTTTGACGAGTGGCTAACTAGCGCTCGGTATTCAAGATCACACGCTGTACTACACGGCCCACCCACACTATCACGTCATTTTAATTTAGAATACGTTCTGATTAAGAGGATTCACCCCGTTGTCACACGCTTTCGAGGTCGTCCTAGAGTGCCGCTTACTCCGACCTGCGCGACAATGCGCTCTTCTCGCGCTGCCTCGTCGGCTTCGTCAAGTCAGGCGAGCCGACGATCAAAAGGCCCTTCTCAGGGCCAAACAGATGCCGCTTCTACGTCATCACGACGACCGACCAGCACGCCTACATGGACTCCGCACATCTAGTGTGCCGTCGCGATCCCCGCCCCGCGACCCGCGGGTGCGGCCGCCCGTCGACCCTCCTACTCCGTTCGGGGTTTACGAGAGTGATTTAATCACTCTCGCCCGGTTCATTGGAACCGAGGACCTGTCGGAGGGGATGGTACGATGGATGGCTCTGTACTTGAGGGTTCAAGAAGCGGAGATCGAGAAGAAGAAGCCCCTGCCCGAAGATATCGCCGCCCTGCAGCTCGCTATTAGCGGGCGTATGCAGCCACCGGAAATCCCGACAACGTGGCTCTCGTCGAGTCCAATCGGGAGAGCGCTACGTCGCAAGCGCACCTCCCCGGACTCCGAGGGCCACAAAAAGCTCAAGCCCAATACTCCTGAGATTCCGCAACAACACCTGACGCCCACACCGGCAGCGCCCCCGGCTACCCCGAGCGCGCCTGCACCCGCGCCGGTGCCGCGAAGGGTTGCTTCGAGCGAGCAGCCCTCCTACGCGGCGATCACAGCGCCACCTACAACCGCGCCACCTCCGAAAGCAGCCCGCCTACGGAACCCTAATGTGGCTCTACCGTGCGACAGTGCTGCCACAACAACTGATTCCCGCCAAACACAGCCCGAGCCGACTAGAGCGACGGGACCAAGATACCCGATAGTTGTAGAGAAGATGGACAACTGGGTTGTTCACTTCAAACAGCTCACGGCCACACTCGGACATCCACCGAACGCGCGCGCCTACGGACAAGGAGTCCGTTTCATCCCGGCGGACGGCGACGAATACCGGGTCATACAAGACTACCTAGACAAGCAGGAGGGAGTGCATTGGTTCTCATACACCCCCCTCCCGAGAAACGAAGCCTGAAGGTCGCAATTCGCGGCATACCAGTGGACACAGACCCGGCCGTGATCATAGAAGCCCTGCACGTGAAGGGACACACGGCGGAATATGTTCGGCCGATCAAAGGACGCGGGGGTAGATCGGGGTGCATCTACCACGCGGTCCTCCTACGCACGCCCGGGCTAGTACCGGCAATATATGAAATCACCGAACTTCTCAATCTGAAGGGAGTCTCAATTGAAGCTTGGCGAGGCAAGCGCCGGCCGGCACAAGGTCACCGGTGCCAGCAGTTCCGGCATGCCTCGCAAAACTGTCACCGACCAATTGCCTGCGTGCGGTGCGGGGGGTCCCACCCCGCGCGGCACTGTGAGCGCCCCAGGGAGGAACCAGCCACCTGCGCGAATTGCGGGGGCGCCCACCCCGCGAATAGTATGACGCTGTGCCCCGTGTTCAAACGGGAGATGCGAAACCGCCGTGCCGGTACCGTCGCCCGGACCGGTGACCCCGGGCGCAGTACGAAAGCCCGCTCGGCCCCAGTAATGGTCGAGGAGGCGGCCGTAGGAAGCCTAATGGCTCCCGCCAACGATCCACCACCTCGAGGAGCAGCTGCCAAGAAGAGGAAGAAGAAAAATCCCACCCTACCAGCGAGATCCACGCAAGGGGAAGAAGCCGCGGGGGAGATTACCTCGCTTCTAAAAGAAGCCGCAAAGCAAACGGGGAAGACGGAAGATGAAGCCACCAAAACTTGTCTGGCGTTCCTGAGGACGCTCCTCACCTCAGGTGACCAGGCCCGCCAGCAGAAACCCGGCCACGCAGGTGGCCCGCCATAGTCACCACCGAATCATAAGAGGCGCGGACACCCGACCTCTTCGAACAAGAAGAGGATACCGAGAGTGACGCGCCCAATGAATCCAGAGCTACGAAGCACCCCAAGGCCAGGCCCGTATTTACGGGTCGCGATAGAAGCCACTGAAAGAGGCAATACGCCTCGAGCAGTTACCTCGCCCGCCCACATCAGGGTAGGCAGAGAAGGCCCCGCGGAGTTCTGATTTACATTGTTAAAGAAAATTATTTCGTTTCTAAAGGTCGTAACGTGTTATAAGTTACTTTATATACTCTTAATAAATAGCACATAAACAATAAAAATAGCTATATAGAAATTTATTAGGACCGTACTAGCTTCTCGAGAACTACTTCGTCTGCGTTGGTTATGATGTTAAAAATATATTTTATATACAGAGGAATGTAAAAAAAAATTTTGCTTACAAAGTTTATTTAGTATTTTGTAGTGCTTATAAAATCAAACTTAAAACTTTAATAACATTACATTTTTTTTCTTCTTATTCTTATGTTTTGCCGACTCTTGGTCCGCACCTTTTTTTTTGCTTTCGTTTTTTTTTTTGTATTGTCTGCGTGAAAAATCATTAATATATATAACACTAGCCTCTGCCCGCGACTTCGTTCGCGTGGAATAGATACACTAACACTAACACGAAGCAGTTCTCAAAAGGGAAGAACATCCCGATTTTGAAACATTTCTCATCTATGCTCCGCTCCTATTGGTGTTAGCGTGATGATATATAGCCTATAACCATCGTCGATAAATGAGCTATATAACAATGTATTATTCAAATCGGACCAGTAGTTCCTGAGATTACCCCCTACAGCTTCACAACATCACAAACTTTACTTCTTTATAATATTAGTATAGATTACATTAAATGAAGGTATTGTAATAATGTTTTTTTCAAACTGTAGTTCGGTGAAGCTGTCAAGAAAAAAAAAAACAATTTTCTTCAAATAAGTTTTTATGCAGTAAAAATAAAACAAAAGTGATAGAAATCTGTCCAATGGATTTGTGATAGACCTCTATCATATTATTTATGGAGATTTGGAATTCCACATTCAATAACACATCTTATCTTTTATTATACTATTTACTATTTTGGTACCTTTGTAGTAAATTAAAGCATAATTTTAAACTTACCTATCAATATCTTTTCCAATAGCATCAATGTTGAATATATATCGGATGTCACAGAAACCACATAATTTTCAGCGGTCACTTTGTACTGAGGCTTATCAGATCACGGAGGAAACAATTTATATAAACCCTTGTTAGTTATGCGATTGAAGCTATTTGCTATAAACTGTAATAATGACTTTAGCTTACAATGATTAGATTTATTTAATTAATATTTTAATGCACAATAAATTTGGGGTAAATCCTAACTTTTATGTACATAAATGTTATTATATATTATTTATTTATTCTTGTACATTTGTGATTCGATATATATATTGTTTTAATCTTCATGTATTTTTGTGTTTAAACACAATATTACGCATGCTAAACGACGACGTGATCTAATATGGAATTACATTTTGACATCATTGGATTATTGGAATTACATTTTTACATTGATTTTGAAACATTATAGGCGGTGCGTAATTCGTTTCACATACGAAGGAAAAAGGATTGATGTCCCAAGTCTTAATGAATCTTATTATAAAAGACTAATCTATGCCCGCGACTTCGTTCGCGTAGAATAGTTACTTTGGACTAAAGCTACACGCAGCGGAAGCTCTCAAGAGGAAAAAAAAAACATTTTTCATTGATGCTCCCTTCCTATTAGTCTTAGCATGATTATATATAGACTTTAACCATCTTCGATAAATGAACTATATAACATTGAAAGAATTTTTCAAATCGGACCAGTAGTTCCTGAGATTACCCCCTACTACGTCACAAACTCATAAACTTTACCTCGTTATAATATTAGTATAGATATAAAAATAATATTTATTTTAAATTATTTATAACGAGATTAAATTACACCAAATCAACCAAAAACCAAATGAATACGAAAACTTATTAGCGTACTTAAAGACCTTGGAGTAACTTTGTCGACTAAAGACAAAACAAGTGAGCAACGCCCCAATAAATTTAGAACACGGTCCCAAACCCCTAATTAGAGTGTTGGTCGAATTCTGAATGGTTTAGTCTCGGTTCAAGATAAGCTAATTGCCAATATTGCCTGTTTTACGCGTACGATACGATCTTTATATAATAAATCGTGAGGATTCCAATCAGATTTGTTGTACTGGATACTTTACATCGATTTAAGAATTATTTATTTCTTTTAATAGTCCCTACACATCTGTCTTTTTTTATTTTATTTTTTTATTGAAGCACGACAAAGTGACTGCACTATGCCTGATGTTAAGCATAGTACAATCCAAAAACATCGACAACCACCGAGAGACAGATTATCCATCGCCGGTCGTCGCTGTCATGACGGCCATAATGACGAAAGTCACCCGGTACTGGATATGCACAGACTGATCCCGGAACGCGACGCGCAGAAGCGAGTCACTATGACGGGTTTTTTCGTCATATACATGGTGGTTGCGACCCAGTCGGGCTATAAAACCCTACCACCCCGCTATCGCTATTGCCTCGTTCGTTATTCAGCAGGGTGCACCACGTGCAGGTGAGGTTGGCTTGGGTGTCTTAACTCTTAAGATGTTACTCGACACCCCTTACACCCCGAAGTTTTTAAGTTACGATCGCATTATTCTGACATACGGTATAAAGAAATATAAGAGCTCATAATATCATAGGCCTCTTCTAGAAGCCAAGTTAGAGGCACGATCACCACGCCAGTTAACGATGTATGGGCAATTTCAAGCTCCAAGAAATCCACAGTTCTATATTTTCTCACAATCAGCGGGTACTACAAGCACATTTCTCAGGTTTAGATTTCCTCATAATATTTTGCTTCACTGCCAGCCGGTAGTGTTTCCAATTTGAATTAGTAAATGTACGCAAAATCCGAAATATTTATTGGTACATAAAATGGTTTCGAACCTGCGGACATCGGATACTCGACCACCACAATTTAACATATATTCATCTTATAATATGCAGTCTCCAATAACTCATATTGTTTCAAATTAAATGTCGTCAGAATACTCATGCGTCGTTTCTAATTGCAGGCATCCGCTATTTCAATTCTCTCCCCATTACCTGAAAAAAGAAATAAGTACATATGTTAGTTACTCTCATCTCCAATTCTCTTGCCAAGTCTATCGCTGTTCAAGCTGTACGACCGTAGAATGCGCTATTTGATTTTTCCAAAACGCCTATAGTAATATTTAAAAACCCGTCGTTATTAAAAAAAAAGTCGAGGCAGGACTGCTGAGGCAGGTGAAAACTCAAAATAATGAAATGACTGTGTTTTCTTTTATCTTTAAATTAATTATAGTGCGAATTTAAACTTTGGAATTTGTTTATTAAAATTATTAATATTAGTGTGGCTTTCATATCTATTGACGCTCGGAGCAACAAATATATACATTTTGATAAACTCTATTTATCAATAAAAAGTATGAAGAGTTAAAAAATATATGTATTACATGTACACAGGCCCCTAACTACGTTAGTCTGATGCAAGCCGCAAAAGCGTAATACGACCAGTCACGTTTACTAGCATCTAACGCGAAATTATAAATATATTTCCGGGCAAAAATACCGTTCAACGCGCCTAAAGAAGCTTTCTCTTCAAAATTACGACATTAATAGTTTAGTCGTCTAAGTTCAATCGATTATTTATACAATAAAAGCTAATAGAAACGGCTCTAAATACTATTACAAATCTCCCATAGTTATTTGAATAGTCTTGACAATTCAACTGATAATGTACTCTGCCGAGTCATCAGTTACCTTTCAAGGCATTTAGGCAAGCTCTGGGTTATCAATACACGGTAATTTGTACACTAGTATGGATAGTGAGATTGCCTGATGAATTATATAATTTAATATTACACTTTGGGACTATTGTATTTATGAAATATATTCGATTGATATTTAACCCTGTCTTGTTACTATTGTTGGAGTTCTCGTTAGATCTGACTTTGATTTTCTCGCTGACATGTATCCATTCAAAGGTAAGCGGAAGGGTTTGCTGTCAACAATTAGGTTACCCTTTGTAGTCTTCATATAATTTGAAATGTTTAGGTCTGTGATTAAAGGTTTACAATAAAATTTAAATGTATAGTTGACTCTTAACAGGTTAGTTCTCTTCGTTACAGAGGTTTGTAGCTTCATAATAAATGTGAGCGTTGTTCTTTGACAGAAATATAAATTGAAACTAAGAGTTGGTTAACTCTTAAGCAATTTAATAAAAACTGAATGGATATAAAACATTTACTACACTGAAACTTTCTTAGAGGTCAACGTAGACGCTGGGTGGACGTGGGGAGGTTTGCCTCCTACGTTCGTCCTTAAGCCGGGCCAAGGGGAGATCGGCCGGGGGGCTGGTCTCACCATTGCACTGGTTCGGCCGTCTGGGAGACAGTCTACGCGTGCCAGGCTGTCTCTCTTTAGCGGGAGGCCCAGGATCTTTCTTTCTGGGCCGACCGCCGGGGGACATGCGGAATACTCTTTCATCCCTTGTCCTCCATTACGGCGGTAGCGGGCACCCATGGGGTTTTAGTCCGTGCGAGTCAGACATCACCCACTCTCTCCCCCGGGAGGGTGGCATATCCATAAAGGATTTCCCCATGTAAAAAAAAGGTGGTGTAACGTAGATGTGACAATTATTTGGGTAATTTGACTGTTAAATTGGGTTTGGGTAAATAAACAATGGTTTTTTTAATAACAATCTAAATCCTGTGGCTTCGTTCTGCAAAAAATGAATTAAAAAAAGAAGAAAACCACATATTTTATGTTTTTTTAATTTGTGATAACTTATCTCCTCATTAAGTTGTCCGTTATTTACCAAATTCATAGTTTTTCACGTGATAGCCCCTAATCTTTTAGTTTATCGTCTACAAAACTATCAGACAAAAAAAAAAAACAATATTCATAATAAACCTTGACCTTAAGACAATAACATTTTCTATTTAAACTAAATAAGATTTTGAAACTCTTTACAATTAATTTTCATTTTTGCCGACAAAATGGGTTACAAGAATGACTTTTACATATTTCTATAGAAAAGTGAACGCCCTACAAAAAACCTATCTTATAATTTTTCCTTTAATGCACTGAATTAAAAGTTATTTCAGGCGAAAATTTGATTCATGTCATTTTTCAGCTTCTTCACTTTTTCGAGAAAGTAATTACAATTTTGATGAAAGTTATTACTTTATTTATTTTGATGGTGATAGGACTAAATCTATATATTAATACGTGAAGCAAAAAAATTGTACCCCTTTTTAACCGATTTTTCGTCAACGGATGAACTTGAAATTTGGCATAGTTAAATTTTATACGGTGGAGAAGTGCAGAAAGCTGTTTATTTTATATTAGCTCCGCACGCTTTTTTTAAATTGTATTAGAGAATTAGAAACTTGTGAGACTATGTACAATTATAGAAATGCTCTTTAAAAACAATTCTAGGTACGACACGCACGCCACTTACAGTAGTATGTAATGTATACATTAGATATATAAATACTAATAACGTACCTAATGAGGTTTACCATCAGCAACATATTTGGGATTTTAACCCATCATATAACTATCTTTGTGCTCACGTACACTGTGTAAGGAACTAATGAAACAATAACTTCAAATATTATCATAAAGATTTACATTTACGATACTTTGTCATGATAATTACGATTTTGTGTCTATACAAAAAATAAACGCTTGTCTATTCTGCAAGAAATTGTATTATGAATCTCTTTACGTAATACGTTTATGTTCTAAAATCTTATTAGGAAGACCTCTTCAATCTTCAAAGTTACTAATAATTATAATATCGAATTATAAACAATGAGTTGGAATCTTGCTAATACAGACAAAGTCGCGGGTAACAGCTAGTCAAAAATGGAATAACCTCAGTTACTCTTTATAAAGCAAGGTCCCCAGAAAATCGGTCTAACCTTTTGGGGAAAATACTATCGGTTATCATGGTTAACCATGATTAACCACGGTTAACAGCTACTATAAACCAAAATTGCCTGAATTACTTTTTATAAGGTCAGCTATCTGCCAGTGAAAGTCTCGTGAAGATTGGTCTATCCGTTTTGGAAATAGTATTACGGGCGAAGCCACGGTTAACAGCTAGTATAAATTAAAATTCCTTGAATTAGTTTTTATAGGGTCAGCTATCTGCAAATGAAAATTTCACTAAGATCAGTCTAACTCTTTTGGAGATAGCATTGCGGGTAAAGCCACGGTTAACAGCTAGTCTACATTAAAATAAACCGTATTACTTGTTATGATGCGCACTATCTGTTGGTGAAAGCTTAGTGAAAATTAGTCCATCCGTTTTTGAGATACCATTGCGGACGAATTCGCGGTTAACACTTAGTCTAATTTAAAGTAGCCTATGTCACCAGCTGTAATGTTAGCTATCTGCGAGTGAAATTCCCATCAAAATCGGTTCAGCCGTTTCGGAGATTACCCGGAACAAACAGACAGACAGCCAGACAAAAATATTGAAAATTGCATTTTTGTTATCAAAAGCCTGTATACTTTCGTACCTAGTTAGTGAAAACTTTTTAGAATAGATAAAATGCATTAGAAGTACATTAAATTAATTAAAATATGCGCTACTCACACTACTACTAGAATTTTACACAACATATATACACATGTAAATAAAAAAGACATTTTGACAGTCGTCAATAATTATTAACTTCAGAAAAGGTTGTGAAGGAGGTTGCTATACTCGACTATATGTATTTTTTAACTCTTACGTTCTAATTACCATTTTTCATCCTATACTCAACAATGATATTATAAGATATAACAATTATTGTAATGTTTATTATTTTTTATGGTGAATTCACTTCAAATGATGAATTAATAAAAAAATGAGCCAAATAATACTTTGTATAATCAAAATAGGGATTTTGTTAATAAAAGTAATCCATGACTTAGACCTCCGCGGTTAAAATGTTGCAATTAAACCTCATGTATCAACTAAAAAGAATTTATTTTCAAAAGCTAATGGTAGTATTAAAAACGTCTTTGGCTTGGATTCACCATTTGATTGTATTGTGCATCCATTACTTTTCCAAACAATGATGCTGGGCATATCACTATTTCTCATAATGAACAAACTACATTTAATTCAATATCACCCAGAAATATCACCCCATGGTGTCGTGTAATATTAATTGAAAATTGTGTCATGGGTTGCGATAAATTTCTTTATTTTCGTAAAATTATGTTTGCTTAAAATTTGAGCTTTACCGCGTGGTTTTTGTTTCCAATTTATAATTAATTTTCATTTTCATTTACACATAGATTTTCTTAATGATTATATAATAAAGATCGTGGCAAAAGGTAAATAACTGAGTAGCCATGATGAAAACCTTTGATTATAGAAGTATAACCTTTGACAAAAGAACCCTAATAAAGTTCAAACTTTAAAAAATCAAATAACTATGGTCGAATGTCGACCACTGGGCCCCCACTAGTATTATTAAATATAGAAGATAATAATTCCCATAAGAAGTAGCTATTTATAGTTTTGTTATTTTAAAAGACACAGTCAATTGATTTTTATTTAACTTCATATATGGGCATGAAATTTCTTCTCAATCTATTACGAACCTTATGGGAGATATCACGATATCTTACAACTCTTGTCAAAATCGTTTCAGCCATTTCTAAACCATTCTAAGCCGTTTTAAACCGTCGTTACAACATTCTTATTAGTATATATCGTGAATAATAAATGAAGCAGATGTAAAGAGAGATATAAAAGGCTCTATGAGTAATTATAACTAAGTTAATCAAGAACCAGATGGCCGCACCGAAAGTCGATGGCGAATTAAAACGCCATTTTACAATAATTTTAATTCACTAATGGGTCCCTGCAGGCGGCGACCGAAGAGGTTAATTAGCAAATTGGTTAATGATTATTATTTTGAGTATCCGGCAAAGGACGGTCCTTCGGTTTGTGGTTTAAGGGAAGAGAATTTAACAAAAGGAACATCAAGTTTCTTTTAATTTAAATTTCTAATACCTCCTAGTTTTGGATATCTCTGTAAACCTCTACGATCTGATAGAACTATATATCTGTATATAGTCTCTCTACATTACAAGGTAAAACTAGGTAAGCCAGTCAATTCATTGCTTAAACCATTTTCATTAGGCTTAATGTATAGAGTAAAGAATAATTAAACAAGTATTGAATGGATAACTGAATATTAAATGGATAAGGTAAGATTACCTTAGAAGTATTTGAGCTTATAACATTAGAAACATCTATGCACAAATCTCACTAACTTTATTGTCACTATTGTTAGTTGAATCCATTACATTGTCGGTAATTATAATATGAATAGTAACATAATGTTGTAGATATATCTACTTTTCAGTGATAATATGCTATGAACAGAATATCCAGGTTATGTAATACATTACATAAAATGTGACAAATTTTCTCAAATAAACAAAATAAATCGAAAACACCGGTGGATACATATTAGTTTAGTTATAAAATGGGGTTTTAGAGTATTAATTGATTTTAGTATTTTCTTTCAACACATTTGTACATTGTTAAATACTAATTTTACTGCAACTTAATTTATTGTTGGAGCATGCCGTGGTTGTCTATAAACATTTAAATTTAATTACAAAATTATTACTATTGGTATATTTATAAATGTATTGTCATGTTGATGACACATCACAAATAGATATTTATTATACATATGTAAAATGTAATATTATCCAAATAAAACAGTTATTATATATTTCAAATCGCTCTCATCTTATTCTACATTTGACCTCTACCAACAGATGTAGGAGAGCTATTAAAAATTAAGCATTTATGAATTTTAATCAATGAATATATTGCTAAAGAATGTTTTTAGACTTTAAAACTTGCATTAGTATGCAATTATTGCAATATATCTGAACAGGACCACACTATACTGGATTGTAGAGCATTTGTTTCTAATACCATGTCATTGATAGGAGAATAACGCAAATGATATTCATATATTTACAATTTTCTATATTTAGACAGAAGTAAGAAGCCGGAGTTTTATTGACTGAAACAGTAAACTGATTAGATAAATTCAGTGTTAACAAAAGTTTATAATAACTTGTGCTCATTAGTTCTGTATTTGTAAATCACTTACGAGATAAAGCAAGAACGAATATGAAATTTAATAAAAAAGACCTGGAATAGTTATGGCTCTAAAAGGGTTAATAAAATTTGATTTTCGTGCATTCTTAATTTCAGAACTAAATGAGGTAAATATCAATATGCATCCATTACTAAGATGCGTAACCCCAAAAGTGAAAAACAGAAAAACACTGAAATGGGCTATATCTATCACTGAAAATGCAAGTTCATGGCGATTTTTTTTTTCAAACTACATTGTTCCTGAAGAATAATGATTTAAGTAAATAATTCAACTTCATTATAAACATAAAAAACCTTTGTCCATTGAATACCTGACGTTACTCTCAGTCGACCTTATTTCAGATAACTCGGTAAGTATTTATCTGTCGCTAGCAAAAAGGGAACAAAAGATCAAGATACCGAATCTACAAATTAATTCTCAAGCCCGCATTTTGTTCAGATTTAACCTGACGGTTTTACTATATGTGTGTAACGAAAATTGTTTAAAAAATGTATGGTTTAATATTAACCAAAGAAAATTATTCATTTAGAATAACTGAACTATAGATTAAATATTACAGGATTAAACTTAAACGCATCTTTCTTTCAATTTCATCTATACTAATATTATAAAGCTGAAGAGTTTGTTTGTTTGTTTGTTTGGTTGAACGCGCTAATCTCAAGAACTACAGCTGCGATTTGAAAGTTTCTTTTAATGTTAGATAGCTCATTTATCGAGGATAGTTATAGGCTAAACATCATTACGTTAAAACTAATAGGAGCGGAGCACTAATGAAGAATGTCTCAAAATCACTATTAGTATTCACATATATAATGTACATGTTACCTGTTACTGTAGATGATGTGCGTGTCATATTTACAATTTTTTTTTTATTGAAGCACGACAAAGTGACTGCACTATGCCTGATGGTAAGCATAGTACAATCCAAAAACAGTGGCGACTACCGAGAGACAGATTATCCATCGTCGGTCGCCGCTGTCATGCCGGCCATAATGACGAGTCACCCGGTACTGGATATGCACAGCTGATCCCGAAACGCGACGCGCAAAAGCGAGTCACTATGACGGGCTTTTTCGCCATGTACATGGTGGTTGCGACCCAGTCGGGCTGTAAAACCCTACCACCCCGCAAATTATTTCAAAAATATTTTTGAAAGAGTATTATTGTTATTTACACCTGTAATAACAATTTTAAATTCATTTAATATATTTAAAAAAACGCGTGCGAAGCCGCGGGTAACATCTAGCAAATTTAGAAAAAAGAAAAAGATCATCGGTGTTATTACAAAAAAGTTAAATACGTACGTACATACTTGCTTTAAAAGTTTCATACTAAATGCACTACGCTCGCCAGAGGGAAGTTCGCGCTATCCTTTTTTCGAAAGTCTAGCCGAACCTAACGAAAGTGAGACAAAAGAGCAAGATGGCGTACATTCAGCGAGCACGATGCGTTTAAAACGTAAACGTACTTGATACAATACGTATACTTGATACAATACGTATTTAAGTTTTTTGTAATAAAACCGTGCATGTTTTTATTTTATTTTATTTATTTATTTTATTGCTCATAAACATACATTTTTACATTTAAAAGTAAGCGATACAGTACAATACGGTGTTGTTTTATTATTTTACAAGTAATACTAGATTATTACAGTAATATACAATATGCTAACATCAATATACAATAAATCATAAAAATTAAAAAAAATATTATGTAACTTATCAAACTAGAATTATGAATCGCAAAAACTATCAAAAGGTAGATAAAAAATTGATGGATTCTACATATGACCGCTGCCACCTAAACTAGGTAATCCTGTATCTCAGGTGGCAGTACACATTATGACACTATTCATGGTCACGTTACACAACCGCAGTGGATAAAATATTTTAAAAAGCTATATACAAAGACAAATGCATGATAAAAACAATCTAAATATACTTAAGAATTAGTGCTAAAATATATTTATGTTAAATTATATAAAAGAGGTCTTATTCTATAAAGTAATCATTCCATCAAATCATTCAAACTGATGATTCCTAATTAATGATACCTGTGTGAAAAAATTAAGTCTTGACAGTTACTACTCTCTATATATCTGCCAGTAATATTTTTTCCGTTTCATCGTAATCTAAGTTTTGAAGCCAACATTCAATCTTCATTTTACATCTATGCTTGTTTAAATGTGTAATATCTAACAATCTGTCAATCTTGTTAATCAGTCTAGAACTCAGTATATAATATTGTTTTTCAGCGCAAGTTGTTCGGTGCTTTGGGACTAAAGATACAGTTTTATATCGATGTTTTAAATCGTTTACAGAGTCTACTGTCAGTGTTGAATGCTTGCGGATGGTAGCTTTAAGTATAAAAGCTGTCTAACTGATAGGACTTGGCACTCTGAATATAGTTTTATAGTTGGATAAAGTCTTGGTCTAGATAACATTACTTTTAGAACAGCTCTTTGAGCTCTTTCTAGTGCAATAAATTTAGACTTTGAAGCACCACCCCAAACTGGAATGCAGTATGATAACAGTGACTGGCATAACGAAAAGTAAACAGTCTTGAGAGTTTGGTAATCAGCGGAGTCTCTTAATTTTTTGAATATGTATATTAATTTCCGCGTTCGATTGACCAAAGCAATTATCTGAGGGTTCCATCTTAGGAATTCATCAACATGAACTCCTAAATATTTTATCACGTTTGTCCTTTCCAATGCTGGACAATTGCATATAGTTCCTAATGAGCACGTGTGACTTTTAATACATAGTGAATTTTCAAGAGGACGGGTTAGGGAACTCAAGCTGAAGGCTACATATTTTGTCTTATTAACATTTAACGTAAGTGAATTTTCTGAAAGCCATGACATTACAAGTTTAAGGACAGACTCCGCATTAGATGACGCTTCGGACCAAGAAGTTCCATAGACTAACAAAGCAGTATCGTCTGCAAACGTGAATATATGACAATTTGGAACATTTAACCGGCACAGATCATTAATATAAATTAAAAAAAGTATAGGACCCAGAATGCTACCCTGGGGAACTCCAAACGAGACGTACTCTTCAGAGCTTTTGTATTTATCAATAACAACTCTTTGAGTTCGATCCGCAAGATAGTTCCTGAAAATACTAAGGGTATTTCCACGCACACCTATCTTTTCCATCTTATATAACAGAGTAGGGATATCTACAGAATCAAAAGCCTTTGAAATATCCAAAAATATACCTAGGCATTTATATTTCTCATCTAGTTTTTTAGTCACAATATCAATAAACCCAACCACTGCATCTTCTGTACATTTCGAAGTTCTAAAGCCAAACTGATTATCAGATATAATGTTATATTTCGTAAGAAATTTCACCAAGGCATTACACAAGATTTTTTCAAGGATTTTGGACATAGCAGGTAAAATTGAGATAGGCCTATAATTATTGACTACATCTCTGTCTCCACTTTTATAAACAGGAAGAACAAGTGCCCTCTTAAATACCTTTGGGAAAATACCAGTACTTAAAGACAGGTTACATATGTGAGTAATTAGCGGACACAAGACATCACACGCAGCTTTAAGGATATATGTCGAGATTGAGTCACAACCAACAGCGCAATGGTTGCGGAGTCCAGATATAATCCCGGCAACCTCATAGTCATCAGTTCCCAAAATGACCAACGAGTTGGATACAGAAGAGGAGATAGTTGGTATTCTAGGTACCTTGTTACTAGATGAACCTAATTTATCAAATAAGGTTTTTCCAGTATTGACAAAAAATTGATTTACCAGATTAATGGAAATTATGGGATCTTCGCCTTTTTTAAGGAGCTCGAGAGGAGGAGTTCGATCGTGTGCAGTATTGGTGACCTTTTTTATAACATCCCAGGTAGCTTTAGGATTATGTTTGGCCTTGGCGAATTCTGTTCTCTCATATTCAGTCTTTAACTTTCTCAGAAGGTGATTACAAAAATTGCGATAACGTAAATAGGATGTTTTTATTATAATATTATTTGGACATTTTCTTGACTCTATGTGCAATCTATCTCGGTTTCTTATACATCGGAGCAGTCCGGGAGTAATCCACGGTTTAATTATTCTTTTTCTGTGCGCAAAATTTTTCGTGCTAGTGTGCATGGATATAATTGAAGACAAATTCGAAACTAGGTAATATGAAACCACTATGCAAGTGAAACTTGTTTTCGGATCGTTGGCATTTAACTGTAAATTGTTTTATTTAGGATATTAAAAATGCATTTTACATCTTAAACTTAACAGTTAATAACTGGAAAATGGAACACCAATACCAGACAACATATCTAACTATTAATTTTAATTTAAATCTACACGGAATACATAACTGTTTTACTGTAATAAATATCTAACCGTAATCCTTGTATTAAATTACTTTGTATTAAACTAGCTTCTGACATCGTTCGCGTGGAATAGATACTTTGGGCTAGCTCTCAAAAGCTCAAAAGCTCTCAAAAGAAAAAACACCCCGATTTATAAACATTCTTCGTTGGCGTTCCACTTCTATTGGTCTTAGCGTGATGACATATAGCCTATAGCTTTCCTCGATAAATGACTTATCTAACACTCGAAGAATCTTTCAAATCGGACGAGAAGTTCCTGAGATTAGCGCGTTCAACGAAACAATCATTCATGAATCATATTCTGATTGCTTGATGATAAAAGGTCTATTCGATACACCATATAAGTTAACGAGATAAGCACTAGAGGATTGTCTATCCGTACTTTTTTGTTACATATTCTTGTTTGAACTTTACCAAACAAACTACGAATGATTACACTCTTAATATATATTATATAATTTTGTAAGCGTTTATTACGTTTGTTTTTGTACTCATCTTATCAAACTCTACATCTAGTCTTGGTAACTCTTTCTTGTTCGGATTGAAAAATATTTAGATGCTAGAACTGCGCCTTCAATGGCGTTTGTGAAATGAGAACTGCTTTAGGCATAATTAATACTAAACAAAAATGAATAGTCACAATGGGTAAGGTGACGCTGAACTATATACACTCGACTCCATTCGCCGTTAATTTATTTTTATGTCTGAGAAAGAGTGTAATAATAATAAAAAAATTATTATTATTTATTAATGAAATACTATTATGTATACAATATTTATACAACAAATAGGTAGTATCTCAAGTTAATATAACAATTAATAAATTATTTTGGAGTAATTTTATGTTATCACCATCATCAGACTGTAACAGACCAACTATTAGATCTTAGGCCGCAGTCCGTAGAAAGTTATGAACATAACCTCCATACCAGCCCACGATGTATTAGCTATATCAATGTCTGAGAAATCCAGTTCTATGTTTTTTTTATTTATTTATTGTTTTCCGTATAAACTAGTGCTACAGAAACATTTTTAAGGTTTATATTAGTTTAAATACGTGAATTATAAAAAAATCGTTGATGGATGCCAGACATCGTAGTGATATTCCAGCGGTTAAACCACTAGACCACTACGACTTCATATTTTTTGTGGGGACAAAAGCACAACTCACTTTTCTCAACTTTATACCAACTTGCCAACCCTAGCTAACCTATTTTAAAATATACAATTTAATAATCGAGTATCGAGCGAGAATACAGAGTAAAATACCACCCATGTCGAGGCCGATGCACGGCTAGATAAATTTGTCTCTCCCCGCAAATTCGCGGATGTCCATTATTTGACGTCACGAGCGCCACGCCCTCTGCGAATGGAAACCGACATTACCCGTTTGAGTTATAGCTTTGGCTATTTTTATTTATGTGTTATGCGTTAACACGGCATTAACGTGTTCAATGCGGTAGGAGGTCGAAGCGATCTCCTACGTGCTTGTAATATAAATATTGTTGTTCGACGCGATGCGGGGAGTATAGTTTATATATTACGCGTATAAATCTATTTAGAGCTAAAACTATACTTCATGTTTTTCATAAATTATAAAATTTTTTGGCATTCAACTAATTTCCTTATGTTTAACGACAATATTCTAAGATGGTAAATACACTAATCATAAAGAAGGAAAAAGTAATACACCAAGAGGTCATTAGTGACAGATTTTCATTTAAAGGTTTAAACATTTAAACATTTTAGAAAGATTTGGATAGTGTCATCTGGCAGTGTATCGAATGATCATAATTTGCTTAAATTTCATAAAAGTTTTGCGTGAAGAGTTAGTAAAAACTTGCAAGGTAATAAAGTAAATATATTGTTGAATTTATTTTGACCGTGTGTATTGAGAATTATGTTCAAATTTAATAACACGTTAAAACTGGTTCTGTGTTTATTTCAATCAGTATTGCTTCTGTAGTTTCAAAATCACATTTACCTGAATTCAGTTTATTCTGTTTTGCTTGAATTAATTCAATAATAATAATAAATATGAGAACGAACTCTTGTAAAATTTCACATAAAACTTAGAAAACCGCTAACGAAAATTGATAATTTATTAAGAATTTCTATGGCTATTAATATTTATCGGATACAGGTATATTTGAATAGTTTAAACGTCTCTACGAAAGTCGAGTAGACGTTGAAAGTCATTCAAAGTCCAAGTTGCCCTTACACTTCAAAAATTGGTGACAATTTAAAAAAATTCATAGTCTAATTCAATCTGACTATAGGTTATGTATTCACAATATTGCTGAGACTGCAGGAATTGAGATATCTATACGGCACATTTTGATAACAGCTATAATAACACGCAAAAATTGTGTACCGGAAAGCTGTTTAAAATTCTCCTCGTTTGAACAGCAAGAAGCTAGCAAAAATTTGACCACCCGCCTGATTCGCCAGATCTACTGCAGTGCGATTTCTGTATTGTTTTTTAAATAGTACAGGATTCGAATCTATTGGTCATGCGAAAGAGAAAGTGATATGCGATTCAAAAGAGCTTATAGAAAAAGATATTCAGTACTATTTTAAAGAATGAAAAACTCCCATTGAGAACTAGGTGTAGACAGAATTTTTGAAAAGCTGGATTTTGTAAAAGATCAGTATGATCTAAATATAATAATCTGTGACAAACTCGACGATCCATCTTTCAGGCTCAGTATAACCTGTAACAGTTTTTTAGGTAATATTTTTAGGTTTTACAACAAAGCCCCAATGCATACTGACTTGCTGGACTGTAAGTTTAATCGCCATATCAAACGGATTTTGTTGTCAAATGCTGATATACAGTGAATCATTCAATATGTGAACGACGGTGATGTTTGAAATTGACTAATCTCTGTAGATCCACTTGTGTATATATTTATATACATTACACGTCACAATTGTTTTTACCAATTAAAAAGCCAGATCGAGTTTCTTGCCGGTTCTTTTCGATGACTGGGTTGTTTGTCCCAAACTGTGGTAGTTCGTAACGTTCATAAACCTATGGTCTAAACAGAATGAAGTATTTTAGATATTCATTTTGATGTAAGTATATCACATGAGATTTATATTATTATTATTATTATATAGTATAAAACAGTCCCCCTTTTTTCTTACGTGGGGAAATCCCTTATAGATACCCACCCTCCTAGGGGAGAGGATGGGTTATGTCCGACTCGCACGGACTACAACCCCACGGTGTACCGACAGACCGTGATGTTGGGGCGGAAAGGGATCGTTCTCAGCTATTCCCCTTGAATAGCCGCCCCAACGGTCCGTCAGGCAGAAGGTTGCCGCCGAGCTCCTACCTATAGAGAGGCAGCTGGATACACGCCAGCTGCCCCTCCTCGTCCGCCGCACCTGTGCAATGAAGGGATGAGCCCCCGACTGCATCTCCTCAGGTCCGGCTACGGGGGCGAGAGGAGTTGAGCAAAACGCCGCCTCCTCCCGCCTGTTCTTCGTTGGCGGAGAGGGCCACTTAGAGGATCTACCTCGCGGGCCCTCTCCACTACCTCCTTTTACGAGATGACGTCCTCGCAAAAGGAGGCCACTGTTCGCCATGCCTGCTCGCTGCCTAGCATGGCCGAAACCACGCCCAACAGCGTTAAGTTACTTTCCACTGCCGCCACCAGGGTGCGACGCTCCTCCTCCCACGCAGCACACTCCAGAGAGTGTGCTGTGCGGTATCCTCTTCAGCGTCGCACTCGTGGAATACGACGGTCGGCTCTCTGCGAGCAATCCGGTGCAAGTACCACCCGAAGAACCCGTGTCCGGTGAGTACCTGCACCATATTGAACGTCAAGGAGCCCCACTCCCTTGCGACCCACTCATTCAGGACCGGCGGATGGCGTCAACGGTGTACGTTCTGTAGCGCGCGTCCGCCAGGTCCTGCTTCCACCTTTCTATCGTCCCCTCCCTGCACTCTCGCCTCTTGGTCTCTATAAGTCCCCTACCACGTCTGTCTGTCTGTCAGTCTATTTGCAATAAACTCAAAAACTAATAAACAGATTTTCATGCGGTTTTTTTACTAATGGATAAAGTGATTCATGAGAAAAATTTGAATATATCATTTGTCAAGTATTTTTTTATAATCAGGGCGGGTCAACGTCTGCCAGGCCCGCTAGTGTATAAATAAAATGATAGATGTATAGTTGTTTGCACATCATGTGAAAATAACTCGATGGATTGTGAACTCTTAGTTTTTACTTTTTACATATTTGGTCCGTATCTACAACTAGCGTTCAACCGATGTTTACAAAAGTTGACATGTATGGATATTTGATAAAGAGAATGTATTAGCTTTAGCCAATTTAATCTACAAAACGTGTAGATGGTGTTGTGGTAATTGCTATTAATAACAAGAAACACGAGCGAAGTCGCAAGCACAGCTAGTACATATAAAGCATAGAAAAACGTTCTCTTTTTATTCCCGATGATTCTTTGATATATTATTGGAAGGAACATCTCATTTTTTCTCCGCGATCGGTGGAATGTCACGAGAACTCTGCTTTGAAGATTAATGGCTTTTTTCATGGATATTTTAAAAAGGAATTCCCCTTTGCCTTAATATATCTATTGACTATTTTAATTCTGTAAGTATATTAAAGTAGCTATCCATCTCCGTTACGAACGAGTGTACTAAGAAAGAGAATGAGATCGAATATTATTCCTCTAATAAAACAAAAAAAAATAACCAGCTGGACGTCAATCTGTCAATATAATTATTGATTTATCGTCTGTCTCAATCAAACACTCACTTTTTATACGAAGAATTTCATTTTCTGAGAACACTAACCATAAAATAACAATACGGGTCACGGGCGGAATATAAAAAATACCTTCATATTTCATAATTTGTGCAGGTATGATATGTATACTTCTTATAATTAACTGTAGGTTAATATTTAACCTCTCACTATTGCATGAAACTGATTGTTAAATAGATTATTTTCATAAAAAAAAAAACAATCATACTGAACCTTCATTTCTCCATAACGCCACCCGATGGTAAAATGTTACCCGAAAAGGTAAAACATTAAATCTAGAAAGAAGTGGCTTTTAAGTACTTCGTTATAGTTTGACAATAGATTTACTACTTTAAGGTGTTAGTTTACCTGGCAGAGTTAGAAAAAGCTCAACCACCGTGCTATGGATTCATCACGATGTTTTGCTTCTCCTAAAGCTTCAACATAGTTGCAAGCATTCGAACCTACATCCACCGAGGCTGTATCCGAACACGCTATTATCTAAGCCAGTTTATTTATTTTTCGAATAGTAGTTAATATATAACCTTTTACTTATCGATAAGAATAATTTGTCGTTTTTGTAGCCAATTATTGTGTACGCGTACTTGCTGTTCGGAAAATAAAATAAAATTACTAATTGCATACGTTATCTTATTAAGTTCTTCTAGAAACGTCTTTATTGTTAGTGTAGTTGGAAATTTCAAGGACATATTTTCATCGTTCAGTTTTATTTTTAAGGGATGCATCCGGGCCGGTTGTGTTCCAACGGCTTCCGGCCGAAGACCGGAAACCGGATCCCGCCCCGCCGTCCAGCTAATGGATCGAAAAGGCGACGATAAATATCGCCGAGATATTGAAATTTAAATACGGTTTCTCACATGTTCGGATCATGTAGCGGTAGGGCAGAAATTAATTGGACAGCGATAAAAATTTAATTACGGAAATAATAAGAAAAAACTACTATAATTTTCATCAACTTATCACAACATTCTTATCAGAACTTTATTAGAAAATTTTATCAAAATAACATTAAAAAACCTTATTTTATTTACGTCCTAAGAAGGCACTTACCCAAACCAAACCACGATCATCACTGCAGAAACAGTCCATTGAGGAGAACCGGCAAGAAACTCGACTTTGTTCTTTCTATCTCACAGCATGAGATTTCACCATTTTCTCATATGCTGGATTAATATATAATTTACTTTTACGCGTCTTGGCTATGTTTTATAGTTACGGAATATCAAATAACCTAGAGCTGTTTGGAGCTATTAAGCCTGAAATTGTTTATTAAAACCACTAATAATAGATTACATCACCCAATAGTTGAAGTCAAATTAAAAAGTACCACTAATAAGGTAAATACAGAGCTTTACTATTCACTCTATTATAAGGTCTTTATAAAGCTTTATGAGGAAAGCCATAAAGCAAAGGTTGTTAACGTTTTCTCTCTGATACAGGATCAGAAATAAGCAAATACTACGATAAACCAAATTTATCAACAATGCCACGACCATAGCAACAAATATAAAACAGATTATTAGTAGGTGAACTATATTAAAAATGGTTGCATAAAACTAGTCTTAGAGACAAAGGTATCATGCTGATGAAATGGGTCAACCACTTAACTAATGTGAAGCAAAGCCAATGAGGACTGTTTTAGACAGATGAGAATCATTATAGAAAAGGCCTTTACTCAATTTTAGATGGAAAGGGGCTAGAACAGAGATAAAGTGCAGTGGATTATTGCAAGGGTGTACGGAATCTACGTCTGATGTTGCCAAAAGAGTAGTTTACGAAAATCCTATGGTAAAAAAGAAATATAATGCAGTAGTTGTCTCTGACTAGCATTTAACTTCAGTGAAATTATTTCATTTATATTATATGCTTGAAGCAACATCGCATGAAATGTATTATAACGGGTCGATCGTCGAATCGGCTTGTTACAGTAGAACTGACTTGAACTGGTGTCTCACCATGTTATTCAGTTAGGATGAATGTTCATACTATTTCCCACTTATTATCTTTTAGCATCCAGTGTCTTTACTTTGATATACCATATATTAATATAGTTTGGTTTGAATGTACGTGACTATTTTTTATATGTTTCAAGAGTTACTAATATATTATGGTTGTTATGCAAATCAATTATAACACTTGCACGGGCCACTGCAAATGATTGTTACATTCATACCTATTACATGTTAGAGGGCCGCAGTAACCCCTCGTCCCGGATATCTGCGGACGTGTGGCTGTTCACGCTCCCTTCTTTACACTCCAACAGTTCGCTCGGAAGTTCTAACTTAGATCCTTTGAACAGTTCTGTTATAGTTACTGAGGCGATGCCATTTGATATCCATGTCTGTGAATTCTTTAATTCAATTCAATTTATTACGTTGTCGACGAGCTCATAAAATAATTCTTAATGTTTACGTATTCTAAATAACTCTGTGTAAATGGAGAGAAGATAATGTAGCTATATTATATTTCAATATGTTAACGTGGCAACAAATTTATTTACTTTGACATTTATGTATCCAAAATTTGCCTGAAAGATATTACTTTCAGCAATAATTTCATTCTTTGTGTTGTTAATTACAATGTATAAAATGTTCAACTATACGTAACCGAGTCTAATAAAGATTTAATAGTAGTCCGGTGAAGCTGTTAAGACCTTGCTGGGTCAATAGCGTAGTCATTTCGAAAAAAATAAATAAATAAAGATTTAATTATATATGAAAAAAAAACTCAAAATCTCCAAGAATAATAATCGAATACCATCTACTTTTACTAAATGCACCATTATTGAAGTTTGGTCGAAGCAAACTTAGTGAAATAGCGAGAATTGCTTTAATTTTTTGTGATATTATTTGTGATATAATTTTTACATGCTAGGTCAGGATATGTTGAAAAAATGTGGCGATCGTCGAGCGTGAAATCAAATATTTACTTATACCTACTTACAATAATGCTAAAGATAAGTTTGTTTAGATAAATTACAATATTTGTGTAACAATTAGATAGAAACTTGTTAACTAGGTAACTTTTTAATAGTTTTTAGTTATAATATAAATTTATATAAGAATTTAGACATATTACTGAAACTTGTGGATAATATTTTATTTGTTAAATATCTTAAGCCAATAATAAAGAAGTAATAACCAAACAGTAATTAAATTTGTGAGATGATTATCTACTATTGGCTTTTAAAACGAATGTATTAAGTTACATCTATAATACTGTGTATACATTATATATTTTTAATGAACTGTAAAATGTCCTTCAAAAGATTTCATCACGCATTTGCTTTCGTTTACAAATGTATCTGCGTAATTACAACTGAACAAAAAAATTGTTTAAATTCCGCCGTATTTCATTTGAAAATATATATCAGTAATACAGAATGGTATACGTACGGTATAGAATATGTTACAGTTGTCAAGATTAAGCCATCGAATTCGTACTGAGAACACGCTGGGAATTTAAAACGAATCACGTCGGACATGCTATGTAAACTAATTATATTCAGAACTATTGCGGTTGTGGGACGTGTTTTTGTTGTTATTAACAAAGGACGAGACCCGGGTACAGACTTGTGAATAAATAGAGCTCTGAATAGACCTAAATACATTTAACAATAAATTATTTACTCTCTGGAGATTTTTACATACAATGGAAGTATAATTAATTGTAATAAATATCTAATCATGACCATATGCATATCGTTACATGAATTCGAGTACTGGGAAAGAAACGGATCAGGTAAGATTACATATGGCAGAGATGCGAATGTTAAGGTGGATGTGTGGTGTGACTAGAATGGCTAAGATTAAGAATGAGTATATTAGAGGCAGTTTGAAAATAGCACCAGTGACAGAGAAGTTGAGGAGTAATATGTAAACATAGTATGGACATGAGATGAAAGTTATGTAACGAGAAAAGTCTTGAGTATGAAGGTAGATGAATATAAGGGTAAAGGAAGATCGGTAAATGTGTGGATGGATTGTGTGAACATGATATATGTATAAAAGGTGTCATTAGTAAGATGACATCTGACAGGGAAGAGTAGAAGAGAAAAACATGTTTTGTCTACTCTATTTAGGTGGGATGAGGGTAAGTGAGAGAATAATTACTATAAGACTGAAGTAGATAAGCATATGAAGTAGAGTGAGCTTTTAAATGCAATTGCTGAAACACGTGTATGGTATTTAAGGTTATTAGGGGCTGGGTCTAAGGTCTTAACAGCTGCACCGGACTACAGAACAACAAAATAGATATTTAAACTACGGTACACTTAAGCTGTTCAAAAAAGGAATAAAACACGATCTACGGTTTAACAACGTAGCAGCAATATTCCAAAATCGCAGTAATTCATAGGTTGCGATAATTTTTAGATAGATCTTTAGTCTATTTGTTACCAATTATTGCAAAAAAGACATATTATAGAAGATAGTAAAATGCATAAAATAGAGAGTTTTTGGCGGGATCTTGGAATCACATATATACTTTATATTTTATCCATGATCTTGTGGCATTTGGCTCTATATTGTATAATGTTGGTGGTGCTTTACGTAATATAGTTTGGTTATTGTGCACAAGTGAAGTGGATCGGAAATAATATCACGGAGCATGGGCTCTGACTTGCCACAAAAACTCCTAGGGAAAGTTCTAACAAGATGGCCACCGTCTTGTTAGTTCATTGAAATTATATCAAAAAACTTGTAATATCGTTACAAGTGTTGTTGACAGTGGCAGAAATAGTCTACTAGAAGACTGGTTGTCAAAAATAAAATAGAAGAAGAGTGCAAAAAATATATTGTTACATTCTGGGTAGATTTTGTATGAATTTGGATTTTGAATGCCAATGCATTCCAAGCAGTGATATCAAATTCACCTTAGACGTGCTGAAAAACTAGATAATATGATGTTGAAATACCATTGAAGCTGCGATATATAAATGCAGATCTCATACAATTATACTCATTATAAACTATAATTTTGATTAATTAAGTTTGAAATAAAACTGGTATGTTTAGACCCTGTGTCTATACGATACCTAAGGTTTTACCCTCCAGACGGTAATCGATTACGCATTCGTCCCTTGAAACTATGTATTTGATGAACAACCGGACCAAGTTTTACAGAGTCCGACCGGCATCAAGAGGGTTACGTTACAACTATGTTACGAGAACATATTTTGATACTGCGTTGACGATTACTACGTCCTTCGTCGTCGAAATCTTCTCGCGCCCCCCGTCAGGGGGGTGCGGGGAGTCCGTCCCAGGGTAGTCCCTCTTACGGAAGTATCGTATCGCCACCCTTAATTAAGGGTGTGTCATGTTGACGCATTTCTTGCGTCTTGAGTGGGCGTCGGGGGTGTGACTCACCTGAGTCGCACCTTGCTTTCTTCGTCGGTGACTGTTTTCGGGCCTGCGCGGCTGGGCTGCTATTGCATGGCGTGCCTAGGCAAAAACTTTGTCTAGGTACGCCATGCATGCCTTCTCGGCATCTGATTCGGGTTGCTCTCCTCTGATAGTGGCGGCTTTCTTTATTATGGCTATCAATGCATTTTTCCTGTTCGAGCTTTCAGTAGGTTGTTCCGACTTTTGCGGGGGCGGCGTAGTGCTTCTTCGGGCGATCGGGTCGTTCGCGGGAGCCATGAGGCTTCCCGCGGCCGTTTCTTCGACCATCCGGGGCTGTTGATGAGCCTCGCTCGGACGCGTCCTGCGCCCGGAGTCACCAGTCCGGGCGGCGGTTCCGGCGCGGCGATTTCTGATCTCCCGTTTATACACGGGGCAGAGCGTCAGGCTATTCGCGGGATGAGCGCCCCCGCAGTTCGCGCAGGTGGCAGGCTCATCCCTCGGGCGTTCACAGCGCGCGGCGGGGTGGGGTCCTCCGCATCGCACGCAGGCGATCTGTCTGTGGTAGTTCTGGGAGGCGTGGCGGAATTGTTGGCACCGGTGGCACTGAGCCGGCCGGCGCTTGCCTCGCCACTCCTCGATAGACATTCCAGTCATCATAAGGAGGTCCGTCATATTGTATATGGCCGGTATTAGGCCGGGCGTTCTTTTTAGGACCACGTGGTAGATACACCCCCTCCTACCGCCGCGTCCGTTGATCTGCCGCACATACTCCGCTGTGAACCCCCTCACACGCAGAGCTTCGGTTATGACGGCAGGGTCCGTCTCCATTGGTAGGCCGCGGATTGCGACCTTTAGATTTCTTTGCGTTGGGGGGGGGGTGTATGTAAACCACTCCACCCCCTCTTGCTTCTCTAGGTGGTCTTGAATAACGCGGAATTCTTCTGCGTCCGCGGGGATGAAACGGATCCCATCCCCGTACGCACGGGCATTCACGGGTCTTCCGAGTCGCTCCGCCAGTTTCGCGAAGTGCTGGGTCCAGTTCGGCAGATCTTCGACGATAATCACGGTCCCTTTTCCTCGGGCGACGCGGGCGTTTCAGTTTCAACCGCGGCGGCAACACTGTCGCGCGGTGGCTGCAGTTTACCGGGTTTACCGGGCGCGTAACCGGAATGGTTTGCGAATCGCGCGCTAGGGGCGCCGCGATCGACGCATAAGAGGGCTGCTCGCGGGCAGCCCTTCGCGGCGGAGCGGGGGCGGGTGTGGGTGCGCACACCTGCTTCGCTGGGGTTTCGATTGTCAGCTTGGTTTTCGGCTTCTTGGCTTGAGGCAGGATGTCTTGCGCTGGCGCGGGTGATGTCACGCGACTCGCGGCGGGCCCTGCATCGGGATCGCTGCGCTTCCGGCGCAGCGCTCGACCGAGCGGACTGGACGGTGCGTCGGGAATCGCGGGGAGCGCGAGTTTACCGCGAGTGGCGCTTGCAAGCGCAGCTGCGTCGATCGCGGAAGGCAATAAGCCCTCGGATGTGGCCTCGTGGATGCGCAGCTACAACGCCATCCATCGGAGCATCCCGTCCGACAGGGCCCCAGCTAAAATTAGCTGGGCGAGAGTGAGAATATCACTCTCGTATGCCGCTGTCGTAAAGGACGCCCCGCTGGGCGGCAGCTGCTGCGCGCCGGAGGTCGACGGTTGAGGTGCAGGCACGGAGGTGCGGAGTCCGGTGTGAGTAGCAGAGGTCGATGTTGAACACGAGGCAGCAGGGTCCGTAGGCAGGCTAGGAGTCGTCGGGTTGTCTGGTTGGCCCTGAAAAGGGCCTTTTGATCGTCGGCTCGCCTGGGATGACGAAGCCGACGAGGTAGCGCGTGAAGAACGCATTGTCGCGCAGGTCGGAGTAAGCGGCACTCTAGGACGACCTCGTACGCGGAAGACAACGGAGCAAATCCCCTACGTCCTTATAATTTGCATCACAATATATATAAAATATGGTTAGGTGGTATTAAGTGCACAAAATGATCGAAGTTCATAAGACCTTATGTCTTTGTGATCTATTAGGTGTTTAGCGTTAGGTTTTCATCTTAGATGAAACAAAAACTCTTTATTGTTACAGTACAATCACAAACAACAGAATAAATAAAGGAAACATACATAGTTTATCCAAAAATGATACACCCCCATTCAGCTGTGTACTGTGGGTACTGGGTTGTACTACAACGCTGATTTTCAATGGGGGCCAATTGTTAGTTTTAAGTAGCAATACTCCTACTTGGTTAGTTTATGCCATAACACCAAAATTAAAATGTAAGGTAATAATAGCAAGTTTTTTATTAACTGTGGCATTTTAAATATACTTTCTTATTACCTTGAAACAATGTTAGAAATATAACAAATATGATACATACCAAAAAAATGCGATAGAATAGTCCAGCCTAAGTGAAAAATTGACACAAGTGCATATGTGGTTATACATTTAGATGACGTATTGAAGCCATGTTTTTACTTTATATGTTTTAACCTTTGACCACATTCCGATCAGATGTTAAATAACGATGTAGTTTAAGATGGTAAACACGATAAACCTAAAGGGCTCGTTAAGTACAACTGCTGGAACACACTAATAATGCTCGGTGATAGATTTTTAACTGGAAGGTGTTAGCTAGCCGTACTTAGAAAAAATCCTACCATAACGCTATAGTTTAATCACGATGTTTTTTTTTTCATGAAAAGCTCCTACTCTGCTGATAGGATTCGAGCCCATTTCTATCATGTTGTTTCCGAATATGCTATCAACAGAGACATTGTCATCAAAGAAAAGTCAAACATGATACTATGTCTCAGTAACAATATTGAAGCGTAAACTAGCAAGGTCTTGCTGTAATTGCATGCGTTGACAAAGACATAACGTGTTGATCCTGTCCTACTCTCTCTTGAAACTACTGGAGTAGTTACTTCAAATATTAATAACACTCTTCCCTTGATGTGATAGCATAAATATATTCTAAGGTTAATTCCATTAAAGAACTGCCAGTGAATAAACATCGGTTGCCGTTCGATATTTTTTTGTTCTGTCCAACAACGGTACAGTAAACGAAACAATGAATGAACAATATGAATAAACAAAATGCAAATGAATCTAGTTTAAAATTGAAATAAACCGAGCAAAGTTAGGGTTACCACTTTTATTGGAGTAAATGAAAATTTTAGTTAAGGTCGAGTATAAAAGATAATAACTAAAATAAAATGAGGTACTTCATCTATACCTATATAGACACTTATGATACACGTGGAAGTTGTGACAGTCTAGTTGTTTGACCAGTGGAATATCAACCCGATTTCTACAGGTTCGAACCTCGACATGTACCAACGAATTTCTCGAAATTCGCTTACATTTACTAATTGAAATTAGTAACACTATCGGCTCACTGTGAAGGAACATATAGTGAGGAAACCTCAGCCTGAAAAATGTTCTCGTAGTATATGGGAAAGTATAGAACTGTGGAGATCTCAGAATTTGAAGTCCTCAATACGTCGTGGGCTGTCGCGGGTGATTATGCCCATACCTTCCTTCGGAGTTTACCTGGGTTACCTTCCTTCTTATGCAGTTTCTTATGGGCTGGTGATGATGATAATGATAATAGAAGTATTGAGACGGATTTTGATAACTCATTCAAAAAAGGCTGAGCTAAAGTTATTACAAAATATGAAACAAAATTTAAACCTTTTTAAAATTGCAGACGTTTAAATAAAAAGTATTATCTTTAATTCACATACAAGCGTATTTATCGCTTATCATTATACGTACCACATTAAAACGAAATCTGGGAGACGCACGTTTTAAATTGGAATCAAATTCCATTGTCATTTATGAATATGAAATTAACTTAGAGACGTGCTTTTGGTAAATTTCATGTTTTTACCTTATAATTATATAAGGTTCAGTCCATGTGAATTGTGATGGTGCACGGCATCATTTGTCAATGACAACTTACATTACCAATAATTTGCAAAGTAAACGCAATAAGGAGTTACACGGAGCTGCTAATATTATAACTTAATCTAATTGAAATATGTGTTCAATGGTTACCACACAATTTAATTTAAGTGCTATAATTGAGAAAATAACATGAACATTATGTTACATACATTATCAGTAGTGTTTCAAAGCGGTAACAGGTTATACGTGTTAACATACGAAGTGTTCTAGCTTGTTCCACGAAAATATCAACATATTCATGGATTATTTCTGCTGGTACCTTGTATTTGAGATTAACGTTGGACTCCATTTAACTTTTTCCCTTAATCCCACTCAAATAGAGGCAATAAAAACTATTTTTCTTCTACTAGTTTTAGTTTTTCTGCTTCTTTATATATTTTTTTTATTATTTCTTACTTTTTTCGACTTTCTTCTACACCTATAGCCGTCGTTTAGATAATATGCATAATAAAATTATTCCTTATGTAATTCAATATAGTTATACCACACATACAGCGTAGCATTCGTATTTTTGGTGTTGTTAAATACAACCATTTAATTTAACAAACGACACAAATTTACCTTAAACGAATTTTACGTTAACCACGAAAACACATTTCGACGCCGTTAAAAGACCCAATTATGCAATTACAAGACAAAAAAGGAATGCCCAGACCTCCAATTATCGATTAAAAAGGCAACTCAAGAAATACATTAAAGGCCAGTTCGTTTAAGATATTTACGTGCAAATTGCTAGCCCGAGGCGATAATAACTCGATGGAGCGACAGTGTTCGAAAATTACTTGCAATTGCTGGTAATAATCTTGATCGTACAACAGGTCTGGTTTGGTGGTAATGGATGTACGACTGAAGGGTGTAAGATTTTTGTAGGTGAAACGCACTTAGATTATTGAAAACCACGCCATGATTTTAGTACGATGTTTTCCTTTTTAAAAGCTATAACTTAGTTGTAAATTACTGAATTACTAGAAGTTAGTGGACCCAGCTAGGATAAATATATAAAAATCCATTGTTATGATATTTGTTCACGATGAACTCCGAAACTAATCAAACGATCTTCATGAAAGTTTGTATTTATGTGTAATTTGGTCCAACTAGGAGGATAGGACAATTTATAGTATCATTAATGACCTTAATATTCTTTAATTACAAATTAAATGATTGTCAATGATGATTATTGTTATTAATTCTAAGTTTCATCGGTTTGGAAGAGATGGCGCTTTAAATTAGTTTATTGACAGAACATAAAACATAAGACCGAGTGATATGGATATCCCATAGATGGCGCCAAGTTTTAATTTTCACTTTCTTTTTCAATTCCAATTTATTTTATGGTGCACGTGTTCTGTTAATCTATTTATTCGGTAACCTCGCTTTTCTGTATTACATTTTTAGACAGACTCGTTACACCATAATACCAACTACTTTATGATAATTGTTATTCAACATGTAATAGCTCAGCTACAGCAACGCGTGGCCTGGACTGAGGTAGTTTATAATAAAAAGCCGTAAACTTTTAATGTTGATACTTGTAGTATAATCTAGCGTACGTGGTTTAACTTTCTTGATACTCAGTTGTCGAGGTGTGAATCACGAGATGTAGTTATCGCTAAACGATGCATGCGCAACCCTTTGCCACCTATTGCTGGTCTGTACAAGCTGATACCAGTTTGTACCGTTTAGCACTGTCGCGGGAATAAATAGATCATAATACGTCATGGCTTATGTTAGAAAATTTCTTGTGTTCCGTATTTTTAAAAGATGTGTGTTTGCATAAATCTCTTTCTATATTCATTTTATCAGCTAACTAATAAACATAAAAAGTGAAATAAATTCGGTAAAAATTATTAGAAAATTGTGATCAAATCTACTAGTGTATACTAGTGCCTTGTTAGCAAGATCAGCGATCTAAACCACAAACTCAGCCGGCGTACTCTGAAAAAGAGGATCTTTATGTGTGAGTGGTGGATACATGTCCTCATAATTTCATTTCCTAAACATTTTGTTATAGCATATTTCACAGTATAATAGTACATTACAATAAAAACACTATTTACATATACATTGGTCAAATTTCTAGACCAAAAAACAGCCTTACAGATACACTGTTGGATCATGAAATCTCAAGAGTCGACTTCGAAAATAAAAAAAAAACAAACAAGACGAGTTACGTAAAATGTTTTTTATATATAAAGAAATACTTAAAAGTTCTAATAAAACCCGTTCCGTGAAACCTTCTGAATATTTCATAAGGAAAGCTTTTTCCGCTTTTAACACAAGTATTTGCATGTTATGAACCGACTGTCGACACCTTGCTTGATCTTTCTTATTGTTTCATATTTATTTTGAATGACTTTTTTATACTACAGTTTGCGTTTGTTCACAATCGCATCTGATGTTATGATATGTACACATTAAGAGTACACCGGAATAGCTATAGTTAATTGACGAACGATATTGCATTTAACCATAGCTAGAAAATGTGCCTATGTTACGATAGACTCAAGTTTAGTACTAAAGTTAACCTATATATAATTAACAGTCAATGAGTACATCTAAGCTTAGAACAAATACTCGCAAACTAGTTGATACCTGAGACTTTATCTGCGATGTCTATTATCTTAATCTTTTCCACTCTCCCCTGTCTGATGCCATCTCATCCCATCAATCATGCCATCAATCCATCCATACTTCTTTCCGTTTTCCTCTACTCTTAAATGAAAATATTTTTTCAATAGGAATCAAATGTCTAAGGAACAAAACTAAGAAAAAATTGATCGAAATGTATTCTATAGTGTTTTCGTGATACGCACACAACGGCAGATCTCTTATTATTTTCTGTATTTAGACACATAATAAATATAATTCTCCATGTATGGGATTCAAACTCACAGTACTCAACGCGATGGCAGCAGAAAGGCAACATCTTAACCACTAGGCTGTAGTCTGGTTAAGCTGTTAAAGCCTTGCTAGGCCAATAGCGAAGTCAGTTCAAGAAAAAAACTACTTGGCTAACTGTAATCAGGCCACAATCTGTTTAATGTTGTAAACTTCGTATTTTTTATTGTAGAATGACTGACATTAACTAAATATAAATCAAAGTGCGATCTAAAAGCAAAGGCGATCATCGAGAAATCCATAATTCATTAACAATCACAGATATTCTTCAATTCTCTCAGTATATACGCTAATTGGTCCTCAATCTATACATTTAGTCTGTAAGGGTTACAATTCAATGAAACAATTAAACGATCACCTTGAAATCTATATATACATACATAATTACTTTTAACCCAACTCGTAATTAATTGAGAATCCAATAAGTATTTTGTTTACAGCAAATATTACATCAGAGTACCAATTGAAATCCCATTAGATCGGTGATGAAAATGAAAGGGCCCCCAGACAAAGGAATCAGATGGCAAATAAAATGTGGATCGACCCTTTGTCTTGGCTCCAGGCGGACAAGTAACATTCAATTTATCAGGAATCTATGATCGGTCCAAGTTATAAAACAGGAGGGATATAATTACTCGAGGCTATATATTTGTATACTATGTTCTATTCTTCTTTTCTTTTGTAATAAATATAACTGTCAATTATTTACAAAACCCCAAAGATATAACAAAAGCAAATTAAAACTAACATTCTTTAATTAAACAAATACCAATAGATCTTAATCAAAACATGGGGATATTAATCGAAGCATCATCAATATGTAAAAATTATAACTTTACATGAAAGGTGTAACCAACGATTGAGATGTGGTTTAATATTCGAACTTAAGAGATCCGTGAGTACCGATCCAAGTATGATTGAATTTTTACATCAAAAATGAATACATAAGTAACGCATCGAAGTGTGATCGAACAATCACAGCTAAAATATAGCCTAAGAGATGTAATCACCGATCGAATTGTAAGATATAGATCGATAATATATTCGATTTGTATGCTACTAACAAGTATAAAAAAATTTTTAAACATAAAATATATTAATAAAAAAAAGTAATCACAAATCACAATTATGTAAGAAGGTAATCTAAAATTAATTCTTCATTTTATTATTTGTTCCAAGACGAAACATTTCTTACAATGATTTATTAACATGGTATCTTAATTTTACTAGACGTCTTCAAAATAATCGTAAAGTAATTAATTATTTTTAGACAAAATGTTCTCTTTTAAATCATACACTTGTCATTTGGCAACGTGATAGAATGAGATAGCATTGGTTTTATTTATAGCATATAGTAAAGGAAACTACCTTTAATTTTTAAAGACGCTTGTATTTTATGTAATGGACCGATAAATCGGTGACATGGAGAGGACAGCCTCCGGGGATTCTGGGCTTTTTGTCGTCCGACACCTGCCCGAAAAATCGAATTTCTTGTTTGTGAATTGTTATTGGAGGCAACTGACACGCCGCGCATCTACTCTCTCCATTCTACCGTGCGTCTGACAGAATTGTGTTACATTCACGTGTAATATTGTACATTTATACTATAAATAGATTATACATCAAAACGTCAATGCAACTCGCTTTTGGAAGATCCACAGGACCGGATTAAGAATTTGGGGACACGAGGATAACCAAGATATCGTGTTAAGAAATAATTTTGTTCGCTTCTAAGGACTATATGTTTTTTGCAGATTTATTGTAGTTGTCCGTTATTTATTTTGATTAATAAATAACTTAGGAAACAGTTCTGCTTGGACGAGTCGATGCCTTTATTTATAGCCTGGAATTACAAAACAGATAAATGTCTCAAAATAAAGTACAGTATAATGACGAGGAAGAAATAGTTGAAAGCGTAGAACATTAGGTAACATTGTCCTATGAATAAATAAAATAACAAACAACCTCGAAGAACAACTGTATGCTAACAAAGCAAGTACTGGGTCAGGAAAGAGACAGATGAGAAAAGATTACATGTGGTAGACTCGCGAATGTCCAGATGAACGTGTGGTGTAACTAAAATAGATAAGATAAGATAAGTAGATAAGAAAGTTTGAAAATAACACCAGTGACAGAGATATTGAGGAATAATTGGTTAGCATGGTACGGGCATGCTATGAGGAGAGACGAAAGTATAATTATGACTTTAGCTAGAAAACTCTTGAGTATAAAGTTGAATAGATATAGGAGTAAAGAAAGTCCAAAAGAGATATGTATGGATTGTGTGAAGAATGGTATGTATATAAAAAGTGAATACTAAGATGATATTTCACAGGGGAGAGTGGTAAAGGAAAACATGTTGTGCCGACCCTACTTAGGTGGGATTAGGGTGAGAAAACATATTTCAAATGATTCAAATACAAATTGGTAATCACCGGTAAAGTGACTCAGACGCAATGATATTTGAGTTCTAATATCAATTCTCAGACGAAATAAATATTTGGATTGGAATTTGTATGACGGATAATTAAAGTATATTATATTAAGACAGTTTCATCATTATAATATAAGCAAGATCATATAACTATAGAATACTTTTTTTTTTTTTTATTGGGTAACAAGGAAATCCTCTAACAAAAGAAAGATACCTTATCTAGGTTCACATTATTATAAAAACATAACTAGACTTATTACTATGTTACAATAATAAAAATAGTAAAAATGAAATGATTATTAAAACATGTATGTATGTACATGAATACTATATATAGAATACTATTATGATCAACATGTATTCTACTATATTATGTACAGACGCGTAAATGATTACGATGTCCCTTGATATATTATATCGCTGAATAATATTCAAATCAGATTCATTAAATATGTATTACACTGCCATCTAGTAGCATTAAATGGCAACTTTGGATATTGCTTTCATAAAGCACTCGAGATATTGTTATTCATCTTTAATGGTGCTCCTCTAGTACAACCCAAGCGATGTGAAGCGATGCGAAGCGATGCTGTACTTTTTGACCCATAAACGAAGAATAACATAATATACGACATAACTGTAGATAAAATCAAAGTTTATATACTTCGGTGCAATGAAATCGCACACATAAATATTTTTTGAAAAATATTATCTTATTTGTTTTGTTTAAAAAATTACATTTAAATTTTAATATGTGATAAAAAGTTATTTCAATACCTATTCAATGATACCATATAAGTGTTGAGAAGTTTACCTTATTGCAGAAAAGATGAACAACAATAAATTTATTGTTGCTCAGTTCGGAAATTAATGTAACGAGTTCAAGTATACATTACAAGAAACAAAAAAAATTACTGAAAAAACATTTACTAATAAGAAGTGTTGCCCCCTCTTGGCCGAATAACAGCTTGACACCGGTTTTCTATAGACTCTATCAAGTGTTGGATAAAGCTTTGTGGCATAGCATCCCATTCCTCCTTGAGCGCATTTTGTAGCTCTTGGAGATCTTAAAGATTGGCTCTTAATATTTCTGCGTCTTATTCTTTTTTTTAACTCATTCCACAAGTGCTCGAGCGGATTGAGGTCCGGGCTCCGAGCTGGCTACTCCGTCACGGGAATAATCACCTCTTGCATGTATTGTCGTACTATAGCAACAGTATGGGATCTTGCATTGTCATGCATAAAGAGAAAGTTATCTCGAATAAAACCGCTAAATGGTACAACATGTTCCTGGAAAACTTCCTCTATATACTGTTGATGTCAATTCTCTAATTTGTTGCCTAATATTGGCCCCAGCGATGAAGACAAACTCAGCTTTCGTTTCATGTGAAATGTGAGCTTTCTGTAAACTCTTCCTCGACCATCATTGCTACGAATACACATCTTAAACTCATCTGCGAACAGGACTGTTCTCCAGTGGTCTAGTGTCCAGTTCACATGTTCGTGTACAAATCTAAGACTGTTCCGACGGTGAGCTGGCGTTAGTTTAGGGCCATTTGCTGGCCTATGCGCAGTCAGGCCACCTTCAGCAAGTCTTCTTCTAACTGTGCACCGATTGACTTCCACTTCTCGCACCTCTTGAAGATGATGTGTCAGTTCAACGGCAGTAAGGCTATGATTTCGCAATGCCATACTAGAAATCGGTTGTCGCCATGTGTTGTGGCTCTGGCTTGACCAGATTCTCATTGCTGTTCATAGCTACCAATCTCTTGATAGTGCTGGTACACACGACGAACAGAATATCAGTTAATATTCAACTCCCTAACTATTGCACTCTGGTTCTGACCCGCTTGAATTAGAACAACGACTTAAGCGGCCTTTTCCGGAGTAGTACCCATTTCTTTAGGTGAATACAACTGTAATCACTAGAAGTGCCTTCAGGTTGAGCGTTGAAATAAAAATAATGACCTTGTACTCAAAATTTGTTGTTTTATACTGTGGTCTCGCAAACTGCAGTGAGCTAAGTAAGAGCATTTTTAAGATTTGTTGTTCTTCTTTTCTTTTCGGCAGTATAGTACACTTGTCCCCGCATATATGGTATCAATGAATAGGTATTGAAATAACCTTTCACCACATTTACAAAAAACTATATAATTTTTTAAATAAAAATTATTAGACAATATTTTTCGAAAAATGTTTACATAGTTATTTATTGCTCAAGTTTGCAATAAATACAGATTTTTACCTTATGCTACCAACAGTCTGTTGACCGGTGCATCATAAGGTATATATTTGTTTATATAAAACTTAAAACTCTATGACTTTGGATAGTCCAAAAGATAATTAATACTATATAGCTTTATATCGCTTTGGTATATTAGTGGAGTGCATGCCTATGGCCGCCATTATTTGGCTGGACGATAAAAGTTACGATGGTCTATATAACTAAAGTTCTCGTAGTAAATTCTGAGAATCCCTCTTAACTGTAGCCAACATGTGACTTATAATAGATGTCGTTATAACGCAATAAACTCATGGTGTATGAAGTTATGATATAATACTTAATATCCAAACAAATAGTACATATTGTATAGGATTTATACTTTATTTATACTTTGCTCAGTGTTCAATTACATACATATATTACATAAGAAACAAATGAAATCAAATTAGACAATATCTGACAATATGTCTTAAAATGTTGTATTATAATATACCCATATTGTGTTATATATAATTAAGTTTCTGCGACAATACAAAAAGTAATCGTTTATCTGTTCCGCAAGAAATTGTGTTATGGGACTCTTAGGGTATGTTTATGATGTAATATCTTATTAGAAAAAACTCATCTATCTTTAAAATTACTGTTCACTATAATGTTGAATTGTAAACAATGAATTGATAATTATTTTTCTAATTAAAAATATAGCTTAAATAAAAATCATAAAATTTTGCATTTAAATAAAATACAAGAACTTAATATTTAACAACTAAAATAATGGTCATTGAACTCGACGCAATAGTCTTGTACGGTGATGTGAATACTATATTATGTAGAAACTAGCGCGGTAAATAAAACAAATAGCTAAATATACAATTAAACTACAATAATAAACAAATGGCTGCCAAATAGAAATAGAAACATAATTCCAATTACATAGATAAATAGAAATGTATAAATTTCAATTCCATTATTTTTGAAAAATAGTACTACGCACACCTCACGGATATATACTTACAATGAATAGTATTTTCATTATAAACTATGAAATTATAATTTACGTTGTAGTGTAATGTAGTAGTAATCCGTCATTTTTAAATCAATCAATACAAAAAAAAAAACCTGTCATAATACCATTATAAAGTTACACAGTAAAGTCAACGAATAATACCGTATTAAAATTCATGGTGAAGTATAAAATGTTGGAAAGAGCATCCGCTCTCAACGAGCGACTCATGCGTAATAACAAACTGCTGTTATTATATCGGCGTTTCTAATAGTATTTCAATTCTACATCACTACATTTTTTTTAGATAAATTAACCGTATACATTGAGCGACAGTAAATATAATTAACGCAAATCTATACTAATATTATAAAGAGGTAAAGTTTATGAGTTTATGACGTTGTAGGGGTTAATCTCAGTAACTACTGGTCCGATTTGAATAATTCTTTCAGTGTTATACAGCTTATTCATCGAGAATGGTTATAGGATATATATCATCACGCTAAGACAAATAGGAGCTGAGCACAGATGAAAGATGTTTCAAAATCGGGATGTTTTCCTTTTGAGAACTGATGCGTGTTAGTGTTAGTGTATCTTATTCCACGCGAACGAAGTCGCGGGCAGAGGCTAGTTATACATAACTAGTAAATTAAAATAGATTATATTTTATGACATTCTGAAGTAAATTTGAAAATAACTTGAATCGCTGAAGTCGCTCTATTGCGTGAAAACCTTCATGGGTTGTTGAGCAGCACTTAGGGTTGCTGTGAAAGCGCGAAGTAATTGAAAAAGAGAGGGTTGGGAGTTTTTGAAACATGAGTATATATGTTTTAATAAACATAAACATTATGTATGGATAATATTGAGGGATATGGTACTAATATACTTAATTATCTATGATTACAATAAGAATGTAAATCTAAAGTGTCGGTACTTTTTCGATATTCGTGAAAAAAAAAATGATGCACATGCCTAGGAATTAGTAATAAAATATATTTCAATCATTTTTACAAATGTGTATCTCTCAGTCTGTCTGTTTGTTTGAAATCGCATCAGTAACAAAGTACTGAGTTAAAAATAATGTAATTTATAAAAAAACATAAAGCACATCTTCAATAATAACTTAGTCTTTGTTTCATTAAAATTGGTCCGCTATATTAAAGTTAATTTAAATTTTAATGACTACGCGGCGTAACTACAAAAGAAAAGTAGATGAGTAAATACATTCACATGACTTTATTAACCACCGTTTTTATATAAGTTTCCACGCGTAATATTAATATTAATTTCTTAAAATAACAACAATATCAATAGCTTCAATCAAATTCAATAATCAAAACCTCAATAATTTTAGTATAATGAATATTTAAAAAATGTGTGTCTAAGAAAAATAGAAGAAACCTCTCTGTACTTAGTAATTATGCATAATATGATAATACGAAAGTTTTTTTTTTTATATCAAAGGAGGCAAACGAATTGGTGGGTCACGTGATGTTAAGTGATCACCCCCGTCCATAGACACTAGCGACATCAGGAAAGTCGCAAGTGCGTTGCCAGCCTGTATATGGGAGAGGGGGAGGGGAAGGAAAGGGAAAGAAGGAAACAGGAAGGGAAGTGAGCCTTCGGCGCTCTCACTGACCGAACGAAACACAACAATGCAAGCACTGTTATTTCACGTCGGTTTTCTGTGAGAGGGGTAGTAATACCTCGGTCGAGCTGACCAGTTCATGCTGAAACCAGTAATAGCTTCAGCGTGGCTCTACCACCTATCATAAAGTAGTTAAGGCATGAAAACGTAAAAAATAAACTGACATTCGTATTTATAGTTCTTAACTGACGTTAAGAAGACATAAGGATTATATTTTTTTTTTTACTTTATATGGTTGTTTAACAGCACCAGATGAGCATTTTTAAGAACCTCAACGCAAGAATATTTTAATATTTTATTTCCAGTTTTTATGTGTATTACGCTAAATAAATACAAAACTAACATATTGTGAGTTTAAGCGCCACGTCAAGGGGGTTTTGATGTCAAAAGGATGTGAACGACGGTGATGTCTGGAATTGATTCATATCTCTGCATATACTAAAATCGATTGCGACGTGTAATGTGTTATAAATACATGTATATTATAAAAAATAACCAGATCGATTTTTCTCGATTCTAGTTTTGACGTTCTTAAGCGCCTTCTTAGGGCCTAAATTGAATTAAGCTTTTTTTGATTTTGATATACTGTTTCAAAAAAAGTCATTTAAATTTATAATATTGCTCTATACTTTATATGTATTCCGATTCGAAGCGATGATGGCTTAGTTGATAGCGTGTACGGACACAGCGTCCATGGACGGAGATTCGAATCCTGAGTCAGGGCTTCTAGTGAAGAAAAACATTGTGATGAAACCATTTCTAAGTTCATCTGATTAGCTACCACCCTCGAGTTTAAAATCTGTCGCCAAGCATATCTGTTGATGTGTTCCGGCATACTTGAGAGCTAGTTCCCTCTAGTTTTGCTTGGTTTACCAATTTAGATCACATTGTCATATAAAATCAGATAATTTTGTGCTTAAATGCTGAAACCTATCTTTATATATATAATTATACTGTCCTTGTGTATGTGACTGAACTCCTCCAAAACGGTTGGACAGATTTTGTAGAATTCTTTTGAGTATGTTCAAGTGGATTTAAGAATGGTTTAATTTATTCACAATTCGATTCGGATTATCAAGCCAGGACAACGTCCGCCGGACACGCTAGTAAAGTATAAAAACAGTATTAAATAAAATTGCAATACAACTTATTTACAATGCTAGATTTTACAGATAGAATAAAATTACTAAATATCTATGACAAAGTAATCTCTAATGAAAACTCTCTGTATATATAATTTACTTTGTCAAATTTCATAATATTTTCTTAAAAGTCAGTCACTCATCTCGGTAATCTAAAAGGGCGGAGGTGTCAGAAGCCGTGCCGCATTAACAATAAATTTCACGAGAGTGTATAATTTTGTTGCTTTCTTTTCCGTTTTTTTTATATATACATTTACTCGCAAGATATCTCGCGTAGGGCTGTCACTTCTGGGAGAAATATGGAAGCTACGCGACGAGTTAATCCGTTCTCGACGGGGCTTGTTCGGGGGGAAACTTGTAAATAATTTTTATGAGTCACATTAGACGTTCGTGAGAGTTATTTTTTTTTACATTTATCTTATTATTTTCAAGTGTTTTTCTGTGATCGTATTACAGTCTAGTAAGCTGTGATTGTCGTAAATTTATATATATAACGAAACTGAATTGTCTTCTGTATGTTTGTAGCAATCTACGAAACGATTTGTAGGTGGTAGAGTCACGCTGAAGCTATTACTGGTTTTAGCATAGATGGGTCAGCTCGCCCGGGGTAGCACCACCCGTTCACAGAAAATTGACTTGAAGTAACAATGCTTGCAGGAGGCCCACCTTTCATCCCCTCCTGTCTCTCCCTCTTCCCTTTCCAGCCTTCCCTTACCCCCCAAACACAAACTAGCAATGCCCCTGGTGTTGCTAGTGTTTATGGACGTCGATGATCGCTTAACATCAGGTGACACGCACGTTCGTTTGGCTCCTATAACATAAAAAAAAAATTGTCGTGATATTAACTGATAGAATGAAGTCGCCTGTAATTATCATCATAATGGTCATGACCATGTAGGAGACCCATTACTAGACTATAAGCCTATTCCCGAAGAAAGGTAAGGATACAATTGCCACGCCAACCCAAAAACTAAAAAACGATTAATATATATGTTCCATATATTAACGTGTAATGAAAGAAGTTTTTAATCCTTATGACTGATGAATTTCGACCATTGGACGATCATTGGTTGCTACAAAAATATGAAATTGTAATCAAAGGGCCAACATTGAGAAATAATGCATCAAGAACTAACCTAAAGAAAATGATTCACAAATATCAACGCAGATACATATCTGACGAGATAGGCCTTTCTGAAAGCGTACACCGTCTGAAATACCGAGTCAACGGTCCGCATTTTCGTTTCACAAGAGGCCCACTCCTTTCAATCTTGCAATTTGCAACGAAAACACTCGTTTTTGAGACCGAACTGAGTTGCGAGCGCAAAAGAGTTATTCGGCTCCCTACGCGTCCCATTGAGGCGCGACGGGGAATCGGGCCTTTCCGTGTTTTTTTTCTTTCGAGCGCCTTTCAGCCTCCGTGAAAGAGGTTGTCAATATTTTGAGCGCCGTGAATGAACCTCTGTAGTACATGTCAATGAAGACTTGAGTGTGCGATTGTCCATTGTTTCCGACTTTAATATATTTTTAAAGAAAACTTTTATTTTTTCATGAGATTGATTTACATAAAATTCATGTTTCAGCGTGGTTCGTGTTTTTCAATTATGTCTTGAATATAAGATGATTTAAAAAAAAACTCTTTCAAGAGAATTCACGTTCTTAACATAATAGAAAAAGCTGTTCTGTATGTCGTTATAAATTTAGAACTTCTTTTAAAAATCAACAAATACAAAGTTACAATAAAATAATGGATTAAGTCGTACTTAATTATTGAGTTTACGTTTAAATGAACCGAACAAAATTAATTGATATAGAAAATTGCTTAATGAAAACGTATGACGTATGAAGCAAATGAATTTACGCTCGAATCTTTCAAATCGGTAGCAGGGTAACTTCAAACTTACAAGAACGGATGCTATTGAATAAATGTCAAGTAACTGTCTAACTGTGTACATTTTGATATATATAATTCACTATTCTTATTGATTGCCAAGTTCCTATCGCAGATGAATGATAGTCTTACTAAATACATTAAGCTAAATTATACATTATTAGTATTACGATAAGATCACTAATTGTAATTTGCATCTTTACAAATAAAGACACCACATATATGGACAATCAATATCTTTAGTTTCTATTCATTGATCATAATCTATCTAATTGTCAGTACTCAAATCAAACCATTAGATCGTATTTAAAATCACTTAAAAATAATACCACGTTATTTATTACATAAAACTTACGCTGAGTAGAAGGTGAAACTAACTCTAAGGTGAAGAATATACTTTGAACATGACGACAGATGTTCAGACTACAAGAACTTTGTAGCGTAGCCCTGTGCTTGTGCCGAGAGGTCTTAGGTTTAATTTTTGTAGACCTCTGAAGGTTGTGTGATAACCATTATCATTATAACTATATTTTACCTACCTAGATCCATATATAACAGTTTTTTAGTTACCCGTGACACAAATTTTACTTAGTTTGGAATTAAATGACTGTGTATGAAAATATGCTACATTATAGAACAAGACAACGTCGAGGGGGTCATAAGGACTGACGACAAAAGTGAAAACTCAAACCAATGGAATTTAAACTATAAAACGAATACGAAATTATAAAATTTATCTTCGGCTACAAAATACCACTCAAAATGCCGAAACCAGATTTCACTCAAAAAAAAAAAAATATTGAGCCAAACAGTAAATACATATTTTCACATATTGTAAAGGTTTCATCGTTATAAATTTCTTACTCGTAAGCTTTAACTCAGTCCAAAATCGGAATATTCCGTTTCAATCTGGCTCTGGCCGTCTCAGTCCCCCCCCCTTGCGCGGGGGACGAGGTAACTGTTCGGTGCCCCGTTTCAATCTTCGATAATTAATTTAAAATGGTAATGTCGGAATCATGAAGCAGTGGAAACACGCACATATCGCGCCTACTCTTTTGAAAGAGCTCAAAGCCAATTAGACGCGGCGACAGAGCGAGCGCCCCGAACGACGCGCGCGGCACCCGCCAGCCGTTGTATGGCGTATGTTTTCCTTAGACATAGCGATCCTTTTATGAAACTTTGTTAGACTTCGTTGGTGTATCAGATAGGGCCTGTGAAGAACTACAGACGACCTTTATTTATAATTTTCAATACACACATGTACTTTAAATATGAATGCAGTTTTTCAGGAAAATTAAGGAATATTTGGACAGTAGAAAGGCTAATTGACTAACGTATAAATACTATTAATAGCACGTTAGCTAGTTAGCAGGGTGCATAAAGACATGGTGTAAGGGCTTCTTATGGTACAGTGGTAGTGAACACTGGTTCATTATCCGTACATGACTTTTATGTGATGAGCATAATAAAGTTCTATATCCGGATATCTCTGGATATATATGTATTAATTTGCTCTCATAATACAACTATTCGTAGTTTTGAACTAAATGACATTTTGAAGTTTCCTTACAAAAAATGTTAAAAAAATCATGTAAACAAAATGATTTCGAATTATTGTTTTAATGAAAAAAAAATATAGACACTGACAAATGTGTGTGCGATTAAACGAAAAACTTATTCAACATTATAACTTTGTATTAAAAATATGGGCTACTTTACTAAAACATTACAAAAAAAAAATCGTAACAATTATGAATACATGTTTCATATTATATTTAAAAATTCAAATCATCATGTATCGGAATGATTCATTGGAGAATTCGCATCATTATTATAATTTTCAATCTTCTATCCTATTAAATTATCTCTTGCAAATACGAAAAAAATATAAGTGTCCCTAACTTCATGGTAGCTACAGCTTCTAGATTATGGGCGCTAAAGACATATTAACCGAAAATTACCTTACGACTTCGCGTTATAGTTGAATATGGGAGTCATCTGTGATAAAAAATCCAATAGTACCATCAAGTCAAATAACCTTATTTGAACAACAAAGGACCAAACAAAAATTCACAAAAGAATTTCTATAAAAAAATAATATTATAAACTGATGAACTATTTAACCAGTTTCCAACCTCTCGCATAAACTTACTTGCTCGAGTCGAGCTACAATTCTCACGGCGCTCATAATAACTTAAATACTTAGTCGACATCCACTTAAACACGTAGAAAAGCATTTGTAATACAAAGGTACATATTTAACAGTGACTCAAAAGGATAACGTTTTCTATTATTTATTTACCTAGTATATGACTTGACACTCTACCCTTTATAAAGACATTAGCTTCGGCTCGCGACTTCATCCGCGTGTAATAGTCACTAACTAACGCTAAAAAAAACTCGATTTAAAAATATTCTTTATTGATGCTCCGCTCCTATTGGTGTTAGCGTGATGATATATAGCCCATAGCCTCAATAAATGAGCTATTTATCACTGAAGGAATTCAAAACGGACCAGTAGTTCCTGAGATTAGCGTGTTCAAGCAAACGAACTATTCAGCTTTATAATATTTGTATAGATATGTTTTTAATGGACTGACACAAGCTTCCTCAAATGTATATAGTAACTGATATAAACAAAACAATATAAAAATATCTCGATTCAATAGGATGAAACATATTTAGTTTGCTAAATAAATAACCGAAAGAATATTTACAAAGGCTTCTATGAAAACAAATTCTAACTTAGATATATAATGTATAAAAACATAGAAATCTATACATCAAAATTAATCCATTATTTATTTTCTTTAGTCGTATTGGTCTAGAGAGTTGACCAGTGGAATATCAAACATGAATCCGATGTCTGCAATTTCGAATACCGGCATGTACCAACGAGTTTTTCTGAATTCGCATATAGGTATTTACTAACCTAAATTAGTATCACTAACGGCTGATGGTGAAATGGCACATCGAAAGGAATCTGAACGGGAGAAATTTTCTTGTTGCACCATTGTATGTGGAAAAAATATAGAACTGTGTATTTGAAATCGCTAATACGTCACGGAGTGGCGTATCGATTATTTTCATGACTTCCTTCGGGAAGAGGCCTATGGAGCCTGATGTTGATTATTATTTTTAGGGCACAGCTTAATCATTACCATGGTCTAGACTATTGGAATCTGAAGTTGTTAAGTTCAAATCAATATTAGAAATTTTTGGTCCATTATAGAAGTCAATTGGGTAAGGTATTTTTGTTTCTGTTGTCCGTTAAATACTTATGAGTATTCAAAACTACCAATTTTAAAATTCATAGTATTTTCTGAATGCATTTGAAACTCTAAATTTTGTGAAATTGAGGGCGATGCAAAATTTAAAGACTATATTACCTCATCAGGAAGATAATTATAAATTGGCCAAAGATCTCGCACCTGTAGAGATAAACAAGAAAACCAATTAATAAAAACCTGACAACGAAATTCAAGCATACGTAACAGATAATAGTGTTATATATGTTCAATTAATGAACAAAACAGCACCCTTAAAGTAACTTTACGTGTAACTATGCAACGAACAAGCCCCGTAAATGCACAATCTTACAATTTTCTTTGCAAATTTTAAGCCTGCAAATAAATCCTTTATATTGGTTAATTGTGGTTATAATTTACAATGTAGAATGAAGATAGGATCTTTAAGATAACTCTAACATGCTAATAAATACTTTAACACAGATCTTTAATTTATGTTTAATTATGAAACGAATACGGACACAAATTTATTTAGTGTCATAAAAGATATGACCTTAATTAGGCCCATTATTAAAGATATTTTAAAGTGTTGGCAAAAAACTATCAAATTTAACAAAGGAAAATTCAAAAATACTTAGTAAATGAAAACAACCATAAAGTCACATCACGAGGGCTAGAGAATTTACTCTATGCAGTTGGCAATCGGCCGATATCCGGATACGGTATTTGTCCCTTACTATCGGTTCCAAAAGTCAATGGTAAAATATTGTTACTTTTTGTAATGAGAATATTTCAATTGCATAATAGTAACTTGGATGTAACGTTCTAGTTAGTGTGGAGTGAGACAAAGTGATGTGAGGGAGAGAAACAAGTAAAAGTTAGGAGTTTTTGGCGGAATTTTACTCTGTCATGTAGTAGATTTTATATTTTATTCATAATCTTGAGTTATTTGGCTTTATATTGTGTAAATTTGGTGGTGTTTTACGTAATATAGTTAGTTTGTTGTGCATAAGTGAATTGAATGGAAAATAATACCACGGAGCATGAAATTCTGAGGTGTCACAGAAACTCCCTGGGAGGTTCTAGCAAGGGACCCACCATCTTGGTAGAATATTGATTCACTCGATGCTTAATATTGAAATGATCGCACGAGCTTGGGATATTATTGACTGCGTGACAATGGCAGTAATAATCGGAAAGATTGATTGTCAAAAATAAATATGAAAAAAAAAGTAAAAGTTTATAGAAAGAGACGAGACGAGGAGAGAGCAGGAGAATAGGAGTTGGCAATTGTACTTTTAGCATTATTGTGATGCGTGACGATAATTGTAACGTTAGTTTAGCATAAGAAGAATTATTTACATTTTCTTTTATTTCATTAACTTCCTTTAGAATTTATAGTTCTCAAGTTTTTTTTTTAATCATACAGTTTAATTAATGTTTGTATATTTCATTTTTATTTAATCACACTAATAAACCTGTACATGTATTTCGTTTTTCCAAATTTTTTATAAATATCAATTGTAAAACCACTGATCATAAATATGGCATAAAAAATATTTGCCTATTTGTTTGTACCAACACTGAAATGGTAATAGTCCGGTGAAGTTATTAAGACCTTGCTAGTTTAATAGCGTAAACAGTTCAAAAAAAAAAAAAAAAAACACTGAAACGATTTGAGCGATCTCTTTAATTATTATTTTTTGATACCGGAAGCTTATGTGGTTATTCGCATATCTGCCACATTTACTATAGCTATCTCTTATTCATATCTTTCGTAGCCTAGCACTCAGATGTATTGCTGTATATATTTTACATACATACTTTTAGAAATTATTAAAACATGAGTTAACAATAATGTGACAGAAATAACCAGCTTTGTTTTAAACGCGTGTCAAGTCACGTCAAGTCAATATCTATAGTGCAATATATAAGTATATACGTATATATATACATATGTAGAAGAAATTATAAACTCTGAGTAACATATTTCGTACGTAAACTTGTCGAACACAATGGTACCTCTCAACCAAGATTAGACAGGACCGAGACAGTTTCATTTGGCGTGTCTGCATCACGACAAGCCCTGAATAGCAAGGAGCAGCTGAAACCGGTTTAAACCGGATCATCCGGACAAAATGGACGCCCGGATTGTATTAAAACTCTTTCCAGCGCTGAATTGTTTTAGACGTTAAGCTGAACTCGCCTAATTGAAAGATTCCCTTTTTAAATTGCTTTTGAATCTTTATGAATGAATTATTCGTGGAATTTTTATCGCTGCACTACTTCTTTTATATCTGATGTAGATGGAATGCAGTTTGCATTTGAATCATATTGAGATTATCATACAAGTGTCATGATGATATAGTAGTCCGGTGAAGTTGTTAAGACCTTGCTAGGTCAATAGGGTAGTCGGTTCGAGAAAAAAAATGATGATATTATTATTTTTCTTCATGAAATAGCTTAGCCGAGTGACTGGCTACAACTTATTACTTCAAAAGTATGGACGACGTTCCACCAACGTGGTCACAATCACGCTTTGTTTTGAAACTCTATGTTATTTATCTTCTAATAACCGAGTCGGCCACGCATTGCTGTGGCTCAGTTATTACATGTTAAATTAAAATTAAGATAAAGTATTCGGTATTATGGGGTAATGAGTCTACCTAAAATCTGATACACAAAAAGTTAGGTTACGTAGTAAATAGATTAATAGAACATGTACACCATAAAATAAACTGGAGTAGAATAAAAAAAATCAAAATTAAAACGTGGCGCCATCTTTGAGGTATCTATGACAGTCGGTTCTACAGTTTTATGTCAACAAACTAATTTAAAGCGCCATCTGTGTGGAACTGATGAAACGTATGAATAATAAAAATAATCCACGTTGCCAATAATTTAATTTTTAATAAAAAATATAAGTTAACCTATCTCGTAGAAAGTAGTTTCGAAGTTTATCGTGGATAAACATTATGACACTGGATTTTGATATATTTAGATTCACGTAGATATATCTAGTAAATCATCATAAAACATGGCACTCTTAAGTGTATTTTCGTGAAGAATTTTTACGCTATTTATTTTAGGATAACGTACTGTCAGTACATGAACTACTGTAAGATTCAACTAATCGTCGTGAAAATTCCAAAGTGGTCAAACCTCGGCTTGACTTGAATGCAACATTGCAAATCTGACTAAGTTGAGCTAGTTATAATAGACATATATACATAAGTTAGTGAGACTAAGTATTAAACGTGAAGGTCAACGTAGGGCTTTTGTCGAAGGGAGGCATCGGACTAAATATATCCGATTTGAAATATCACGATAGCTTCCAATACGCCAAATGATAAGATCAGATGTTCTCCAGACACTTATCCTATCTGTCGCCACTGTTTGCGGAAATGCGGGTTTCCACTGCTTTCTGCAGCGTACGTAACCAGTACCAATTCCATTCCATCCGATTTCCACGGACGAATTAGCATCCCGGGCTCGAGTCGCAGCGTTCTTTTCCGTGATCAATGCTCTCACATCATCGTGGAGTACAAAGTGGTGATCGTTTGCCGCTTTTAACTCTTTCAAGGTCTTCCTCACGGTGATCTGGAGATCTTTATATTGATCCAACCAGGAAATCTTTAGCCAAATCGGCATCGGCTTTAGAGTCTAATACATCTGGGATACTATTAAGATTAGGCACGAAATCTTAAATCACTGCAACAATTTTACATATATCATCTCCACACACATGCATGCTCACATGCTTACACATGAAAGTGGAAGGGTTTTACTTTTTTCCCTTATCGAATTGAAATAGTTTAGAAAAATTATCCAACACAAATTCATATAGGAGTTATTGAGGTATGTATGCTTGGCACACACATGTATTTCAGTAACCCATATAAACATGAATATGTAGCTTAGTTTAGCTAAGTTAGGTAGTGAATGCATGCATGAACTAGGCAACGCCCCAAGCCAAGGTGTGCCGTGCACCCTTAAGCTGTTGTCAAAATAAAATCGACTGAGTGCCTTAAGCGCTCGCTTTAGTAGTCCAGTGAAGCTGTTAAGATTTAGCTAGGTCAATAACGTAACGAGTTCGTGGAAAAAAAGATTAGGCACGGACTCAGTGACCAACGAAAACAGAACTGGTGCGAGAAGTGTATCCTAGTTGAAGTACTATATCGAATGGTGTTCCGAGTCAAAGTGTACGGCTTCTATGAGTCGTATCTGAAGTCTGACATTTTTAAATCTAACAGTGCTAGGTGATAGTTTTTTGTTGAAATATTTTATTTTATGAAAATGACGTACTAATAATATACTAGAAGTAACTGCCTACTGTAAAATATGATATAGTTAGTGGTTAATCTGTGTTTAAGTTTATTAGACCTTATAGTTTATAATCAAGTCTTGTGATAACAATATAACTGTATAAGTTCGAACTTTCAGTTTATTAATAAAGTGTACAATCGCCTGGGAACAGCGGCTTTAACAAGAATTAAGGCAAGGGATAATATTTTTTTTACTATCATATAGTTATAAGCTTTTGACGGCAAAATTAAACATAATGCAGTCAATGAAGGGCGTTTGAACCCTATATGATGTGTGTCTACAAAATGCAGTTATACCAATAAATCTGTCACATGTTTGGTTATATAATTCAATAATGAATTAAACTATATTGAAACGTAAAAATCGCCACAAAAGATAATAATGAAACCTCCATATAAAAACTATTATCTCAAACAGAAATTCGAGGTTACTAGCATATATTCATTTAATACCTATTGAAACAATTTAAAGAAAAAAAAATGTACACAAAATACGTTAATTAGCTAAGTATAGTAATAATAATATCTTGTCTTGCTTGCTTTTATATTGTATTTAAACTGTTCTAGATTAAAAAAGCTATTAGAAAAAAAAAGCTACGGACCAAGAGTCTGCAGAAAAATAAAAAAAAACATTATATCTTAGCAAAACTGATGTAGAGCACCCAAAATCTGAATTATATCACAATATAATTCTAATTAAACGTAAACTTCTAGGGTGGATATGAACTATTAGATTTTATCTTAATAAATAAAGCAAACTACGCAGTGCGTTCATTCGGCATTCACCCGTCGTACAGCGCGGACGTTCTCTCGCCAGACTCTTCTCAGTCCCCCCTTGCGCGGGGGACGAGGGAACTGTTCGAGGCATATGCCTCCTTCAGTGGTGTCAATCGCGGCCCGTGAAAACGGGTCGGTCCTTGCTGCGCTCCTTCTGAGCTGGAATCACGGCGGCGCGTCACTCTCGGCACCGCTTCTTGGTCGAAGCGGTCGGATGTCCACGCCAGTTGTGAGTGGGCAGTGATTTGGCGGGCCTTCGTGGCCGGGCTGCTGCCTGACGTTCCTAGTCACCGGAGATGAGCATCTTCCTCAGGAACGCCAGGCACTTCTTTTCTGCATCGGCTTCTGTGAGTCCGGCTTCGCTGGAGGCTTCTTTAATTAGGGCCGCGAGCTTTGCTGTGGCTTCTCCGCCTTGCGCGGATCTCTCCGTAGGCGGGGACTTCTTCTTCCTTGGCTTCTTCGCCGCTGCTGCTCGTTGAGGTGGGTCGTTCGCGGGGGCCATGAGGTTGCCCGCGGCCGTCTGCTCGACCATCACTGGGGCCGCGCGAGTTTCCGTCCTGCGCCTGGAATCACCGGTCCGGGCGACGATTCCTGCACGGCGGTTTCTCAGTTTCCGTTTGTAGACGGGGCAAAGAGCGTCACGCTGTTTGCGGGGTGGGCGCCTCCGCAATTTGCGCAGGTGGCTGGCTCCTCCCTGGGGCGTTCACAGTGCCTTGCGGGGTGGGACCCCCCGCACCGCACGCAGGCGATCGGTCTGTGGCAATTTTGCGAGGCATGCCGGAACTGTTGGCACCGGTGACATTGTGCCGGCCGGCGTTTGCCTCGCCAAGCTTCGATGGGACGTTCTCTCCGACCGCTTTTGGTACATATAATACTATACGCGCTGAATAATAGTGTATTCAGTATACGATTTCATTGAAGACTTTTGAGGACATTTCTCAAGTCATCAGGTTATCTCAGGTTTTATTTCTCCGTCAGACAATTATATTATAAAAAAAAAAAAAATATCCGATCAAGTCAGACTTAATTATATGGATAACGAGAATAATATACAAATATGTCAGTGTTATAAAACGACTAACCCTTAAGCTCTCATAATATTGTTCCGATATGAAAATAACTAGTTATAAACAAAGTTCTCTCTCGACAACAAGCTTAACGCAAACTTAAATACATGTTCGGAACAGTTTTATAATATAATTAAGACGAACCGTTCGTTCATTCTGTTCATGGATATTATATTGACCTAATTTTGTTTATCAATTTTAGTATTTAGAGTCTATTCGATTTTTAAAGCAGTTTAATCAATGTTGATGCTGCTCACGTCCGTAGGCTTTACCCTCGAGACCCTACACGTGACCCCCGGGTGGTGCTAAACGAGCAGCTTTTTGCCAGGTGGTAGAGCCACGCTGATGCTATAACTGGTTTCAGCATGAATGGACCGGCTCGTCCGGGGTGGTACCACCCTCTCACAGAAAATTGGCTTGAAGTAGCAGTACTTGTACTGTTGCGTTTGGTCCGGTAAGTGAGAGAGCCGGAGGCCCTCCTTCTCCCTTCCCAAAATATGAAAGCGATTTTAAAGAGAGATTTACCCCAGGGGGGTACCGACACTCATAGTGTTGGAGAATCCTCCCCTGAGCGTACCCGCTCAGGCTGCCCTTCGTATTCTGGGGTGGGCAAAATTCCGCTCGTCATATCGGCTAGGAAAAATAAAACGGAAAAATTGTCGGCAACCCCTTCCATGCTACGCGTGGCCTTCTGTAACATAAGGGGAATCCACTCTAACCTTAATTCCGTCCACTATCATCTTGAGACGGAAAAGCCGGCCTTGATGTTCCTAACTGAGACGCAGATATCCTCCCCGCCAGACACTGCATATCTGCGGTATCCAGGTTATAACATTGAGCAGGCCTTCCACCCTCGAGCCGGGGTCTGCGCATTTATCCGGGAGGATATTTGCGTCCGTCGTCTGGCCAATCTTGAAGGTCAAGATCTGTCACTTCTCATTCTCCGTGTGGATTGCGCAGACCACCCGCTTGTCTATGCTTGCGTATACAGGTCGCATAGCGGTGACACAGAGATCAACCGCCTTATGGAACACATGCAAATGGCGATCGACTCTGTCCTTCATCAGATCCCTTCCGCGGAAATCGTAGTTCTTGGCGATTTCAACGCCCATCATATTGAATGGCTTGGTTCACGTACTACTGATTACGCGGGGCGATTTGTTTTTGACTTTTCCTTAGCATATTCGCTCACACAATTGGGTTGCCTCGCCTACGCGGATTGCGGACGTGGAAAATCATATGCCTTCACTGTTAAATCTTCTGTTGACAACTCATCCGCACAGTTACCAGATAAACGTCGAGGCCCCTCTGGGCTCGTTGGATCACTGCCTAATCCAGATAACTGTGCCTCTTACGCGTCCATTTCGTCCACGACCTGTGAACAGACGCCAAGTTTGGCACTACAAATCAGCAGACTGGGATGGGTTGCGTTCTTTCTTCGCTTCGTGCCCATGGAGGCAGGTTTGCTTCTTGCTAGATGATCCAGATGCCATCGCAAATAGTCTAACCAACATCATACTCCAAGGAATGGGCTTGTTTATTCCGAGCTCCATGATACCCATTGGAGGCAAATCCCAACCTTGGTTCGGTCGCACATGTAAAATGGCCTACTGGCGAAAACAGAAAAGCTACCGGGCCTGGGTGAATGCTGTGGCATCACAGGATGTAAATGTCAGCGCATTAAAAAAGGAGTACAACTTTGCCTCCAGATCTTACAAAAGTGCAATCGCTTTGGCGAAGTCCACCTTTGTTGGTAGAATTGGTGAGAAACTAATTCACCTCCCATCGGGAACCAGGACGTTTTGGTCTCTCGCCAAAGCTGTCTTTGGAAATTTTTGTCGACCATCCTTTCCATCATTGCGGAGAGAAGACAAGTCGTTGGCCCACGACGCTAAAGACAAGGCCGATCTTCTTAGTTGCCTTTTTGCGTCCAACTCGACTCTTGATTGCAAAGGGAAGCCACCACCTACATTACCGCGTTGTAAAAGCTCGATGCCTTATGTTCGGTTTTTGCAAAGAGCTGTACGCAATGCACTCTTCTCTTTGTATATCTCGAAGTCCAGTGGGCCAGACCAAATACCCGCAATTGTGCTTAGGACATGTGCTCCGGAACTGGCTCCAGTTCTTTCACATCTTTTTAGGCGCTCATACACCGCAGGTGTAGTCCCTAATATCTGGAGGAGCGCTTTGGTGCACCCGATCCATAAAAAAGGCGACCGCTCTGATCCATCCAACTATCGGCCGATTGCCATTACCGCCCTGCTCTGTAAGATAATGGAATCCGGCATCAACCGCCAGCTTCTGAAGTATCTAGAAGATAACCATCTTATTAATGATCGCCAATACGGTTTCCGTCAAGGCCGCTCAGCTGGTGATCTTCTAGCCTTTCTGACTCACAAATGGAGGGAAGCAGTTGAAAATAAGGGTGAGGCCCTGGCCGTTAGTTTGGATATTGCTAAGGCCTTCGATCGAGTCTGGCACGAAGCGCTCCTCACGAAGCTGACTTCGTATGGACTCCCTGAGACACTACGCAAGTGGGTTTCCAGTTTTCTCACGGATCGGAGCATAAAAGTCGTCGTTGACGGAGAATGCTCGGAACTCAGATCTGTGAGTGCTGGTGTCCCGCAGGGCTGTGTACTATCTCCCACCTTATTTCTGCTGCATATCAATGATTTGTTGCAAATCAGCAACATTCATTGCTATGCAGACGATAGTACTGTGGATTCATTTTACACCAGTCGTGCAGGTGTTTTTCGAGAACGCGTTTGTGAGAGCCATAATAGACTTGTGTCTGAGATTGAGACGTCTCTCGAGCTTGTCTCAGATTGGGGAAAACAGAATCTGGTCGAGTTCAACCCCACTAAAACGCAGGTCTGTATCTTTACCGCAAAAAAGACCCTCTTTGACGCAGTTCCTATCTTCCAGGGAGTACGCTTAGTCGCCAAGCCTAACATCAGTATCCTGGGTGTCGATATATCAAGCGACGTTCACTTTGGTGGTCATTTGGAAGGCAGAGCAAAATTAGCCTCAAAAAAATTAGGTGTTCTTAACAGAGCAGGACAGTATTTCACACCTGGTCATCGCCTTCAGCTTTATAAGGTACAAGTCCGTCCACTCATGGAATACTGTTCCCACCTCTGAGCCGGAGCACCTCAATGTCACCTACTTCCTCTTGGCCGAATCCAACGTCGAGCGGCTCGAATCGTCGGCAACCAGATGCTCTCCTCAAGGCTAGACACCCTGGCGCTTCGTAGGGGCGTAGCGTCGCTTTGCATCCTTTATAAGATCTATTACGGAGAGTGCTCTGAAGAGCTGTTTGGACTAATACCTGCTGCTGAGTTCCGTTACAGAACGACTCGTCACGGACTGAAGTTCCATCAATGTCATCTCGATGGTTGGAAGTCGTGCACCGTGCGATTCTCACGTTCGTTTTTTCCGCGTATGACAATTCTCTGGAATGAACTCCCAGCGGCAGCGTTTCCGGACGAATACAATCTGCCATTTTTCAAGAAACGAGCCTACTCCTTTCTTAAAGGCCGGCAACGGCATTTGTGATTCTTGTAGTCTCACAGGTGTCCATGGACGGCGGTGATCACTTATCATCAGGTGACCCACATGTTCGTTTGCCGCCTATAGCATAAAAAAAATAGTTTATAGTAATCAGCGCCCGTTCGTGGGCACAAATACGCAAGACACCAAGGTGGCATTTTCATACTATATAGGTTTTAGTGTTCGACCACTTGTTGGTCGCAAATGGTAAACATACCAAGCCTAGAGAGGATTGGCTCTCTGACAGATCTTCTATTTGAGTGTGGTTGCAAGTTAGGAGGACTTAAAAAAATCCTACCTACCACCATGCTATGGTATCATCACAATGTTTTTCTTCACTGGTAGCTCCGAATCAGTTGCAGGGATTCGAACACTCTATCAACTAAGCCATCATCATTTCGCTTTTGATGCATAATTAGTAAGAACCTGGACGATCGAGCCTAATTCGGTTCTTTAAAAAACATTTTTAAGTTAAAATAAAGTGTTAAGTTTGCCTTATAAAATTAACATTTAAAAAAAACTAAAAATATATCTCTTCTGCTATCACTCGGATTCGAACTGGAGTTACACGGATTTTCGAAGAACCGATTTCCATCACAGCTATTTTTGTTTTGACAGCGCTGCAAAATTAACCTTTATATTCTAGCTATCGTCATAGCTCGTTAATATATGTGCCTCATTCAAGTACCAATTATAGAAAGAATAGTTATTTTTTGCGAAGTAATTGTAATTATAATAAGCTTAGTAAAGAGTTTAATTTAGATCTTTTCAATACTCCATTTAATGCAGCAAAACAGGCGTTCATCAAATCATTCTTTGATAAATTTGCTTAATATGTAATTTTTTACTGTGATTTATCTTTACGATTATTATATTTTTATTCAGCGCTTAATATCTTCTTGTAACTATTTCATTATCTATTAGTGAATATCTTTAATTAGCTTTAAGTTGATTATTATATTTTGTATTATGTAAGAAAAGCTGTTGATATTCCTTCGAATAAATAAGTAAAATAAAATCAAATAAATAAATAAATATTTTTTCATTTTCAGAAACCTCATTTAAAAAAGTTTTCTATTAATAAAATCTAGCTAGATCGATTTATCATCCCCGAAACTACCTACATATTAAGTTTCATGGAAATAGATGACGCCGTTTCCGAGATCCTAAATATATACAAATATACAAGAATTGCTCGTTTAAAGGTATTAGATTAACAATTTGTGATTTATTTTATATTTATTTTAAGGCTAAAATTAAACACCCCTTAATTAATTCAGATTTAGTACAAAACATGACAGAGAAACGAAACCAGAAACCAGAGAAAACCAAATAAACATTGTAGTTTTTTTTCTAAATAAAATATCAAACGCAAATACACTTGTAGTACAATTTAATTAATTTCGTAGGTGACTGTAAAACGATTCAATTACCACTATCTAAACAGAAAACATAACTATAAAATTAGCGAAAATGATACTCATTCACATAAAGCTATCTGTCCCGTATCTCGTAAGTGTACACAAATAAATTCGAAAGATGTTCGGTCCTAACACAAACGGCGATAAACTCTGACATAGTATAAATTTATTTTGTAGTCGGTCAGTATACATAAACATGCATGAGATAACATGGAAATGTTTAGAAAAATAATAGTAAATGAATTTATAAACAGTTTTGTATTATACGTTATATAGGAGTTAGTTGCGTTGTTTTAATAAAAGAGAAATATATCTTCATCTACTTTCTCTCTGTCAACTTTTATCACAGTAAAACTTTTTTTTTTTTTTTTCAAATTAATTTTAAAGTAGTTGCACTCAAAGGTTTCATCACTTAACAGCAAAAGTAATTGTTTATATACATTTAAGTAAGAGTAAGCAACCTCCATACATAGCGCAACTAAGACACACGAGAAGCTAATTCATTAACCTAGGTATTCAAACTTCGACTATTCTCGACAATGCTAAACCAACTCGCTGTAAGCCACCTATATCTTAACTCGAATCATACGATTAACTTGCAAGATAACATCTTTCTCGATTAGCGTAATTTCTGTTCTACATTTTATAAGGAATGTTGCGTGATGTTAAAAATTTCATAACCTAGCTCGATAAATATGCTACATATTTTATTAAAAAATCTAACTAGGAGTTTCTGCGTTAAGGTATTGAAATATATTAGAAAACAAATAACCTATTTAGATCTATAATAATACTACAGATAACGTTAAATTCCAATATTAGTATACCGAATTAATATTAATATTGCTACTGTTGGGAAGTGATGTAACCTAACATCTTCTAACACAAGTTAACTACCGTTTGTATGTTACACTAGTGCGTTTAGCCTACGCAGTCATTGACCGTGTAGCGTGCCCATACTTGTAGCGCTACGAATAGCGTATAGTATTTTATTTTATCATGTAGTCTGTTTATTGAGAAATAATATAGGCTATCTAACATTATTATATAAGCCCTAGGAATGGAGTAATCAAGGACAGAGAAATTGCTAAACCACGATAAATTAATAATATATAATACATAATATACATGATTCGTGTTAATTAGCTAAGAGTATCGTAGACTGATGTCGGTTTCGGGTAAAAAAAAAACACATACAATTGTGTTAATAAATATAAGCTTTATAAAAAACAGCAGGTACAAATATTCGTACCGTAACAACTTAAGTTAGTTACTCTAATAAAATCCCGTAGAAGAGCGAAGCCAGTGGACTGAAACACGGCCCCAAGTTTTCCCATAAGTCTTCGGAATAGATTTTCACTCCAGTTTATAACTGCATTCATATAGTATCCATATATTTGTTGAATTATATATATTAAATTTATTAAATAATATGCTGTTCTTATTTTAGACAAGAAAGTTTGTGAGAACATAAGGACTGTTTGTACACTACTGAATGGTTTTAAATAAGACACATAGATAATATTTTATAAATATATTGTATAAATTGGCTAACATATAAAGATAAGTTTTAAATAACTTAGATAATAATGTAGCTTCTGAGCTACAAATACAACAAATTAATTTGCAACTAGAAATCAAAAAATCTATCTGTACGTTTTTGAATTTCTCACAACTATTTTTAAACGGATAGTTGTAAACTGATCACAATTAAATTTAGTAAAGAGGTATCTTAAGGTATCCAATAATAAAAAAATACTAAAAACTAAAATCGCTATATGAGTATACGAGTATACCTCTGTGTGCTAATATTATTTTAAACTAAACAACATATTTGATACGATTTTCGCCGTTATTTAGACTATTTACTTTATGATTGATGATTTTTTGCAGATCGTCTGTATGTATAAGTCATGAGTATTCTATATATATGCAGAATAGACAAAGTTGATGCATTGTAAAGATGCTTCTTTGACTCTGATAAACCGTACTCGTAAATATCAGAGTGGTAAGAAAAAGATGACATATTATATATTTTTAAATAGATAGGATATTTCTAATACCACGTTGACCCGTGAGAAGCCGCAGGGCATGATTAGTGTTAAATATTATCATGATATAGAATAAAAATCACCCGACGAAGGGCAATTTCGGTAGGGTTAAGTATGCCTAATTTTAATTGATATGACTTATTTTTATGTTTGTTATTCTCACAAAAAATTAAATAGTAAAAAAAAACTTTAGAAACTACGATAATTACAAAGAATAGAACAATCACACAAATGCTATTTTAAAATTTTGGTAGAAGCTTTCTTAATACTATTTTCTCCCAAAAACCACATCCTGACAGGATGTTAGTGGTTACCGAGTCCATAATGTATGTAGAGACCAACGAGAGCTACAAAAATATGCTACTATCCAACTTCTACGAATCTTGGGTTATAATTACTTATTATTGTGAATTTATTTCAAACGAGGTTGATCTGATCTTGAATTAACCATTTATTGCCTCAGGGGCAAAAACCTAAAAAAAAAACGGTGTGTAAAAGAGTCGTAGTATCGCTGAAAATAGAGTTTACAGAGCGGTGTTGTTCTTGACAGTCAGATTTCAAAGTTTTTCACCAACCGATTTACTAAACAATTCTTTATTTTTAACAATAAATCGAAATAAAAATGTGTTCATTTTGTACGTAGAAAAAGCAATAGCGGAGAGTATATTAACAAAATTTCAATAGATCAAGCAAAAAGATCTTAAACTCTCCAATGTCGCCATAACTCAATAATTGAAAATAATATCCAAAGCGATATTATTAAATTCTCAATAAATTTCATAAATAGGGAGCATTGACAGTATAAAAGCTAGCACCTTAATCTATTCATTCGGTAGCAAGAGTCAAACACTACACAGGACCTACACTGTAACAAGATAGAACTAGCACCCATATGGTGAATTTATGGAATCCTAACAGATAAATACCCTCTAATGACGCAAAACTGCCGATGTAATGTTTCTGTGTAAATTGTTTCATGGCTTGGTTGACTGCGATGACTTACTTTAACAAGTTAAATTGTAGTGCCACGTCCTGGGAGTCGTATAATGAATAGAATTTTTTTATGACACCTCACTGCAGAACCAATGATGGCCAACAATCTCCTCTATATCGTATGTTTTCGGTATACAACGGTATACACTAATTTGTTGGCATACTTAGTTGTTCCTTACGCGCATTTCAACTAAAAACCAGAAACGTATTTCCAAGTATGGTTATGTTTAAGCAACCTATGTTCACTGTTTTGAAGTCACACCCAGATTTATATTTAATTTATGTTCGCTAATATATGGAAAATTATTGTTTTTTTTTTTTTTATTGACGCACGACATAGTGACTGCACTATACCTGATGGTAAGCATAGTACAATCCAAAAACAGTGGCGACCACCAAGAGACAGATCATCCATCGTCGGTCGCCGCTGTCATGCCGGCCATAATGACGAAAGTCACCTGGTACTGGATATGCACAGGCTGATCCCGAAACGCGACGCGCAAAAGCGAGTCACTATGACGGGCTTTTTCGCCATGTACATGGTGGTTGCGACCCAGTCGGGCTGATAAGCCCTACCACCCCGCTATTGCCATTGCCTCGTTCGTTGATCAGCAGGGTGCACACGTGCAGGTGAGGTTGGCTTGGGTGTCTCAAGTTTTAAGATGTTACTCGACACCCCTTACACCCCTACATTGTTTGGTATGTGGACCAAATAAATAAAAAAAAACTTCAAGTTTCCGCAGATATATCATTTATCACTCCACTGACTTATACTGAAATAAGTTGAATGGAGCAAATCCTAAAGTGTTCTTTCAACCTAAAATTTCTAATGATATTCGTTTCACAGAATTTTTACTTTAGTGTAAACATTTTATGGAAAATAACTCGTAAATTTCCTAGCTCTAAGAACGTACTCTGGTTTAAATGTGCTAACAAAATGCGGCACTGAGAACAAAACGATTCAAAAGAAAATTCGCAGCGCATCCTGGGGAGAGTTTTATCCACATTTAATTTACAAGGACTGGCTAAAGCATGCATTTCGGAGTTGTATATATTTGATTAGATTTACTTCAAAATATAAACTGGGGTGCTTATAAATGACGTAATAAATATTATAAAAATAGTAACTTTTTTACATCACAGTAGGCAAACGAACAGATGGGTCACCTCATGTTAAGTGAGCACTACTGTCTATAGACACTTGCAACACTAGGATAGTCACAAGTGCGTTGCCAGCCTATATTAGGGGAGGACGGAAGGAAGGGACGAGGAAAGGAAAGGTAAATGAAGGTGGGCCTCCGACGCTCTCACTGACCGAACGAAACGCAACAATGCAAGCACTGTTATTTCACGTCGGTTTCTTGTGAGAGGGTGGTACTACCCCGGGTGAGCCGAGCCATTCATGCTGAAGCCAGTAATAGCTGCAGCATGGCTCTACCACATTAATCTTATGTCTAACCTTTGATAATTATTTTGAAACTTTGTACCTGTAATTGTATTTGAATACCATTAATACCGTTGTTTGTTTTATTGAGTGTCCGTAAATAAAAAACATATTACTAACATTTACTTTTTAGACAATATATACAGACCACTGGAAGCGCATCAGGAACGCCAGGAATTGGACATTTACCGTATTGCCATTATTAAGGGCCGAACAGGCAATTCGGTTTATGTGATTGAGACTATTTAGTATAGTGTACATATATTTGCCAAAGTAAGATTTTATAGTATTTGGGACATATTCGAGGTTTGATAGTTAACCATTATAAATGGTATAAACCAAAATGAGTCATTAAGTGTCATAGAAAAGATTCCTATAACCTATTAACAAAGGTGTCTGTAATATTACCTAGAAGCCACTACTTAGCTAGACGTATAACCAGTCGGATCATGAGATAACTCTCTGCTAAATACCAGTATCATCTCATCAAGCCATGGGTACACGGAAACCGTTTCCAATTTGCATAATTGCACTACCTATCCCCGACCTCGAGGGTTGTTCCATAAAAAATATATTAAGGGACACCTGGCTTGTAACTTTTGGCTGTAAAAATTATTTATAACAAACTTCTTTCATAAATCAAGATAAAGTTGTTTACCAAGTAATCTTGGCGACTCGGGATATACATTTTTTTAGCCGCGAATTTTTTTCCGCGACCGCGACCTCCCCTTATACCAAACGGAATTTTGTTTCAAGTTTATCTGTATAAAAAGCATTCTTAAAAGTGACATTCTTCAAGAAGATCGTAGTAGCATTTTAGTGATTATCAGTTTCAGGTTGGGGTATATATCCTAGGCAGTGGTCTGTATATTTTAATTTGGTTGGAAGTAGATAATTAATTCCAAGATCTGTATCTATATGATGAGGATAAAGGCTTGTTTAACTAATAGTCTTCACCGCCGCCGTTGCCAATGATAACAAAGCACCGGCTTCCCAAATATTGCACCTCACAAATATCCATCAACGATTATCGCACTGCTGGTATCCTTATACTATCAAAATAAGTTTCAACTTTCGGAAAATACAGTGGCTATTATACATTTTCCTGATTTCTTAAAGGAAAATATTTGTTTACAAACTTCCTCTGTATATTCTTCTGTATAACTAGTCTTTTTAGGCTTAAAGTAACATCGGAAGAGATAATTAAACGCTAAGCTTGTAAAGAATTACATGAATGTTATTGCCCCTGGCTGACTGCCTAGAGAAGCTGATGTTACTCGCATCCCCAGGAAGTGTACCTCTCATTCCCCTGCACGTACTTCCCGGGCCAGGATGCTAAACAGTAACATATTTTTGGTCGCTGAACTGTTCCATATACAGTCCCTAGGGAAGCTGATATTACTCGCGTCCCCAGGAAGTATACCTCTCATTCCCCTGCACGTACTTCCCGGGTCAGGGTGCTAAACAGTAGCAAATTTTTGGTCGGTGAACTGTTCCATATAAATTGAACCTCGCAGCAATAAATAGAGTAATCAATCAATCGACGATAATCGAAGAAGGACACTATTCAGTCATACGATTAAATAAAATTGTCCCATAAGTACCTCTTTTAATAACAAAACAGATGAAGATATATTTTTGAACGCGACCACCACTAACAAGGTAAGAAAGAATACTGAAGTATTTCAAAGTAAGAAAACTATATATTCAAAGAGTCCAAACGTGCTAGTTCTCTAACGAAAGGTGCTCGAGGGAGCGATAACCTTGAGTCCCGTAACGCTTCCCACTTCGGTTAGTTTTTACACAACCGTAAATTTCCTTATGGATGGAGTCATTTTTTTAAATAATATTACGTCTATGAAAATAGAGCTGTTAGAATTTTTCATGAAGTTACCTCTTAGACTATTTATAGTTGCGGAGTTAGTGGTACTCTATTTGGCGTTATGTAATATTTTTTTCATAAAGGATAACTGTGATTATTTAGAATTGTTTATAATAATATCTAACTATCACTACGATTTTCGTTTGTCAATCTCTTGAAAAGGAACAAGTTTGGAGCATTGATCACAGATTTCAAAATTATAAAGAGATAGTGTTTTTTTTACTACAAGTATTCTTTCTCTCTCTCAATCTCTGGAAAAACCAGAGTAAGAATTGAAAAAAAGTTGTTATATATACTACATATTAAAAAAAGTTATAGATTATTTAACATTACGCTGAGATTCGTAGAAGCAAGAACGAAGTACGTGCTGCATTGCGCGGTGCAGAGTATCGGGGTTTGAGGTTATTTCGATCGCCCAACGAGGAATGACCTTTACCAAAAGACACCAAGCTGTGAAGAGTAGAAGTGGGAGTAAAAGAGTGAAGTAAAATACCGTCATGTAGCTAGAGCATGGTGGTAAAGCAATTTCTAAACTCCCCTGGTTAGCTAGCACCGTCAAATTGAAAATAAGTTATCAAGCACCTTTTGGTGTGTACCGACATCTAAATTTGAGAGCTAGTACCCTTTTAGGCTTACTGTGTGCACCATAATAGACCACAAACCTATAAAGTATTTAAAAAAAACATACTATGTATCCTAGTTGTATGGTCAGCCCCCTGTACTGTAGTTCTACTTTATAATATACAAACTTTATTGAGGATACCATTACGATATTAGTAAATCATAATTTTAAGAAATTAAGCACAGTTAAATCCTTTAGTCATACGATATTTGAACAAAAGAGATCATGGTATAGAGTGAACGATTTGGAAATTGCGTTACAGTATGATCCGGTGAAACTGTTAAGACCTTGCTAGGTCAATAGCATAGTCAGTTCGAAAAAAATTTTTATTGCGTTACTATTTCACCCGAAATCAAATAAACAAATTACTACTTCAAGTGTTAAATTGAACATTGTTTTCTCACGGAAAAATTCTAGTATGCCATGGTAATGTTACCACTGTTAAACTTTTTGCAAGGTCTGCTACAGTTATAGTTTAATAGTGAATCATAAATCCAAAGAGTGAATACACATTCTCAATTACTATTTCAATCTGGAACATTTTCTGTGTAATATATAATTTTGTATTATTGAAAAAATTGCGACATTAATACCGTTATTTGTAGCCACAGTGAGTTAATTATAAACGAACTAAAAATATACTAAAAAATCTCTTGTACACTTTGTTTTCAATGTTTATAAGGAGATTAATCAAAGAAAATATAATACAATACTTAAGTAAATAAACTTACAGCTCTGAGACTAAAAATCCAATGTGTTGAGAGAAATACGGTAATATCAGGATTCCTTACAGATAACCAATTTCATAAGAAAATGGTGAAATTATTTATACGATAATAGAATGGAAAAAGGAAACTTTTCGATAACCTTAAAATAATATAATCGACGATTAGTTGTGGAACGATATTAACTCATGTTCAAATACTGCGTTAATTGGCGTTAAACATTATTAGATGAAGCTTTATTAAAACTGGCAATTATGTATTATGGGCTTCGTTACGTGAACATGGAGCAGTATGGGCGTAAATATATCCACCTCGGTCAAAGCGATATGCTACATAGCTATAGCTTAATTAGATATAGATTATAGTTAAAATTATAAAAGGATCTCTTTCTTTAACGCAGGAGATTCAATATTTAGCACATTGTAGGAATTTAAGAAGTAGATATCCTAACATTACGCCCGTGCTCCATTGAACAAGAAGAAAATCGTAATTTTTGTAATACTAGTTCGGCAAATTGACTGACGAAGGAGTGCAAAAATCATATTTTTATTCGTCCAAAACACGTCCGTTAAATGAACATGTGGTATAAGAAGTTAAGCACCCTTAACTTAGAAGGGATATACTCTCAATTGCTGCAGCCGAAATACGCTTTCATGCTTGATTACAGGTTTCTTTTCTTTTTTTAAATCTGACTACGCTATTGACCTAGCAAGCTCTTAACAGCTTCACTGGACTACTAAGGCGAGCGCTTACGCACTCAGCCGATTTTATTTGGGCAACTAGCTTCGGCTTGGGCTGTTGCCTGATACATGCAATTCGTGACCTATCTGAACTAACCTAAGTTAACTATTCATACATATATGACTGCCCCGTCCGATACGAGCAGGAGTGCCGCAAGGCTCAATTCTCGCGCCCACCCTCTTCAACCTGTTCATCAGCGACCTACCTAAGCTCCCGGGAGTCGAGGTAGGTTGTTATGCTGATGATACAGTTATCTACGCCTCTGGCTGGCGGCTGAGCGATCTTAGAGACACCATCGAAGAAGCCGTTAGCACACTCGGTGATTGGTTTCTTCGATGGCGAATAGGTATAAA